>OY482665.1:3600000-3979895 GCA_960531205.1 Andrena bicolor | reverse complement strand
CGGTCGCAAATCGGTGAGGGCGTTGGCACACTCTTATATGAAACGCAGTAGTGTATGTAGAGCTCAATGGCACCCCTCGTCGTAATAGAGTTTAAAGATGCGAATCCATGATGAGATTTTTCTATCATGAGAGAAAAATCTCAGCAACAACAAAATGTAAATAATGGAAATAGTCGTAAGAGCTGTGATTTTTGACAATATTTCATAGACTTTTCTCTCGTGTAAAATCATCGACGATTCGCACCTTAAAGAAATCTTATCTCATGAGCAGATAAATTTTTTGTTTACGTGAACGTATTTATCAAGCATACTAACCTAAGACCTTGTTCACAGTAGTTATGTCACTTGACGTTGGACGTCAAGTCACTTGAGTTCAAGTAACTTGAAACACATTAGCAATGTGAACCTGTTATTTACTTACTTGACTTGAAATATCCTTTCAGATAAGTAGAGATTCTTCTAACTGTACTTGCCTTGAAATACTATTTAACTAATGTGAACGAGACTTAAGGACCAGAATAATCACTTGTAATTGAAAGTGGAGTGGACTTTAACCATTTTAAATTTTGCTGGCTCATTACTGGAAACGAGATTTAGACATATAAAAGTTGCTGCTGGTAGTTACAAACCTCCAGTTTGCGTCTCACCTTGCACAGTGGTGAATTTAATTTGACAAATGACGGGTCCAGAGGAATTGCGGTTTGATGGCCGAGTGGTAATAGTGACAGGAGCAGGAGCAGGTAATTATTAAGCACTTACTTCGGTTCTTCTTGTATATGCTTCAATATCCTTAATTCCCTTTTCAGGCTTGGGTCGTGCGTATGCATTGCTCTTCGCTTCGAGAGGAGCCAGTGTCGTGGTAAATGATTTAGGTGGAGGAAGACATGGCGACGGAAGTAGCACTAAAACGGCAGACACTGTTGTTGAAGAAATTAGAAGAAACGGTCAGATTATATATATATTTAAAATTATTTTGTACACGCATTTTTGTCCATATGGATACACTCGCATACGTATCGAGATTCATTACTTCCATTTGATTTTTAAATTTAATATAAAATCGTTTTTCAATACAATATAACATTTTTCATGATACAGTTATTTACAATTCAGATCGCTATGAGAATGACTAATGTATTATGCGATAGTAACTGCTACAAATGTTCCAAAGTTACCTTCTTACCTTATCTTTCATTCTAAAGTTTCAGGTAATAAATTAAAGAATCTTTGCAAAAAACATTGTGCCAAAAATCAAATTTTTCCAGAGAGAGAAAAACCTTTTTCTAATTTTGGCGCTTACAGTGTTTTCTATACTGAATTCATCCTAAGAGTAGACCTACGCCTCTACCAATTTCCCACCGATCTGTGCAGCTTCCACGAATCTGACGCACGCGATTGGTCGTAGTGCTTTCCCTGTTATTTTGCTAACAATCAACATAACATACTCCATATGTCATCAATTAGGATGAATTCAGTATACAAGGACTCTTTTTATTTTCATTACACTAAAAGAAAATGTACTATGCAAGTGACAGTATCACCTTGCAACTGCTTAGGGATAATTTTTTAGGCGGAAAAGCTGTCGCCAATTATGATTCCGTCCTTGACGGCGCGAAGATTGTCAAAACGGCCATCGACGCATTTGGAAGAGTGGATGTCGTCGTCAATAATGCCGGGATTTTGCGAGACAAATCTTTCGCCAAAATGCAAGACACTGACTGGGGTATACATAATACTTTACTCCTAGCTGTATTCAAGCCTAGATGTAGCCTGATAAAGTTGAAGATATCCATTTCTATAATTCGTCTCAGATATGATACACGACGTTCATCTGAAAGGCGCGTTTAGAACTACGCAGGCTGCGTGGCCGTATTTCGCCAAGCAAAATTTCGGTCGAGTAATAATGACCTCTAGCAACAGTGGTGTATATGGAAACTTCGGCCAAGCTAATTACAGTGCCGCCAAAATGGGTCTTGTTGGATTGACTAATACGTTAGCTATCGAAGGCAAGAAGAAGAACATACATACGAATGTAATAATACCGACAGCTGCTTCTCGTTTAACAGAAGACGTCGTACCGCCAGGTTGGAAAAATATTTTATACGTACATATTACAGAATACATACAACTACATTTGAATATACTAATTCAATATTCTCCTGCAGACTTCTTCCAACAGTTGAAACCTGAATTAATAGCCCCTGTAGTTGTTTGGCTGTGTCACGAGAAATGTACAGAGAATGGCTCTATTATTGAGTCCGCATTGGGTTGGGCCGGAAAGTGTAACTACCTAAAATATATCCGATTAAAAGAAAAGTATAAACTTTTGCACTTTATTCGCTATACTGATGGTTTTTCTAGGTCATATGATTCGTGCGTCTGGATCTACTTTGAGGCAAGATTTGTCGAGCGATGTCACTCCTGAAGAAGTACAAAAGAAATGGTCAACTGTTACTGATATGTCGTCTGCTAAACATTTTGATACTATGGAGGTACATGAACAGTTTTCTACTTTAGAAAAGTTAGTTACATTAAGATTATTGCTTATTAAATTTCTGTGTGTTTTAAGGACGTGGTAGGAGAATTTATGACTGTAGTCGAAGACATGAGATCCAAGAATTCTGTACAAGTAAATAAGATACCATTTCGTAACATGAGATTAGATACTGTTGTCTTCAATAGTGTAATAAATGTTTACTTTTCAGGGTGGCAATGCTTTTAGACACACTTATAATTACCGAGATACTATATTGTATGCATTGGGAGGTATGATTCAGTTATTATTATGTTTTTACCATAATTACAATGTTACTGTAAATGAAACGTTTGTTACAGTTGGTGCTACAGTCGAAGAGCCTTCTGATCTACGTTATCTGTACGAGAATCACGAGAACTTTGCTGTATTGCCAGCATTCTATGTTGTACATGGGCCAATGCATTGTATGTCGTCTTCGATATTTGAAGAAAATTTACCTAACTTTCAATTAGACCCAACGAAGGTAATTTATTCTGTCTACTGTTTGTTTAAAAGATGTCTTATGGACTCATAATTTCAGATGTTGCACGGGGAACAATATATTGAAGTTCATAAGACAGTGCCAACGGAAGCTACAGTAGAATCGCGTTTTAAGCTTCTGGACGTTCTTGATAAGGGAAAGGGTGCCGTATTTGTCATACAAAGTACATGAACACCATTTCTTTTTATGAATAACTGTATTGTTTTCTAAGGGAAAGGTGAAATTGCAATTAATTTGACTCGTTTTTGCAGTGGAAACATACGATACTGCCAACGGAGATAAGATTGCTACAGGACAAATGTCAGTGTTCGTGATAGGAGCAGGTGGTTTTCAGGGCAAACGAACGTCTACGAATCTTGTACCGACCGTTGAACCTCCAACAAGAAAACCTGATGCTTCGGTTACTCAAAAGACTAGTTACGATCAGGTATAGCGGTATTAACTTGTAATATTTCTTTATGCAATATAGAATTCACTAACAAAGGAAGATTTCGAACCCGGACATTCAAAAAAATTTGAAACTTTGTGAATGTGTAAGGGATTTCCTCCTGATTACAACGCAATTTTTGTTTGCTGCCCAAATTCACTCTAAGCGGGTGAAATTGACCCCTTAAATTCCGGCTATTTTCCGATTTTATTTTGTAACTCGGAAAAAAGTTTCAAGACAAAAGTTACTTCTTTTGATTAGGACTATCATTTGGTAACTTACAGTTCTTAAAGTTCGCGAGTTATAACACAAAATCGGAAAATAGCCGGAATTTAAGGGGTCAATTTCACCCGCTTAGAGTGAATTTAGGCAGCAAACAAAAGTTGCGTATATATTCATAAAGTGTCGGAATTTTATAATTTCCGAATTCGGGATCTTTCCTTGTAAATCCTGTTCAGTTGCTCATTATTAGACATTTGTTTGCTATGTTATGCAAACTATTTCATTTCCAGATAGTAACTATGTTTTGTAATGGTTTTTCATTCTTCACTTGAAGTTTAATTCAATGATTTGCAGGCAGCATTGTATAGATTGAGCGGGGACACTAACCCTTTGCACATCGATATGAATATGGCCACGATGAGCGGTCACAAAAGACCAATTCTTCATGGACTATGCTCTCTTGGATTTTCTGTTCGTCACGTTCTTCAAACTTATGCCGACGGTGATCCAAACTTATTCAAAGCTATTAAGGTATATTGCATTATTTATGTCACTGTACGTCTGGAAAAATCTCCATACGTATAATGTTGCTTTTAAGGCGTTCACTGTACGTTTATCTTGCTATGTAATAGAATGTGTGATTCATTCGATTGTTTAAAATTGCATGCACATAGGTATGAGAAAGGATTTAAAAAAAAGCTCCGACAGTGAACACGTTCACTGTAATTTATTTAAGGGGGTACATATTCTGGTTTAGACGGTCATTCTGGACGTGATTTTCAAGAATTAATTAATGAATCTGCATGAAATCAGGGCCGGCGGAACCCATTATGCAAATTATGCACCGCATACGTCTCGTCACCTAACTTTCTCAACTTTTTTATTGATTTATGAGCATGGCTTTACTTTGTACATTTATATATTTATTTTGTGCCTTTTCTGTCCACTTTAGCGGTCGCAATTTTTTTGTAAAAAACATGTCTGTTTCGTTAGAAGCTCGAGGACATATTAAACGATTTTAATGAAATTTTTTCTAATTCGTTTTGAATCATGTGATATTTTGATGCCGCAGTCTTTAAACGTTTATAAATCTGTCAATTTTACGAATTTCGACACAGTACTTTAAGAGTACGTTTTCAAGACTAGTTTTTAAGATCTTTTGAATCCAGAACACCCTCTTATATTATATGTATAAATCAGTAACTTTTACTATAAGATTTTTATGGTGATAATCAGTTATCGTTCCTCTTGAGCAAATGAAGATTTCGTGTAAATTAATATACTGCATTCAATCGTAGGTTCGTTTCGCTAAACCAGTACTCCCAGGACAGACTTTGCGAACTGATATGTGGCAAAATGGAAACAGGATACATTTCCAGACTTACGTGGTAGAAGATAATATAGCAGTCTTAACAGGTGAATTTATAAAAAATTAAATACTTGAAATATGAATTTCCGCGACATTTCTAGCTACAACTACTGAAATAAACATTTTGAATTGTTTGTGTGCAGGTGCTTATGTTGACTTGAAAGACACCAAAGTTAAACAGCCAATAGCGATTCCTCCCTCTGCAACTGAAAATGTCCAAAGTGACGCAGTGTTTGCAACGATTGGCGATTATGTGAAAGCAAATCCCGAAGATGTGAAGAAAGTGAATGCAGTTTTTCTGTATCATATTCTGGTGAAAGGAAATCTAACAACATCGTGGAGTAAATATAGCTACATATAATTTATTTTAACTAATTCCTCGCGAATTGTGTATCTAAACTTCGGGTATATTAAAGCTCTAGATTTGAAAAAACCTGAACTGTATAGAGGAGAGCCAAAGTCGGGGAAAGCTGACGCAACCTTGACAATCGAGGATTCAGATATGATTCAAATCGTAAGTTTCCTTCGATATTAATACAATCTTTAACAATTCGAATACGTCTGTATTGCTCGTTCACTTGTTTGTAGGCGTTGGGCAAAATGAATCCACAAGTAGCATTCATGCGAGGAAAGCTAAAGATCACTGGGAACATAATGCTTACTCAGAAGTTGGGCTCTATTATGGAATCTGCTAAATCGAAATTGTAATTGTCAACTGTATCTGTTATACAATTCTTACATCACAGTTGTTATGTAGATCTGTATATTTCTTATCTGTTAGTCATTAAATACATTTATACTTTTATAATGTTTAACTGCTACATAGCAGTTCGGGATGAAGCGGGTATGCTATACACATTCATTGCTTTCTACAGTGAATTTACGAACAATTTTAAGCTTTTATACTTTTGGATATATAAGTGTAAACGTAACTTTAGATATAATCATTCCTGTTGTTATATTCCACAATATTTTTCGTTATTAATAAAACAATAAAAATGAATTATTTCGGAGTAATTCACTTTATTATTCATGCACTTTTATATTTACAGAAAAGCTCAATAGGTATAAAAACATATAATTATTATTCGAGCGTAAGAATTATGTACATCTATAAATTTCTTTTCTACACTAATCGTGTAGAACCTTTGCTCCATTCTTTTCTAAATCACTTCTCCCAGAGAAATCATTGTCTATCTTTTCCTCCAGCCTCTGTTTTATTAAACTTATAAAATCAGAATCAGCATTATTTCCATAATGACCTTTGGTTCTAACTGGATTCTGAGAATGTTTTTTACTTTTTCTCTTTTTATTATTGTTGCTTACTTTAGGTTTAGATAGCTCTACTTCAAATTCCACGGCTTTTCGTGAATCATTGATTTCAACTGAGTCTAAATCATTCTTTATACTGCTTGCGAGTTTCGTATCTCCCTTTTCCAGAGTCACATTATTTTCAAAAAACGTTTCTATAGTTCCTTGTGAAATGTGCGTATCTGAATTTTCTAATGATTCGATTTCACACGTAGGGGATGCTTTTACAGTTTCATTATTTTTCTCAGGTCCTATACGCTTCACGATAAACTCTGTGCTATGAGTTATCGCCACATTCTCATCGGATGTGTCCAAACAGATAGTGTTTTTGTTGGCGATCCTACCGCCATGTAAAAATGTAGATACATTCTTTCGTCTCCACATTTTAGAAGTTCTTGGAATAAATTGTTTGCACGTTCCCTCGAACAGTAACTCTTTTACATCAATGTCCGTAATTTCTCCATTCAAAAATCTCAAGTATTTTCTTAAGGCAGTGAAGAAATGCAATTTATCGGTCATTCTAGGAAAGTTTGCGCAACGAGCGCTGCTCGAAGGAGTGACCCAAAGTGCAGTCTCCCCGATGCGCACCGGTTGCAATCCAAAGTTAAAATTACCCAATTTACTTGCGAACACCTCGTAGATGCATTTACCGTTAAAAACAGCAATCTTTGGTTTATAAATCTTTAGTTTCTCCTCAATGATTTTAGAACCCTCTTTGATCTCTGTACGCTTTAGATCAGCAGAGGACCTTGTGGCTCTTGTAACTATATTTGTCAACCCAATCCCATACCGAGGAAGTTTGTAATCTTCCTCATAGTTGAAACATCGTGGTGTTAAACCGGATTCATGTAGAAGCTTGTAAAAATGGTTACCGGGACCCGCGTAATATCTGCCGCGATGGGCTGCCATTAAACTAGGATTTATTCCAACGAACACCATGTCCAAGTTCATTTCGAGATAATCTGGCAGAGTATATTTCTGTACTTCTTCTTCGGTCAATCCATCGAATCGATCAATTTTCTTTTTCATTCTATCAACTTTCTCTGTAGGTGCCTTTCTTTTTAATTTACTAAGAGTTAGAGAAGACATTGCTCCGCTGTAAAGCGTCACAAGAAATATTTGATGTTATTTCGAAAATATTCGATATACATATTCCGATTTCCGTCCGCCGTTTCGAACCGTTTCTGGATTCTGTTACTAAATAGAATAGTTTTCCCGCGGCTACGGTCTACGAATTATATGAAGGTTAGACTAGGTCTGTTCGTAAGTATTTAAATACAGACGGCTGTAAATAATTATTCGTGACTATCGAATAATTTTTCGCCGAATAAAATCGCTATTCGTTATTCGCGAATAAATCCTGCGATTTTATTCGTTATTCGCGAATAATATTTGCCCAATTCTGAATTGCCGCGCGTGCCTTTGATTAGTGGTCGGCTTCATATGGTTGGCCCTTCTGTTCGGCGAACATTTCTACAATATTTTGTGAACATGGTTTAGGAGTTAAAGCTAAATAGTTAGGACATTCCGCCATTGCCATTCCATAGGTTCCCATGTAAAACACTTCTATGCCAGTTCCTAATAAATAATATTTAATCTGAATGAAAATAATAATGGCTTTATTATATGTGTCTCATAACAATTTTTACAATTCATTATTATTACTAGAAAATAATTTACATTATTCTTCACGACACACATATTATAATACACTCCTAATCATGATATAAATATATTTTATTTAGCTGCAACAATGGAAAATCATGACATGTAAATAAATATACTTTGTGTGTATATTCTTATAAAAATGTGTTTCCCCATTTCTTTCGATCGCAAATAGTGTCGTACTGATTTTTTTAATAATTAATAAAAAATAAATGAGTTGCAGCTAATAATTTATTCACACGCATCAAAACTATGTATAAAATTTGATTAAATTTACAATGCTCACTTTCAAAAAAAGCTTCGTTAAACACTACATTACATCTGAATTCATTGTAATTTAATTAGTAAAAAAAGAAATAGCAAAAACTGTCGATAGCCTATCAATTATCAGCGCTTGAAAGATTTAATGTTAATTACATTAACACATATCTAATTTATTATTCGTAGCTGGTGCATTAAGTCCACCAATATCACCAGATTCGAGTTGTTTTAGTAGGCGAAATAGAGCTGCAGCTTCTCTGATGCGACTAAAGTCAATACAAAAAGCTTGAACCTCAATAAAAAGTTCTTTCACATTTATGATCTTGTTTCTTATTAAGGATTGTAGAAAAACGCAAACCAAGCGTACCAAACGATTTTGCATATAACGATCCTTTATAGTTTCGCATGTAGAAATACAATTACTGATATACAAATGAACAAATTCTGTTGGTAGATCAACGGTAGTGGTCAATCTATTGACCACTTCCATTGAATGGAGGGACATCTCCATATTTACCAAAACACTGAAATATTCTGTTATTTGACTTGATTGCATAAGCTTTAACAACACCTCGATTGCAATCAGAGGATTATTTTCTACCAGATCTGGTAGTTTCCCTGGTGTAAGGCCGATGTGGTATACCAGTTTCGGATCTCTGTCTAATTCGTTAACAAGATCCTGCTGTTGTTGTAGCGTCAATACGCTTTTAAACGCTTTACCCATTAATCTCCGAGCCTCCGCTCCGGCGCAATTAGAGACGCACATATTAGTGTCGTATTCGATCGTAAACTGAGCAGGCTCCGTGATGTTGAACCATGGTAACTCATCGACCGAACGGTAAAGAGGAGGCGCTAATCTTAAAAACTCCGGACGATAACTCTGGCTATACAATGGACGTTCGTTGGCAATTAAGACGTCGGTCATATTCTTCGTCGCATTCTTGTCGATCTCTGTTACTTTGGAATGATCCATATCCGGTAGAATCACTGGATTTCCACATTTAGCGATGGCGGGTAGTTCCGAATGACGTTCGGTTAATTGTACTTGCAAATTACTTAAATCGATCGGTGGTACCGATGCAAAATATAGCTCGTCCACAATCTGTCTTGCAGTTTTCTTTAAAACATCTTTCTGATTGTATCCCAATAAGTTTATCAGCAGATTTCTTTCGCACTGGGACAAAACTGGTATGTGTCCTGAGAAGTTGCTCTTTGGTACGCCATTGTTCGCGTCTTCCTGCGACTTTAAAACCTGCACGAAAACAGGCGCGAATGGTGTAGAAGCCAGTGGCTCTCCTCTATAAAGGTCGTACAACAATGCCACTGCTATAATACGCTGAACATTTTTTGGCAACAGATCTATGTGTTGTAAAAGAAGAACCAATGTCATTCCTACTTTGAATCTGTCTTCCTTTGGGAACGATTGATGCAGTTGATTGCAAAGGCTCTCCAAACTCGTGTCAAGATTCTCCTCCTCGAGGATATCCAATAATTTTGTTAAACCTTTCGGATTAAGCGTCATGTTGTCTAACAAATTAAGCTAGGTTATAGCACCTCGATTATGTTTTCTCCTGGCGGTTATTACATTCATGAATATCACGCTTTAAGTACAATGATCCGTATTTAAAATCGATTATTACACGTAGCATAGTAATTTTCAACGTTTAATACACGAACATATACTTTTGCTACATTTTGCAATTACTAGTTTAGAGGTTATGACTAGAATTCGAATAGAATCTCCTACGACAGCAATCTCTAATCTCAGTTTAAATCACATTGGATCATTTCGACTATAGTTTGACTTAGTTGACTATAGTGTGGTCTGTGGAATGAATAGTATACCAGAACCACGTATAAAATTGAAAGGTAGATTTCTTCCCCCGCGTTGATTAAAAGTTTTACTGGCGCCATCTAACATTCCACGAGAACAACTAAACGTTCTAAATTTATTTGGCGCTACTTTCAAACGTACCACATGTGTAACACAATTTTATTTTAGTTTTAAAACTGTGTTTAAATTTACAATAGTTTATGAAATCTGGTTAAATTTTTTCAAACTTTTTTATAGCCATCAATATGTACTAATATTTTGATTAATACAATATGTAAGACAAATACAGTATTAATAAATATAAAATACTTTAATACGTTACATAAAGTATTTATCATGCATTTATGAATAATGATAATTAACTGTTAGCAACTCTGTCATATGTGCCAACTACTAATAGGTTGTAATAAGATTTTCGATTAGAATTATAAGATTTGTACTCTCAGTGAACTCTTTTCTACGAATTATACTATTTATAATTTTTACTCTTTTCACTGAGACATGAATTATTTAACAATAATATATCTAATAATATAATCTATTTAATATATATAACATATCTTCAATTGCTATAGCAATACTTACACGATATTTAAATTCCTCAGTTGAATATAACGTAATTTAAAATCAGTTGTTCGAAAATAATTATTTTATAAATAAACCTGATCTTGATATATAAAGCAGAAAATGTTTGTGCGTTTATCTGTCGTCTCAAAACTTTCAAACTGTAAGCTCTGGGACACGAAATGTGCTCCAGCTCATTATACCTAGCTAATTCAGATGAATGTGAATTATTTTCACAAATAAATAAATGAATAATTTTTTTATAAAATCAGAATTTAAATTTCGGGCGAAGCCGAGTAGTAAAGCTAGTTTCTTGCAAGATCCTAATATTGCGTTGTTTATTTAGGATATTCCTGTTATCTATTCTCAATTTTCTACAACCTTTAATATGGTTTAATCACTGTAATGGCGGAAATTAAATTTGTGATAAAGAAGAAAGCTTCAATGTAAGTTTTATAGTTTGTTAATTATAATTTCACACTTTAGGATTTCCGGTGCCTAGAAACTAGACCGAGATCTAATGCATATAAATTAGAAAGAATCACGTAGAAAACGGTACGTTATGATACGCTCGAAGTAATCAGGATTGCTGGCGCACATCTAACTCTGATCAACAATAACTCACGAATTTCGTAATAATGCTTTAACGATACATTCAAATTAGTTTCGTTTCCAATTTATAAGATTTTAATACTAATTGTATTTAAAACGATTAATCGTTAGTAATTACTACAGAATATTTCAAGCTTTCTTAACTCCTGAAACTATATGAGTACTTAATTAACATGTATAGTTGGAAAAGTAATTAAGAATATTTGAATAAAGGAATTTGAAATTAATCATTTGCAACACATATGACTTTAAGTTATAAATGCAATAAAATAAAAAAAAAGTAACAAAACTGATTCATTTCTGTTCAGTTTCGCCAACTATCCGATTAATTATTCCTGAAATGACTTCTCAGAAATATTTTTATGAATTTTGCAAACAACTATGCTTCAAACTATTTTGAAAAAAAAAAGTTGATTGCTCGATGTACTTACATATAAATTTGAAAGTCATATTGTACAATAATAATTATTATTATGTATTATTATTGTACGCGATTCTTTTTATATTAAATATCATTATATGTTATTAGGTTTCAATGACATACTGCGAGATATTTCAATATTTACGTTCAAATTTCGTTCAATATTTCGATTTTTAGGATGTAAATCGTATATGATATACAATTATATTGGTCATACATTCGCACTTACATCCGTGTAATACCCTAGTTTAGATAAATATAGACGCGACCAACCATTAAATATATTTGAATATTAACAACAACTACTTATTAGTACTACGTATTTAATCCAAATACAAATAACAACGTTCTCGAATATTTCGCACAAAAGCAAAATATTTATTATTCATTATTGCTGGTAAAAAATATAATAAAACTGCAACAATAATAAACATTTGCTGTATACCCTTATAAAAATATTTTTACTTTCGATGATCTGCCTTAAAAATTCGAGAAATCGTAGCTATAACGTAGCTGGTCGTTCGCGCCTCATCCGTTGAGAATTTTTCGCGCGGATGTCGGTGTTTTTTCATCAAACAAACAGTAAAACAAAAAAACCTAATCGACACACGAATGGTTTCCTTACACGCCTACGGAGTTTGCATTCACGCAGCTCTTCTAGGCTAGGTAACAGAAATACGGTCAGCTCTGAAACGGCGAAGGAATGCCGCGTGCCCCCACTCCCTGCCCGCATGCTCGTTCCACCGCCCCCCTGCCCCGCGCGCCGTTTGCCCGGTGGATCGCGTAGAGGTGGAATGGTGGAATCCCCACCACGCAGGCAGAAGCACCTGTTGCGCAGCTACCTGTTTTACTCGATCCATGGGTCCCCGTTCTCTCTCTGTCCCTCCCGCCACAGTTGCTTCTCTTTCTCTCAGTATCGTGCACGGTGTCACGGCAGTAGGACGGTCCTCGATTCGCGCGTTGGTGATTCTTCGGTAAAAGGGCAACGACTCGCCAAGTGAAAATAATGTCTCCTTATGCACGTCGTAGGACGGAGTCGCGGTGAGAACAGTGCGCGCGGACCCTAGTCACCTCGCGATCTCCGGGGCCGGTAAAATTCCTTGCTGGAGGAAACGCGAAAGTACGCCGCACCGTGTAGCCGTGTTGGAAATGCATCGGAGGAGAGTTTGAGAAGGAGCAATGGAGGACGAGCCACGGGATACCTGTTTCGGGGCAGGAAGCGTGGCAGGGGCTGTGATCGGTACTTTCCTCACAACGATTCTACTGCTGGTGGTCGCTGCGCTCCTTTACAGGCAGTGGCGTAGACACAAGGGTGAGTCCCGACGTGTTTTTCCCGGAATTTCATGATCCCGGCTGCCGGCGGCTGGCGGTCGGAACGCTCAATGACAGATCGATGCGGTTTTGCATTCGCGGTACCCTCGATCGCTCCAGCGCGCTCTAGTTTGCCGAGTTCAAGTTATCGCCACTACCGTACGCGGTCCGCCTCGCTCTTTCCAACAATAAATAGTATTTTATCATCGAGGACAATGATTCGTCGGCACTTACCTGTCCCTACCGTCGCGCTTCGGCAAGGCGAGGCGTGGATATAAACTTGATGGAATTTCTTGCGCAACAGAGTGGAATTTCTCGCTACGCGTTACTTCTCCGTAGCTCCTCTGCAACCATCGATACCGACCGCGTACACAATCGAGAAAACACTGTTCCCCATCACGAAACAATGGATAATTATATGCTTCCCGATTGATCGATCGATCCAATACGAAACAAGAGTGATGCACTTATGCAAGAAATTAGCCTGTCCCACGACGTTAGGAATGTTATACCGTCTAACATCCTGTATCTTAAAATGGCACGAACCATCGAGAGAGTGGAAAATAATTCTGACGAACATTAAGGCATAGATATTTAGAGGATGATCACTGAAGTCATTGTAGATGTAGAAGTAGAAACCTAGGTTATCGCCCAAAACAGTTGCCCAGAATTCGGTGTCGTTCCGCGCAATCCTTTTCGCTATTGCGTCGCAATTGATGCGTTGTATGTATATCCACGCAAAAGGCACGCAAAAGGCAGACCTTGGCGTACTACTACTCCATTGACACGATGGAACACGAAAGTCTGTTGCTCAAGCACGTTGGAATCGCTATTGGTGGAATGATGTTTACGATCCGCTACGTAAAATATTCCCCACGGAAAATGCATTCTGTACGATTGGATCACTTTTAGGATGATAGCCGTTATCGGCGCGTTGTTTCGGTGGAATGCCTCGCGCATGGAACGTGGAGTATGCACACCGAATACGCCTACTCAAAATCAGTGACGGGCTTTTTCTTTATGTATCGTAGGGAACCATTGGAAATATATCCGATGAAAAATTAAATTCGTAAAATACGCTCGGTTTCGCAGTTGTTTTTCTACTTTCCGAGTCCAGCGATCAGTAGCTACACGACACTATTATGTAATTGTGGCTGGCGTGGTTTAAAGTGCGCCTCCAAGTTGCAGATAGAGAATGCAAATTTTTACCAGCGACGGAAATGTCAAATAACCTTTTAAATCGTTGATCCTTTCTTTTGAAAAACATCTACTTTATGCAAGTAGGAGCTTCCTAATTGTAAAGAAGATATTTTTATTTTTTTAAATGATAATTCGGGATATTGCTCGTCGAACTTTAACGAAAAGTAGCTCATAGATTATAGTTTATGTAGACTTTTATTGACCATTTTGCATTAGCTTTTTCAAGTTAGATCATTTGTAGGAAGGAACCACGTTCATAAAAGTAAAATCATCTTCTCTGGCCCATGCATAAACGCTAAAATTATATATATGACACATTTCGCAATTTGCAACTAATATGTAGATATATATTCAAGAAGAAAATTCTACATTGCACGGTTATTAGTGGCGTTTGCAATGGAAAATTACACCTAAATTAGACATATTCATAATCAAGTGCCGTGCCTACTCAAACAACTCCCACCAGATTTCATCATTACGAAGATTTCTTCTGGGTATTTATTAAGTACACGCCCAAACCTTAAACTTGTATCCCGTCGAATGGAAAAAGGATTAAGTAATGAAACTTCTAGTTTGTGGGATACACGACTATTTTAAGTATTAACTGTTTATTCTGTTTGTCTCAATAAAATTAACACTGACAGCGATGCTACGATTGCAATGGCATTCAAATCTCCGGAACGTCGATAATGGCAATCCTATCATCATGATATGACGTCCATGATTTAATTAATCAGGTGTACTGTTGATTTGAATTTTTATTTGATCCTTCTGAATTATTTTTCTGCGACGATCTAAATTTTAGCTTTCTGTTTTTAAAATTGATGGAGATAATACTTTTTTGCCGCTGAATTCTTAGAAAACTACCTGATTCAGAGTGTTAGGATTACTACAGTTATTCAGAAGTAGAGAATTATTTAAAAGAATTAGAAATAAATTGAAATAAGGAAGTGATCACTAATCATCATAATTTAGTGAATTAAATAACCAAACTGTTCTGGATTTTTTCGCTTTTTGGCTCACATTTAATGATAGAAGTGATTATACATGAGAACGCATATACATTAAGGTGCAAAAGTGTATACATTCCCTTTAAAACAGAACTTTTTTAAAATGGGTCCTAGCGACTTGAGGTTTTTTGAGAAGGTAGAAGGAATAGTTTACTACGTGACGTGTTTTTTAAAAAATGCAATTGGTGGGAATAGCAACAGAAAAAAATAGTGAAGTTCCTTTTCTCAACTTTTTTATCTGAGCCCCCCAAAAAACCCTTTGGCCATTGAAGTGAGTTGTATACATGCCTAAAATTTCACCAAAATCGGTTAACGTTACAGGCGCTTAAAGATTGCAAATAAGATTGAAAATCGCTGATTTCGGAAATTTCGCGATCTTTCATCGTTCGTTTGTGTGCGTTACGAAGCTATGCGTAGACCAATACGAGATGAAGCTATCGAGAAAGAATCAATGTTCTGACCAATAAAGCTCCTAAATTTTTTCGGAGCTAATTCACACCTATTCTGATGCGTGCATTTCCACGCTGAAAGCTCGGTTTGGCCTACACGCCAGAAGCTCGGCGCTATCCCCACCCCTTCTGTCTCGCTCTTGTTCTGCGAAGGCGAGAGCGAGATTGGAACGAGAGCGAGACAAAAAACGTTGAGAAAGGAGCACCGAGGCAGGCAAACTGTGCGAAACACACCGGCCAATATATCTGATACCGACTTTAGCTAACCGATCATGGTACATAACAAATGTGGACGATTCCGGGACATTCAGCCGAACCAACTGACGAGTCAGAGTATACAGTGACAAAACATCGTTAGCTAGGTATGTAACCGGCTTTACGCGGCGTATCGCGTTACCGTACTACGGATAAATGGAACTTAAGATAATCAGGGCTCGGATAATAGGGATTTTATCAGAACTGAAAACGTTTTATGCAAGCGGTAATTAATCTGTCAACAAGTCTCTGCTACTCGTTATTAACAGTGCGTTATGTATTTCTTTATAGACGAGAATTATCAAAGGAATATATATATATCTACATTTTTAGTTATTTGTCATGAATCGTTGTCTTGCAAAATGAAAAATAGAAGTAAACGTTAAATAGAAAGGTATAGAATTTCGATTACTCGGTCGCTACAATGCTCGCAGCATGAAAACTCTTGAAAAGAACGAAAGAAAATTATTGCCTACCCGGTTTGAAGGTTGTCCGCGAGTTTTGCATTAAAAATTCTGTCCTCCAAGCATATGCTCTTATCGTGGATGAGTAAAACGCTTAACTATTATTATGTTGTAAGAGCAGTAGATTACAGCGTGGCTGTTGAAATAGTGCTACTAACTACTTGAATGAAAATGACTTTTGGAAGGCTAATAGTAGAGAGCTATTAAACGTTTGATAATAACAGAATTCGGTGAAAGCAAAATATAATGAATATATAGTATCTAATTTTAATGTTTAATATAAGAAATATATAGTATCTAATTTTAATGTTTAACCCTTCGTGGTCACACGGGGTGTATTGTACCCCAAGAGCAATTTTTGATTTGAAATTCCACACCTTTACATCTTACAAAGGGGATTTATCGCAAAAAAAAAAAATAAAAAACTTTTTAAAAAATCTGTATTTTACCACGACGATGGAAAATCGCTCGTTTTCAACTACAAATTTTAGCATATCAAAATTTACATTTCTAGAAAAAGACTATTAGACCATGACTGTATAAGTATTACGAACGTAGAATTATCACTGAAAAGTTAAAAGATTCAAAAATACGACAATGGTAACAAAAAATGACGCTGGGGTACAGTGAACCCCGTGTGACCAACTTGTGATTATAAGAAGGTGTGACCACGAAGGGTTAATATAAGAAATATATAGTATCTAATTTTAATGTTTAATATAAGAAATATATAGTATCTAATTTTATTGCATTTTCTAATTAAAATAATGACCAATTAACTTGTGGTATAGTTAAATATTTACTGTATATATTTTTATCATAACGAAATGAAGAATTTAATTAATCGTGAAACTTGCGCGAATGTCTCGGAATGATACCTACGTGGTAAAAATGCACGCTTCAGAAGCGCTATCTATCCAGAATGGAATGCATAATTCTTTGTGTCTGTGAGTGCATAGATACACGCGCACAGAAGGCACCTTGCTAAACATACTAAATAAGTATAAATCTGTACGATGATGTCACCGTTTATGATGACATAAACTACATAATAAGGAAACTGGTGTGTCTTAGAAATCATTTACTATCTGCGCTCAGGTAACTAAAAGACATTCTGCAACGTAATTGTATTATACAATAAATCTGAAACGAAATCTTATTTTTCACACATAACGTCGTTTGTGTAATTTAGGCTGACCGTTAAATCGCGGTCAATTGAATAATAATTGATATTTTTTATATTAATTGAGAAATTATTCATCTTTCATGGAGATATTCTTGCATTCACAGAATTATTAGGCTTGCCTTCTGCAAATGTGATGTAAAATTGTGGCAGTACTAATAAATTTTTACACTATTAAGATTCACTAAAATACTTTCCTTTCTGTAATTATTGTTGATCAAATGACGCTGCAATTTCAGTATGTCTTCCTACGTCTGTTTAGGTATGTACTAATTCAGTGAATAACTAATATTATAGGAAAATTGGCGATATTAGGTTCGGTCACCCTATATTATAAATATAAACGAGAAATAACAGGCTGATTCGTCCAACATAATAAAGGAATTACATTTAATATTCCTGTTCAGAAGTCGAGGACACCTGACTCTTTGATTTCTTTACAACTCTGAAGAAAATACAAATGTTATATTGAGACCTATTCCTATGTAAAAAAAAAATAGAGTTCTTCACGTCAGCGAGCATCAACAAACCAAAACAATAGTAAACAAACCCGTATAATGGAATATGGATAAAAGTGTTGAGATGACCACATCTATTAACACATTCATAATTATTATATTTCAGTGTTGTGAATTTTAGTGATAACATGTTTATTCCAGTGATGTAATTATTTTCGATACTGTATGCGCACATATAACAAAATGTAAATACTTGCATAGGATGACTTGAAGAATTAAAAGATGAGTACCTTTACAATTATAAGACATTACGAATTACTTGGAGTAGCAATTAGTGGAATAAATCATGTTTATTGTTTTCCAGAAATATATTGGAATTGAGAAAAAATTATATTTTTAGAATGTATATGACCTCACTCAAGTAGCTGCTTTTGAAACGTAAAGAATTCATAGTTTTTTAAAATTCATTTAAAGCAGATTTATAAGCTGTACAAGACCAGTAACTTATGGCTGCAAAGAATTTCCGCTGAAATGGTTGACAGTTTTCCGACGAAACGGTTCTTCGGAGATAAAAAAAACCAAAAAGTTTTAAAAATTTTGAAAAATGACAAAATACCAAATCTCTGAAAAAATTGTGAAATTAGGTTCGAGTAAATTATCTTTCGTTGAAAAAGGAATAGAACGAAACGACCAATCAAAAAAATCTCCCGGCGTGCCATAGCCATCCGCATATAATTTCAAAAACATTTTGGTTTGTTGATTTCAGACGCACCGTCCTGTACAGCTTGTAAATCTGCTTTAAATAAATTTAAAAAAAGATATTCGCATAACTTAAATATCCAATAAAAAGTCCTCAAAGTTTAAAAAAGATTCATTACGTAGTTTGCTTTCAAGAAATTTCCAAAGATTTCAGGCTATTATTTTTGTATTCTACACCTGTGAATTTGTATTCTGCACTTGTCGCATAATCCATCTATTTCGTTTTCGAACATTTTCAGGAAAACACTTGGTGCTGGTGACAGACCCAGAGATCGTCGAAGAAGCCTACGCCTTCGATAATCCTTGTTTCAAGGACGTCACGGCGTCGTCTGTTAATCGAATTCGTGAGGGAGCGGTATCCGCGGCATCTGGAGATACTCCGGGCAAAGATTCTGTGCGATGGTCTACTTCTTGGACGACCTTGGGCCTGGGAACCACTAACCGCAATGATAAGCGAAAAACTCTCGACGATTCTTGTCTTGGAGTAAGTGCTTTCTCTCCTATCTCATTTTTTACGTGTACCGCTGTGCCTATATATGTATATATAATTTCAAGGCTACCTTGCCGAGTGGCTTCGTTACCTTTCCACGCAATCCCAAAGTTAGCGCGCAAGCAGAATGCGGTGCATAATCCCTGAATGAAACATAAAAATATGGCTGTTCCGTTTCGTCATAGGATAAATGAGGCAGTGAGAGCAACAACGGAGTAACCCACATTGAAATTCTTTTCTCTCCTATTTCATATGAATAGTAAAGTCTATTAAAATACATTATTACTACTAACTCAATTACCAAAAAATATGGGATTTAGTCCGTGATTTCTCTCAGTGCCTCAAATGTTCCCATTATTAGCGACGAATTGCATTAAAATCTTTTTCTATTAAGGGGTCATGCTCAGTCAGGAGGCCGAAAAAAGGGTGGTCTTTGGAAATTTTCTTACTCAAAAACTATAACACATCTCTCAAAAAATCTTTTTTTCCGTTAAGGATTGCATCTAGTACCGTGCATCGTAATTTTTTTATTTAAAAATATTTATCAATAACTAAGTTATTGTCCATCACTCGAAGGTTCTCTCAAATAAAAGGCTTCTGCGGTGACCAAAATATTTAAAAAACCATTCAACCGATTTACTTCAAATTTTACAAGCTTACTATAGGAACAATAAACTAGTCTTTGAATGGTTGAATGGTTTTTTAAATATTTTGGTCACCGCAGAAGCCTTTTATTTTAGAGAACCTTCGAGTGATGGACAATAACTTAGTTATTGATAAATATTTTTAAATAAAAAAATTACGATGCACGGTACTAGATGCAATCCTAAACAGGAAAAAAGATTTTTTGAGAAATGTGTTATAGTTTTTGAGTAAGAAAATTTCCAAAGACCACCCTTGTTTAGCCCTCCTGACTGAGCATGACCCCTTAAAAGTGGGAAATAAACGTATCATATTAATCGAAATAGTAGGCTTGCAGCTGGGAGTATTTTATCTATTAGTTTATTCGTAATTTGATTTATTACCGAATTTATTAATACTTCCTCGTATCAGGAATCTATCAAGCTAGAAAATGCGCTATTGAAATTAATAAGAAAGGTTCGGTTAAGAAATATTAGAGACAAGATAATCACTAGTATAATAGAAATACGACCCTGAATATGCTTTCGAATATAATTTTGCCAGTTATCAATAAAACCAACTTGCTTCTGAGCGGTTTTGTACCTACATGCATATATGTATAGCTACTCGCTACTGTGACCACGCGCCTTAGACGAACAATGCAGAATTAGTTATGAAATACAATTTTTCATTTCAATATTCCAAACATACCAGGTACATATATGTGCATGGACAAATTTGGATACATGTACAGTTAACCTGGCCGTTACGAAGTCTGGGCGAAGAGGAAGTCCGTAGCGTCTGAGGCGAATCTCAAAATTAGTTGTAAAGGTGCGATTCCATTGAGGCAACGCAAGGCATATGCGACAATCTCGCATGTTGCCCGTTGCCAAAAAATTGCTCCAGTGGAATCCCGGATTTATACAGGGACCGGTTCAAATTTATCGCATTAATTTGATATGATACGTTTTTAGCTTCGTTGGATAATTCTGTTTTGACCGCTTTCGACATAAATTAATTCTCTGAATAAAACACGTTTCATAAAATTGAGGCATTTGATGGAAAAAAGGCACATACGCCAAAATACCGTTTCAAGGAAATCGATTTCAAAGTTTTCATTATAGTATAATTTAATAAAAAGTAATGCAATTAAATCCAAATTTTTAAAGGATGTAGTTATCATTTCCTGCAAACGGTCTGAAAACAGAAGTCATGATTTGAAAATGGTATGCGTCTGTATTTATAAGTTTCAAGCAAGTGGTTTGTGCCCTTTTTCCGTAAATGTGGTAAATTCGCAACTAAATTGCTTCTTTCTTTAGTTATTTAAATATAATTTTGTTTACTACGTTACGCATTTTTATACATTGCTTAAATAAAAAATACTTATGTCGATGAAAATAGAGAATCGTGTATAAATATCGCATAATTTCCAGTTGTATAATAAAACAATTTCTTTTTTTGCAGCCGAAAGCCACGAAGGTGAGCGTAGTAAGCTTGAAAAGCCGAGATTTCACAGGGCTGGGATTCAACATTTGTGGCAACATGAGAGAGGGAATCTTTGTTAAAGATCTCCTACACCGTGGACCTGCATCAGAATCTGGACGTATACAGCCTGGTTAGTTATTATTTTTAAATTTAAACACCGTTTCTAAGTAGAGTTACTTGTAACCAGAACTGGGTAAATTGGAATTATACATAGGCATTAGTGGAGATACAGTAGGAACGTTTTAAATAAAGTGTAACGTAATTTAAAAATTAGATCCTCGAACCAAAGCTTCGTTGTTAAACATTGTTTAATTATTAGAATGTTTCATTAGAACGGACAACACTTGCACGTTGTATGATAATTTTATGACTTCACTCCCGGACAGGAGTTACAAAAATTATTTTTTTTTGTATAATATATTCAATATAGAGTTTTAAGAGAAGTCTTTCAAAATATAAAAAACCGTATTTTCTTCAAAGGTATTTGGATACCTTTGTTGCGTTTACGAAAATTAATACATAATTATATGTATCTATTGGAATAATTTCTGGAATATTTATTATTTGATAATACTGATAAACGCCTAAACGTACTTAATTGAATATTTCTGTTGTTTCTGAACCTACGACAGTGACGAAAATAAAAGTTACTCCACTATTACAATTATTGCTTTTCAAATAATGATATTCCTCCACTTTTGTAACAAAGTGTTTCAAATTAAATATCTCATATTGTGTGTAAATATATAGCACATAAACATATACCAATGAATGTATCTAACTTTCCTTTCTTCTGAGCATTAAGAAAGCAGATAATTGCATTTATAAAAACACCTATTCATTTGATGAGTGTGTAAACCTTGAGAATGCCGGAAAATTTAGCAAGAAAATAAATAATTTTTCGATTACCACGCCTCTTCATTGGCATTATCATATAATGTCTCCCTTACTATCGTTAATTCAGATAGTAAAGGGTACATTTGCTGGCGTATCACCCTTTGTATACTTCGTTTGATACAGCCAAACTAAAGACAGATCTGAGCTTAATTTACATATTACATCTGATTGCAGGTGATCGTATAGCCAGTGTAAAAATTAGTTTCCGAAACATGGTGTACGAGGACGCCCTAACAATTTTAAGCTACGCTTCGCCGTACGATGTGAAGCTCGAGGTGGAAAGTGGAGGAAGTGGATCGAAACCGACCACCCTGCTGAAGAAGAGCGTCGGCCCCACTGCAGCAAGGATCTGCCACCCTCTGTACAGGAGCCAGTCGATTCCAGAACTCTCACAGTCGAAGAGCGTCGCGAAAAGGCTTTTTATAGTAGATCCGAACGAATCCATGAATTCGAACTACTCGACGATGAATTCGACGTTAAAGTCCTCCAAGTCTACGCCGAGTAGTCAGACGTTTGAGAAGCGCCACGAGGAATCCAAGGGGAACCATCACAAGTTCGGCATCAAAGTTTTGCCCGCCCTGGACGGGACGGTTCACCGGATCGAAAATCAAAACGAGCACAACACGAACCTCGAGAGAAGGAACTCGAAGAAGATTGACACAGAGAAGCATCTATCGAACATGAGCAGAGGTCCCTTGGCCAGTGACAAGAAAGAAGAGGCACAGCGTCAACAAAATTCCCAAGCAATAAGCTCCAAGGTGAGAAATGAGATCTTCGAGGCGCGTAACGTCGATACGTTGGATAAAGGTGGGAAAGCTGCAGACGCGTCGATCCATATTCCCTCGGAGGTGCCAATGGAGGTGCACAACGCGGCTATAGCCGCCCGTCGTAATCGGAAAAATAGCTCAGAGCTGTTAAACGCGCAAAAGAACGTGGAGTCTGTCGAGGCAGAGGATTCGAAGAATGTACAGAAGAACAAAAGGAAAGCTCCGCCACCTCCAAAGGGCAACAATTACGAGATGGAGCACGTTTCTCCCGCGAAGAAGGATTCGTCCCTGACGAGAGACTACGATTCACAGAAGGAGGACGAGATCAACAGCATCGCCGACTACGCGGAATCCTTGACCGACTACGTGAACAAGGCGCGGGAGAGTGCGGAAAAGCCGGAGCAGAAGATGGAAAGTTTGATGATCGATGGAAGACACTCGGAGTCTGACACCGATAGCGAAATACAGAACAGTTTTACAACCATCGAGCTAAATTCGGCCGACATTACGATTCATCGGACGCCCATACCCGAGACGAACAATGACGACGAAGAGGACGATGTTTATAGGAAGGCGGCTAGCCTAGGCGATTTGTCCAAGTATGAATGCAGAACATCCACGACTCTCGAGAGAGCTCAGAGCCTGGACATGACGGACACTGGCACGAAAAAGCGCAAGGCGCCCCTTCCACCGGAAGATATCAATGAATCCACGGAAGATTTGACTAAGCTCGATCAGATGGATACGTTCGACAGACGGTTGCTAAAGAAATCGAACGAGTGGGGCAATCTAGAGGACGTTGTCTGGCGGAAGAAGCAAGATTCGGGCGACGGAGCGAAGAAACTGAGAATGGGTAAGAAGAGCACCGATTCTCTGGAGCGTTCCAAGTCTGCCGTAGAAATCAAGTTAAAAGATGAGAATCCCGAGGCAAGGGAGGACCCCACAGACGACGACACCAGCGTCGAACTTTACAACCTTCCTTTGAGCAAGAGGCTCACGGAAGAGTTTATTCACGCGGAACGGATGTTCAACCCCGACGAGGACAATTCATTAGCCCGAATCGTGAACGACGGTCAGATTGTGAAAAGTCCCACTCTCGAGGAAGTGGAATGGAAGTTCAAGCGGAGAACGCCATTGCCCGACGATTTGAATAGCGACAGCGTAACTGCGGACGAACGCTTCTCGGACGAGGACGAGAGAACGCCGAGCAAGGACTTCGGCAAAGCTCTGAGACACTTCGAGATGTATTCGGAGAAGTCACCGAGACTCTCGGAGTCGTCGAAGCAGGACTTGTTTGGCGTGAAAAATTGGAAAGAGGATAGCTCGTTGGCGAGCAACGAGGAGGTCTCGTACGCTGGCAAGAAACCTGTCGACGAAGAGCCCATGACGAAGGTCAGTGTTAAAAGGGGATGCCACGCGTGCGGGGAGAACTGCAACCGGCACGAGTTGTGCAAGAAGAAGGCGTTCTCCGCGAAACGATCGTCTACTCCGATACCTTTGCAGGACTACTCCTCGAATTCGACCGAAGGTAACGGTTCCGACTCGATGACGATCCAGGACGAAGAAGAAGCGAATTCGATACCTCACACGCACGGGGCGACGCTGAAGCACAGGGAGAACGTGACTGAAACTTTATCGATAGATTTGAAGTCGCCGCCGAGGCGAGTGATCGAGGCACCCACTAGTCAGAGGATCGACCGGGAAAACGACGAGGACGAGGATGAATACGAGTTTGGTTCCGGTGTGACTGTGAACAGCAAGAGCGTGTTCGACCGCGAGGACCGCCGTAACATTAACAATATCAGTGTTTCTAGTGGTGAAAACAGTGAAGACAGCGGTTTAGTCGGTGAGTCGATGGATTATAATCCACAGGACTTTGATAGCCGACCACCTCTGCCGAACACACCGATGCCACACAAGATGACCTACATTACGGAGATCAAGCTGTCTACCAACGGAGGGAAACATCAGGAGGACGGCGACGAGAGCGCAGAAAAGAAGTCAGCACAGAACGAAATCAAAATGGCCTCGAATGGGAAGGCTGCTTCTAATAGAAAGCCACCGGTCCCGCCTAGGAGGACGGACATTGCGAAGTCTAATAAGAAAGGGCAGCCTGAGAAACAAGTCATTTATGTGTCCGAGTATAAAACAAGCGAGTCGAAGGGACCGGATGATTCAGACACGAGCCAGGAAGTCAAACAATTGGATACTGCTTCAAAGAAACTCGATCAGTGGACATTTTTGGAAGACAAAGAACAAAACCGATGAGAACGAATAACGACCAGTGAATTCCAATCAATTCTATACATATACCCATTGTCTAATATTTCAGAGGCAACAAACTTGTCCATGAATAATGTCCTCGGATATGTAATGTACAATCTTCAATTCCATCCTCAGCATTGGAATAATAAGGAACAAATTAATAAGTCGAACTCGACGCGAAACTAACCGTTGTCTGATTTTCCAAAATGTTTCGAACACATAAGAAGTAGGCAGGCATCGAAGTCAGCAGTTGGGGATACAACACCCGCTGAGAACAATTATAATATCTGTACGTAACCTTCATCGCATGGACAAATGAAATGCTGATCGCTATTATATACATACATATATTATGCTCATCTTGAATAGATCTGCTCTTGAACTAGTCGAAAAAAAATTTATTTAGTATCTTCTTCGATTCCCTGAAAAGACTGGCTCTTGTTTAAAAATGTGTTTTTTTTTTTATGTTTTGATAAAAGCGTTTATTGTTGTAATTAAATTGTATTTATTATTTTTCAATGTGTTTCTTGTTTTAAAAATTATCACAATTAGGATTTGTATTATACATAAATTGCATCTTTATAAGATAGTACAGTATTATAAAGGATCACAGAATACTCAAGAATCGTACATATTCTTTGTATAATTTAAGAAGCAAATTATAATATCCTTACATATAATATATATATTATATGTATAAAATATGCAAATTGTATAGTAAGGATCGAGGCCTTTTAAAGGAAAAAGTTTTCCCCAGTTAAAATCATTCAATTCTTTTAAATATGATTTCCCTGCATTTGTCTCTGGTTTATAATACAAATCCACACTGATTCAACTTTCAATGCAATATGTACGAGGGTGTACATACTGTAAAGATTCGGTATGTTTAAAAAACGTCTCAAAAACACAAAAACATCCTATATGCGACTAATAGTAGGTAATCAACATCGAAATTCTACGATTGTTGGTGTCTTTATGTATCATATGATTGTAATGCTATTATATGCAGTTACCGAATAGAAAAAAGAGTAGAATATAAAAGTACTTTATGAACAGTTAATACATAGAATGTGTTGCTTTTAAAATTTTTATGAAATATGTTTAAGAACGTCGTTATAAGGCAGGGGTGTCGAACTTCCCCACTTCGAGGGCCGCACGAGTCGGGCCCCGGTCAAGCGGTTCCCCCACTTATTTTTCTCCGGGAGTTGCACGACACCCGGCAGGGAGAGAGTAGGTGTAGAGGGGGGTCGTTCTCCTATCGCTCTACGGAGCAGGGGAAGAGGAGAATGAGTCACTGCGGCTCCCGAGCCGCTAGTTCGACACCCCTGTTATAAGGAATACATATCGGAATTACCATAAAAACGATGTGCCGAAATATACCTAATACTCGAGGTCAGGTATCTCTGAGCCTCTCTTATTTTTATGCGAAGATAGCAATTACTTGGTGCCGTTATACTATACGTAAGCTCGTAATTACTATTTTCAGAAGCTGCAAAGTCACGTGAGCGTGCAACTATTACAGCTGGAATGACAATAACTTAGAAACCTGATTTGCAAACTTTAGGTACAAACGCATCGGATATGCTTAACGATACACTTGGTAAAAAATTACAATATATATCGAAAATTGGAAATACATGTTACATACATATTTAAATAGTTATGCGGCAAGAAAGGATTTTCATATGAAAACTTACTTATAAATTACATTCTATACGACAATAATAACATTCAAACTGAACTGGTCTGCGCAAATTAATGTGCATTTTCAACATGATTTTTTTTTACCAATTTAATTCCATTATTATTACCACTATTTTGATTATTATCACAATTCATTTCATTAGGCCGAAAGTCAACACATGGCACAGAGATTCAATATCGTTGATTTTCTTTAAAAGTTTCTAACCATTTGATGTATAAAGATGTTAGTCAGTGTAATCGAGTAGATCACAGTAATCTACGATATTTTTAGGACACTGTACGATTCTTGGTGTTACGGTGATGCCTGCGCAATTTGTTCGACACCAACTCAATCCGAGGAAAATGGGTGTACAAAATTATTCGAATTACTTAAACTATAAAACAATTTTACTATAGTGCAATGTTAAAAGTGGCAGGGTAACATGAGGCGAAGCATCAAATCTAAGGACAATACGAAATAATGTCGTTACCATGTATGAATGTTGTACAATATTTTTATTATTTTATTAACGCAGTGTAATTACACGTAACAACAAGTGTATGAGACAATTAAAGGGATTGTCATGTTTAAAATAAGTATAATATCTTGAAGAAATGTGATTTGTATGCCTTTAATTTATAAGGTAGAAGAAATATTAAAGGAATATAAAAAAAGAACATTTTGTTACAGAGGAAGTCTCGTCGATATTCCTTTTTTTATGTTTACAAAAGGCAAATATAAAAGCTGTTGATGTTATATAAGAAATTATACAAATGCTCAAATCTGGATTACTAATTAATTTATATTAGAGAAATCAAAATTGTGCCACAAATTTTATAATCAATTAGTACATACGTTTTAGAATTATTTTACGTGCTGAAAATTATGATAAACTATATAAGTATATTCTGGTATCTACATATTTAGCCATTTTTAATCAGTGGAATATTTATTCGAATTTTTCTATATTACAAAACAGGCTATATACATATTTAAATCCTGCTAACAGACATATTTACCTCATGTTACCCACCGTTTCGATGGTTTTTCGTCGCAGAATACGACGAAGATACGAATATATATGCAAAAGTTTATTGCTACCTTTCACCAATATTTTAAGCGTCCAAAATCTCAATTCCACATTGCTAAATCCGTCCGTTACATTCTTAAGTGGGGCGTTTGTATAATAGATAACTATGATGTATCGAATTACACGCGTGTATATATGCATGTGCCGAGAATAATTCCAAAATGGGTAATCGTATCGTACTCTAAAAGGATATTTTTACTATTTTAGACACAAAAAAATCGAAGTTGCAATTACTTTTGTATAGAACAGAATTTTGCAAAGAATTCTGGCGAAATCATATTGCCTTTACTGGTATTAGAATAGGTGCTCTTCAGAATTTTTTTTGTTCGATTACCTGTTTTTCTATCACCCAATGTACATTTTATTCATTCATAAAACGACCTCGGTGCTTAATATGATTTTTCGATGAATGAAAGATTGACAAAGATGAACAAATAGATAAATCGTCCTATTCTACGGCAAAAGATCTACATAAATTTTTGGGTGCCTTATAACAGTATCTAGATCGATATCCCTTAGACTCATATTGGTAATGATAATTGAATTTCACGATTGACCCTCGAACAGTCTTATATGTACACTAAGGGCCAAAATCGGCTTCCCTTCGGAAATTTGGCAACGTTGAATGTCACTAGAATTACTGAGTTATGCCTAGTGACATGCAACGTTGCCAAATTTTCGAAGGGAAGCCGATTTTGGCCCTTAGTGTATATATATATACGAGTTTTCCTTTATAATAAATCGTATAATTGATTATTTTTGTACGCTAAAATGCAATTTCGTCGTATCTAGAGGGCAGTTAAATACATATTTACAGAAATTTAAATACGTTTGAGACGAATGATCGAAAAGAAAAATGTTACTTGAATTCTATATTACTGGAGTTACAAAAATCTATAATCTATAATGGTGTTAAAAATCTATAATTCACATATAATGTTCATGACTAAGCAAGGGTAGAATTCATTACTCATCAGAATCATGTACCATCATGCCTACTTAAGCCATACATTCGAATTAAATATTATATTTAGTTAGTGTTAGTTTGTACTGGAAACGTAGGAAGAGTACGTGTCAGGAGCAATAGAAAAAAAAAAAATAGAACGTATCTACTGTAACGAAAGATATGTACTCAATATGGCAGGGACAACGTGCATAATCCTTGGTTATTGGTCATCCAGTAATAAATCACTGAAGCTGTCCAAGGATATTTCAAATCGATCACTGTTTGAATAATGCTGTTTCATCCATTTCTATTTGTATATTATTGTTTTTATCCATTCATTATTGTTGTGCGCTGTCGATGATTCTTATTATATAAGAAACCGTCAGAGTGATTTTATGGGAAATATAATCATGAGATACGAAACATTGTAAGAAAATCGAAAAAGCTAATGTTAAAAGTTAAAAAAAAAACATATTGTATTTACTAACAGAATGATTATAATAATTTAGAACGTATGCATATATATATACGTAAATATATATACATATGTACATGTGTGTGTGTGTGTGTGTGTATGGTAGAGGCGAAGCAATGTTTTATACTTAAATTGTTTTTTTTTTCTTCATAAAACGAAGACATTTTTAGAAACTTGGGTAATTATGTAGAAGAGGGCACAACTCACCGATTTTGATGACCTTCAAATATGTTGTCTGGGCATGATAGTGACCAACTTTTTCCTCTACATGTTACCGCCGCTCGACCTTCGTTTCGGAGGTATTCGCGAACCGATGTGAGTTTGAAGATTTGAACCAGAAACTTGCGGATGCCCGTCAACACCCCGGTTCTGTTCGGCGGCGCCGGCGCCGCCAGACATTAGGATGACTCTGGTTCCAAAATTTTTTTTTCGCTAGGAACAGGGTGTTCTCGAGAGTACCTGTTGGGTGTGTGGGAACTCCCGTCAACACCCCGACTCACATCGGTTCGCGACCATGCTATACCTACGCGCCCGCGAGCGGGCGCGCTCTTCCCGCACTACTCTAACCCCAACTTGGGGCCCCCAACCAATACTGATACCCGGGACAAGTTGAAAAGTGGAATGCGTTGTGTCGAAATAAGTCAACAGAAGTTGTTCGCAAATATCTCCGAAACGAAGGTCGAGCGGCGGTAACACGTATCTATACTTTATAGGGAAAAAGTGTTCAGAATCATGACCTTGACAACATACTTCAAGGTCATCGACATGGGTGAGGAGGAGCAACTTCTAAATAATTACCAAAGTTTTTGGTGGATATCTCGAAAACTAAAGCCTAGGGGCGGTAACATGTATAGGAAAAAGTTGTTCAGAATGGCGACCCTTACAACATATTTCAAGGTCATCAAAATCGGCGAGGTGTGCCCTCTTCTATATAAATTATCGAAATTTGTTTTCTGATATATGTAAAATGTTGTAAATATAATAATTAATTAATACTGATGGAGTTCAATTCTTTAGATACTGATTCAAGAAAGCAATCAATTTTTTCAGTACTTAAGATATTAGGTAATCTATTGTAAGTGTAACATGTAACTGTAAAAAGTGTTCGAGATAATTTTGTTATCCGAAATAATTCCCTGATTTTTAGAATTACATAGAAATATATGTTACGCGATTCATCCTGTTTTATAACATTGTGCAATAAAAATGGTTTTATTTCAGATAAAGGTATTACAAAGAAAATATGGCAATCTTTATCTTATTATATTGTGTATTTAATTTCTCAATATTCTCCAGAAATTATATTATTAGTTTGTGGTTATGTAAGACAGGGCTGAGCAATTTGTTCGCATGACACTGGTTGGAAGTTGTAGTGCACACCTAATAGTGTTACAAAACCATAATGGGGTTTGTTAAAATGAGCCTTCGTTTTCAAGAAATTTAAGTTTAAAGTTTTGCGCGGTTTTCCAACAGCGGTTGTAGCTGCGGTGGTAAAGTGTCCGCCTACGATGATACAGGTCCTCGGTTCGAATCCCCCTGGGGAAGAATTCCCTACGTAAAACCCAAAAAGGGTTAAGGTTAACGTCGCATAAGAGGCTACATAATAATTTCGGCTCTACTACCCGAAACGTTGCACGAATAACTCCTGTAATATTGCCGAAACGTTGCACGAATAACTCCTGTAATATTGCCGAAACGTTGCAGGAATAATTCCTGTAATATTGCCGAAACGTTGCAGGAATAATACCTGTAATATTGCCGAGACGTTCCACGAAAGTTCCTGTAATATTCCCGAAATGTTGCCGAAACGTCTCTGGAATATTTCGTGCAATATTCCAAATCTTGCACCGCAAGGTACCTGAGACTTTCCTGCAATGTTAGGTGCTGTAGGGAAGGTGTTGAGCGTTCGGAAGAGAATTATGTCCTCGAGTTGGGGAATTATGCAGAATAATTATCACAGAACCATTAGCATTAGCAGCTGTATAATACCATTAACTTTGTTACACACAACTTTACAACAAATTTTTCACAAGTATTACTAGTTGCTTTCGATGCATATGAAACACTATCGGTGATTACCTATATCGTTGATGATAGGACAGTGAAATATGATACGGCAGCCTGCGTGAACTGAAAGAAAATGGTGAAGCCTCTCCGGTTTTCAATATTTTAAGGACAGAGAACATATAAAAGCCGTGACTGTACACTCGCACGAAGGTGTTACGTACCGACAGTAATGTTTCCATGTTCAACGTTATCACTTTGAATGCTGTCAGATGACACGGCGATATTGTGTTCATAACGAAAAACTGATACACAACACGTGACTTACGGAAAAATATGTCCCACTTGCACTCCAACCTGTAAATACATCCAAAGTAAAAGGAAAGGGTTATATATTTTTGAAAATTATAATGTTCATCCAAACAAGTAAGGAGATCTTAATAAGCGTATGTCCTAAGACTAACTTCAAGAATTCAGTATGACGCGATAAAATTAATTGCTCTCTCTCTCTCTCTCTCTCTCTCTCTCTCTCTCTTTCAATCTACTATCGTTGCGAATAATATGTTTACAAATCATACAAGAGATCAGTTGCATCATACTCAATGTACATTTACATTTACTTAAAAGTAACAGAATACCATTCCATATCGAAAGTTATTCAGCTTTTCTTAGTCTTAGATTGGATATGCATTGGCTAACACAAAATTGGTAATTGTTTTGTTTTAAGGGGGAACACCACGGTGGCGGCCGGAAAAGTAAACCATTTTTAAGAATTTTTTAAGAATAATTTACAGTTTTCATAGAAAATTTTAATTACCTACCTTTAGTACTCTGTCTTAAGAGACTATACAAAAAAATAAGTATAAAAACATCCATAAATTTTAATATATGAATTAATCTTCTAGACCCTCTCACGCGAGCTGGTCGCATGTGCAACTACGGATTAGCAGGTCCGAAATCAAATTTCATTTTTTTTTTTATAAACTATACGGGTGTAGTTTCCGTTATGCGTACAGGTTTTTAGTTTGAAAACAAACTTTTTGAAATACGCTCGAAAAACTGTCCATCTTATTCGCGGATGAGCGAAACTTTTCTTCTAAAGCGTACCATTTTTACAAAAGTAATTTGTTTAAGAAATCGGTACGCACAACGGAAACTACACTCATATAGATTATAAAAGAAAAATGAAATTTGATTTCGGACTTGCTGTTCCATAGTTACACATTCGATCAGCTCGCGTGGGGGGTCTAGAAGATTAATTAATATATTGAAACTTATAGATGTTTTTCTATTTATTTGTTTTGTATTGTCCCTTAAGATAGCGTGCTAAAGGTGCGTAATAAAATTTTATTACGAAAACTGTAAATTATTATTGAAAAAATTCTTAAAAATGGCTTACCTTTCCGGCCGCCACTGTGGTGTCCTCCTTTAAACACTGTGTATATGCATTGCCAAATCATTTGAATGTAAAACAGAGTGATTCAGTTGCAACATACATGTACAAGATATTGGGTTCTTACAAGTCGTAATGCACCTGCTCGCTGAAATTTGACAGTCTTTGCCCGAAAAAATTTATATAAACTAGATGAATATACTGTCCCATTATCCAGGTTATCAATCTGCACACTTCCAATAAATCTGCTTGAGTCAATTTCAACAGAGCCTGAAAAATTCCAACAATCCTGAAAGTACTGAACTAAGAAAAATCAATTAGCGTTCATTACCCTAAGTCGATAGTGGCAGAATGTACGTATATGTACAATGAGGAAGATGCCTGCAACTTTTTTCCACCCGTGACGCCACCAGCACGCATTCCCATTTATAGAATACATAAATGAAAAATTCGGGCGCACACAATTCACACATACCCACTCGGGCGCAACCACAGGAGATGCGGTAGTGGCGCCATCTGCGCCGAGCTTTGCGTCATCTTCCCCATTCATTTAATTTATGGTGCACTGAGAGTTGCCAATGGAGACTTTCAGAGACAAATTACATGTTTTATCGTTCATAGATTAAATAAAAGAGCAGAAATAAATAACAGAAACAATGAACTGGGGCCCCTGCCGACTACCCAGAGTGTCCATGATACATATTGGGAAACCAAGTGGAGGCGTGGCTTCGATTTCAGCGCTGCGGTGGTAAGTTGGAAAACTATTGCAAGTAGGCTCGGATCCCACCAAACATTCCGAATAAGTATTTATTAATCGAAGAAGTAAAAATTTAGTGTTCGAAAAAATTTAAAAACACTCGTTTTTCACAAAATGTCTATATAAACACTGATAATCGTATGGACTTCGACGGATTTCGGCCTACTGACAGTAGTTTAATTTTCTGCCACTAGTTGGCGTATCGAAATTCTTGGTTTCCCAATAGATAAACACGCCACTGGTGATGGTGAACTCTTACTTGTACTCCAGTGATACTGAGGCTCACGATGTTCATCGTTATTTGAAGAAATAATGTCACTGAGAATGCTGCTTGTACAGCACGCGTGCACCTGAACAGAAATAAGACTCTTCACTGGTAGAACAAGTTTCTTTCGCCGTTGTACTCGCACGAGCTTCACGAGAGGAGAGGAAATTTCTGGAGAGGAAATATTTCTCGCGATCTACCCTCTGTGCCTAATACCTTTGTGGGACATCCATCATCCACTGTGCAGCACCGCAATCTCGCGCAGTGATATACTCACAGTAATGATGGAAAGCCGTGAAGCGGTACACTTACTCTATAGCTCTTTTATGTTCCTTAACGCAGGATACAAGTTCCTCGTACATTCGTTCTTGCGCGCCCACAAACTCTTGGTACCCCGGTTCATCGAGATTGATCACCAACATATTTTGTTTCAAGATATGCACCATCTTTATCTGATATCTATGTATAAAGAAATTAAACACGTTTGTTCTGTTTTTCCCTTAATTACATTCATAGGTATTGCGTAAAACTCAACCTGAGATCGATCGGTAGACAAAATTTAAAGGTAATCAGGTGTCCACGCGCGCGCTCGCGCGTGTTTTAGTAGCCATGAATCCCCTCCCACCAATTTATTGAATGACATCCATACTGAAACACTTGCTCGACTTGCTCGGACATTAATGAAAGGTTGATGGAAGAAATATCATTTTAAATTGACACATGAAATTTCAAGTCGAATGATCATTATTGATGATTTTGAAAGTAATGATGCGAAGTGTAGTATGGAATCATTTGTTATTCTTACTTATTAACCATTACACGACTAGAGTGAGGAAGATGACTGCAACTTTTTTCCACCCGTGACGCCACCAGCACACATTCGCATTTATACATTCCACAAATGAAAAATTTGCGCGCAAGCAATTCACACATACGCGATTAGGCACATCCACAGTACATGCGCTAGTGGCGCCACCTGCGCCGAGCTTTGCGTCATCTTCCCCAATATTTGAATGGAATGCAAATGTTTTACCCAGTGACTGCGAACATCGCGCAGGCATGTTGTATAAAAATAATGAACATCGAGTCCAGCGTGCATATGAAAATTATCAGCAATACAGAAGCGATATAACTATGGGCCGTCGAGAAATAGTAGTACTCTTGTTCATCAATGAAGTAATAATCCCGTTGGTACATCATGTATTTCGGCTCCGACTTGTTCTTCGTTAGAAGGTCGCGTCTGATTAATGCCGTTGGAAGTGCTAGGTATACCAGCATTAGTGCAAAGAGGGAAACTGAAATAGAATATCGGGAAGAAAACACGGCTAAAGATATTTGTTAACTGCGAATCAGGCCGTCATTTAAATATTTCATATGCCAAACGATAAATACATCAAACTAATAAATATCTTGTATTGTACTAATGAAATGTCTTTATATTAACATTGTTCATCATTTAGGCCTAAAATCTAGTAATTTAATAGTTGGTCGGTACTGGACGACAATTTTTCGTTTCCTAGAAATTACAACTTTTTTACTTTTGCGATTTATTAATTCTTATTATTAAATTTCATCAAAATAATTTCACTCCTTTTAGTGAGTTCTATCTATACTACAAACACGTGTTTAATGATAAAGATATAACAAAAAAACTTAGAGGGGTCGGTACTGCACGACTCTCCCCGAAAAAGAGTATTAAGTAGTCAACTAACCCCGGTCTCCCTTACGCAGATATCACTTCGCCCATCACAGAAGGAATAATAAAATCGAAATTGAGGCACTTACTTGCGAAGGATACCACGAATTTCCTTCCTTCCAGAGCGTACGCATTGAGAACGTGGATCTGTGGAAAATCCTTCAATCGTTCAGCATTGCTTTTAATCATGTAACACATGTTTGCCAGCTGGAACACAAAGCGAATTGTAAACCATATTCAAAGATTATCAGTAATTTAATATTTCTTCCACGGTTAAATGTTTGTTGTACATATAGCATCTCTTGATATTCTAATCAGCGCATCGCGGTCGTTTAGTTCACTTAAGTGGTTAACTTGCTAGAGGATCTGATTTTACATTAATATCAATATCGACTTTTTAGACTTCTTGAAGTTTATTACATTACCCATTAAAGCCGTTCAGTCACGTTACGTCTAACCCAGCCCACTTGAATTCGAGTTCTTGAACCTTGGTTGTCAGCTTACCTTACGTATGTGAAACACACCGTTGTAATACTTTGCCATTACCACTGTCATAGTAAGCATGATTGCGATAGCCTCGACACAAGTATCATGATCCACGCCCCACGATTTGATCAGTTGTAGAAACTGAAACGAAATACAAATTATTGAATGTAGTTGCTGGACACATCTGATCCTTTCTCTCGCACTGTGCAGGGCGGCAGGAACAGGTACACGAATATTCAAGCAGCTTGAACTTCGAACTCGGGACTCGGTTTCCGAACCGATCCAAGAGCTCAAACTAAAATAAATTTGATTACCAAAATTAATCAGAATCTATCAGGGAAAGTGGTTTAAATATATATTATTCTACACCTCCAAGCAGATCTTCTTCTATGGCTAAAGGACCTCAACGAGATGATGGTGAAACGACGATGACAATGGAACGTTACTCAATATATTATGTATGAAACTCTGGTAGCAATGAGACAATTTCTCAAAGAAGCAACTATTACAGCAGCCGAAGAGCTGCTTTCACAAAAGGATACCAGTGAGATAGTCACGTTATCCTTTTTCTCCTGCTTCTTTCGCTCGTGAAAAGCATAGAACCCGACACGCAGCTCACCCACCGCACATCCTAAATTCCGTAGGGGAGACCGGGGCCACAAGTTCCGAGGGGTAAGTTGTTCCGACACTTCTATCTTCAAAATCAAAAAGAGCGTTGTACTTTAAATTATTTTTTCCGTGTAAGTTGATCACGCCACACTGTGGAAAAAATAATTTAAAGTACAACGCTCTTTTTGATTTTGAAGATAGAACGATCGGAACAACATACCTCCGGAACTTTTAGCCCCGGTCTCCCCTACCGTAGTTTCTGCACACTCGTTGCAGACGAGTGTCTCTTGTAAATCTGCGGCTCGAATGTGTAGGTAGGTAAGTATACCGGGATAAGAAGAACGAATGCGGCACGATCGAGTCCACCACCTGTTCCCTTAGCGACCACCCTCCCAAGTAAATAGTATTCAATACGCGACGATATATGTATGTACATATATATGGTCCTGCACTGCGATTGCCATACAATCGATAGCAAGTTCCTCCCATCATTATAAAAATAGTGGTGGAAACTAACTACCGCAGTATCACTTGCCTACTATAAATAATTTCAGAATTCTTATGCATACAGGCTGAAGTCTCTTTAGCTGGTATTACTTATGTAAACATACTCGAACGAAGAAGAGAGCCTTTGAAGTTAAATATAGTCGACTTGACGGGGCTCCACTGCATCGTAGACATGACAATTTGCTGCTGTCAAAAGGTATCCAATTTCGCGGAATAAAAAATTTATAACTATAATTATAGTTTGTATACACTGCATACCATATTAGAGCATACCGATTTCGCGCAGGCACGACCCCCAGGAGGCGTTTCTACGCTCGACTCCAATGTTTTTTCTCCGTCGCACGGCCCTCTACTTACTCTCTCTGTTAACATTTCGTGCACTGTTTTCCTTGACAACGGATTGTACCAGTTATTCCTTGGAAATTACCACGACCAATCGCATGCGGTTCGAATTGTGGGGAGTAGTGGGAGCTGCGCAGATCGGTCGCAAATCGGTAGGGGCGTCGATATGCTCTCATATGGAATGCAGTGTGGGTATAACGTTCTCGCCGTGTCGCGGGCAATCGCGTACAGGAAAGGGGACCGTTCAGTCACTGTCGAGACATGGATTTCTTCGATCAAAGTGCGTATTCGATATCGAAGCGTATGACATCAGTACTCGGCGTGTGGCCCCTTCAGCCAGTTAAACAGCGTATCGTCATAATCATATTGGTGACACTTGTGTTCATAACCATGTGGGTTCCTATGGTAAATATCTCATACCTTCTCAGCGAAACTGGTACTTCCATATATGTAACTACAAAGATGTGTCACGAATTCGGTAATTGTGCATAAAAGGGTACACATCACCGAGGTCGATGACCTTGAAATATGTTGTGGGGGCGTGATTCTGAATAACATTTCTTTTTACGTGATACCAACCACCGCTCGGCTTTAGTTTTCGAAATATTCGTAAAAAAGTTTAGTTAAACTTAGGTTACGACTGTTACGAGTACCTACATTAGGGTGGCTATTATTTTAGACTTTTGAATTTTCTTTGGGGTCACCCTCCATAATAGTTCCAAATAATTAAAAAAATCTGTGTAAAGTTCCTCGGCCCTTGAACATTTAAATAACTATTTAACCCCTAAAAAAAGTCGATTTTATATAATATCCTCCATGTTATTGATTACATAAAAAAATATGTCAAAGAAAACTTGTGGATCTGGACAAGGAGCATCTTTTATGTTCTATTACTTTTTCTGGTGCGACAAACTGTTTTTGAAAAAAATCCGGAAAAATGAAAAAAAAAAAAAATCTTTCTTCCCCTCAAATGTTGAAAGTTTGAATGCTTTAAAAATGGAATATTTATTTTCGAGGATTATTTTTTTCCTTAGACATTTTCTCGTAACATTAAAAACAACGGAAATATTTTAGATTTAAATGGTAGATGCAGCAACGTTGCAGCAACATTGCGCTGCAACCATGCAACATAGCAAGGTTGCTGCAACGTTCCGGCAACGTTGCCGCAATGGAGTGTGCTGTATGGGTGGTTGTTTGTACACTCGGGACTGAACACTTGAAGGGTTTCGGTTCGCCACAATATATATCTTTAGAAACCATAGAGGCAGGACTGTCACGCAAGTGTTCAGGTAAACACGAGTCGTCCCTCGGTGACTGTAGTTGAAAATATTGGAACTCCAAGCAGACTTCTGTATTTGTTCGTATGTTAAGTGAAGTAGAATTAAAATATTTCATCAAAGCATATCGTGTTTGTCGGATTCACATTGAAGGTATAGATTTGTCAGCAGCATCCACCGCCATGGCTGTATCGTTCTAATTTATATCATCTAAATCAAATAATTTTTTGCCCATCTCTGGTGGCAACATATCAAGTTTATTTTCGTCATTCCAAGAAGGTCGATTATAAAAATCGTTATACACCTAGCCCCTCGCATCCAGCACTTCCTTACAAATTAATACAACAAGGGTTCACATGTTCACCCTGCGAAGCAGTGAAATCTTTCGCCAATCGAAACTATTGAGAACAATATACATATGTTAGAAATATTTTGAAACGACCGCTCCATTTCAAAGTTCTGGACTATTAACAAAGAGGAGGTATAATAAGAGGCGTCACTCGACAAGGACAGAAATAATCTAGGGAAACAGTGATTTCTAGTGAGACAACCCATTTAAATGCCCATTCGGCCCCATTCGGCAATGATCGGTAAACTTCGGCAATAATCAGCCAATTGCGGTAAGGTACATTTAGTCGATTTGAATATCCCGCTCGAGTGTACAACCAATTTAAATGCCAAGGTCAAGTAAGGACTTCAAAGGTTCCGCCCGGAGTGACGCCTCTTATTATACCTACTCTTTGCTATTAAGTTCCATGTGGTTCATCACAGTCCTCTTACCACACTCTCGCCTTACCCGGTCCGTGGCCAGATCCTTAATGCCGGGTTTACACCAAGGCGAACACGAACAAAACATTGTTCGCGAACGTTTTCTTCTGTTCTTGTCGTGTTCACACCGCCGCAAACAGAACGAAACATTCACATACGATTCATACGCTGAGTTTTCTTCGTGTTTGCGGCGGAGTGAACACGACTAGAACAGACGAAAACGTTCGCGAACACTGTTTTTGTTCGTGTTCGCCTTGGTGTAAACCCGGCATAAGAGAGGACACCACTGTGATGGTCGAAAAAGTAAGCCATTTTTAAGAATTTTTTTCAGTATGCTGTCTAAAGAGACTAATACAAAAAAAAATAAATAGAAAAACATGCATAAATTTTAATATATGAATTAATCTTCTAGACTATGTAGATCCTCTCACGCGAGCTGGTCGAATGTGCAACTACGGATTAGCAGGTCCGAAATCAAATTTTATTTTTTTTTTTATAAACTATACGGGTGTAGTTTCCGTTATGCGTACAGGTTTTTAGTTTGAAAACAAACTTTTTGAAATACTCTCGAAAAACTGTCCATCTTATTCGCGGATGAGCGAAACTTTTCTTCTAAAGCGTACCATTTTTACGAAAATAATTTGTTTAAGAAATCGCAACGCACAACGGAAACTACACTCATACTTAGCTTATAAAAAAAATTAAATTAAATTTCTGACCTGCTGTTCCACAATTACACATTCGACCAGCTCGCGTGGGGAGAGTTTAGAAGATTAATGGAAATATTAAAATTTATGGATGTTTTTCTATTTTTTTTCGTATAATCTCTTAAGACAGCGTACTAAAGGTAGGTAATAAAAATTTTCTATGAAAACTATAAATTATTCCTGAAAAATTCTTAAAAATGGCTTACTTTTTCCTATTCTTAAGCAATACGACGTCGGGCAGCTTGCCATCTCTAAACTCTCTCTCACTCCATTCCATTAATCAGTCCTACAATACCGGATAATTGGGAGACTCAGTATGATCACCAGCCACCGTCTGTCGCCGGGACTGTTTAAGTGGTTCACTCTCATGCATACCTTTTCAAGGCCACATACTGCCCAAGGCCCAGTCATAAAAATCTCGATGGCAACACCGCACGAGGCTATTCACTCTCGAATCCATACAAAACCACATTGACGCTTACATACATGTACATATAAAGGAAAACTTTTAATTACAAATGATAATTATTTCAGCTGATAAGGTAGGGCGTAGGCTATTGTACAGACAGATGACTAATACTTAATTATACACAGTAAAACAAATTTTGACTTTTTACTACTGTGTATGTAAATAGAATTGTTTTTGGTTATATCAATGTCGACCACACAGCTACATCTCGAAGCTGAAACGGTCAAAGTGGGAACTACGAGATTTCAGTACATAATAGGTACGCTCGTGTACAGTGAACTGTGCAATTGAATCCCGAGACACCGATAAGTACAATAACAACGACATTGACGATCTGGGATAGTAGTGACGACAGCAACTGGAAATTATATAAGTTGTAATGGATTCATGCTAAAGTGTCCATTCGATATACTCGATATAGTTTTATGGTAAGTATTCAGCGACTATGTTTTTTATGTAGGTATTATTTAATGTTATTTAATATTTATTTAATAGTTAATATTATTTAAATTATAAAAGCATTGAACGTGAAGGTCGATGAGGGACTTTCATTTTAGTTCCATCAATTGGGTAAAGAAATTATGTGTAGAAACTTTAGTGATGGATGGTATTAATTGAGAGAAATAGAAAACATTTAAGAATCACGCAGTACTTAATGATAAAAATGAAATTTAAATTCGATATTTCTGAAAATGTCAAAGACTGGGAGCTCGTAATAAATCTAGACTTTACTTGTCTCTTCCTGTTGGTATCACTGGTCTATTTCAAGGAATCCCCTCATTCGGTGCTGAATGAAACGATAGATCCAGCTCCTCGTGGCAAAAGATGATATTTTTAATATCATTCAACTTTTCAAATTCCGTCTAGCCAGCAATGCATGATGAAGAAGTAATAGCTTCACAGATGACTTTCTCAACAAGTTGTACGTTCGTAATTCTCTGTAGAAAGTCGAGAGCTTGACGAACGGCGAGATGCGTTCAAGCCTTCAAGGAACACATGTAGATTGAAATCTCTTGATCACAGAGATTCAATATTGTTGATTTTTTTTTTAAAGTTTCTAACCATTTGATGTATAAAGATGTTAGTCAGTGTAATCAAGTAGATCACAGTAATCTACGATATTTTTAGGACACTGTACGATTCCTGGTGTTACGGTGATGCCTGCGCAATTTGATCGACACCAACTCAATCCGAGGAAAATGGGTGTACAAAATTATTCGAATTACTTAAAATATAAAACAATTTTACTATAGTGCAGAGTCAAAAGTGGCAGGGTAACATGAGACAAAGCATCAAATCTAAGGACAATACGAAATAATGTTGTTACCATGTATGAATGTTGTACAATATTTTTATTATTTTATTAACGCTGCATAATTACATGTAACAACAAGTGTATGTGACAATTAAAGGGATTGTCATTTTTAAAATAAGTATAATATCTTAAAGAAATGTAATTTGTATGCCTTTAATTTATAAGGTAGAAGGAATATAACAAAAGAACATTTTGTTAGATAGAAAGTCTCATCGATATTCCTTTTTTTTATGCTTACAAAAGGCAAATATAAAAGCTGTTGATGTTATATAACAAATTATACAAACAAATGCTCAAATCTGGATTACTAATTAATTTACAAAATAAATAAAAATTGTGCCACAAATTTTATAAGAAACGCGATTCATCCTGTTTTATAACATTGTGCAATAAAAATGGTTTTATTACAGACAAAGGTATTACAAAGAAAATATGGTAATCTTTATCTTATTATATTGTGTATTTAATTTCTCAATATTTTCCAGAAATTATATTATTAGTTTGTGTTTATGTAAGACAGGGCTGAGCAATTCGTTCGCCGACGCGGGCCGCGCCATCCCTATTTTCTCCGGTTTACTAAGGAAGGTGCCTGGGCTGTCCGTGGACCGGCGCGCGTGGCTCCCGAGCATACATGACACTGGTTGGAAGTTGTAGTGCACACCTAGTGTTACAAAACCCTAATGGGGTTTGTCAAAATGAGCCTTCGTTTTTAAGAAATTTGAGTTTAAGGTTTTGCGCGGTTTTCCAACAGCGGTTGTAGCTGCGGTGGTAAAGTGTCCGCCTACGATGATACAGGTCCTCGGTTCGAATCCCCCTGGAGAAGAATTCCCTACGTAAAACTCAAAAAGGATTAAGGTTAACGTCGCATAAAAGGCTACATATATAATTTCGGCTCTACTACCCGAAACGTTGCACGAATAACTCCTGTAATATTGCCGAAACGTTGCAGGAATAATTCCTGTAATATTGCCGAAACGTTGCAGGAATAATACCTGTAATATTGCCGAGACGTTCCACGAAAGTTCCTGTAATATTCCCGAAATGTTGCCGAAACGTCTCTGGAATATTTCGTGCAATATTCCAAATCTTTTACCGCAAGGTACCTGAGACTTTCCTGCAATGTTAGGTGCTGTAGGGGAGGTGTTGAGCGTTCGGAAGAGAATTATGTCCTCGAGTTGGGGAATTATGCAGGATAACTATCACAGAACCATTAGCAGCTGTATAATACCATTAACTTTTCTACACACAATTTTACAAGAAGTTTTTCACAAGTATTACTAGTTGCTTCCGATGCATATGGAACACAATCGCTGATTATATCGTTGATGATAGGACAGTGAAATATGACACGGCAGCCTGCGTGAACTGAAAGAAAATGGTGAAGCCTCTGCGGTTTTCAATATTTTAAGGACAGAGAACAAAAAGCAGTGACTGTACACTCTCACGAAGGTGTTACGTACCGACAGTAACGTTTCCATGTTCAATATTATCACTTTCAATGCTGTCAGGTGACACGGCAATAATGTGTTCATAACAAAAAACTGATACACAACACGTGACTTATGGAAAAATTTCTCCCACTTGCACTGCAACCTGTAAATACACCCAAAGTAAAAGGAAAGGGTTATATATTTTTGAAAATTATAATGCTCATCCAATCAAGTAAGGAGATCTTAATAAGCGTCTATCATAAGACTAACTTCGAGAATTCAGTATGATGGCGATAAAATTAATTGCTTTCTCTCTCTTTCTCTCTCTCAATCCACTATCGTTGCGAATAGTATGTTCACAAATCATACAAAAGATCAGTTCTACCATACTAAATGTACATTTACATTTGTATTTATTTAAAAGTAACACAGAACACCATTCCATATCCCAAGTTATTCAGCCTTCCTTACTCTTAGATTGGATGTGCATTGGCTGACACAAAATTGGTAATAGTGTGGGATCAGGAATCCCCATAGAATAAAAGGGAGCCCGGACTAAGAGACCAGGGAGAGTCGGCGTAGCCGTGGTGGCAAACGCGACTGATTAGCACGCGGGCGGCTCGGGTTCGATTCCCGACGGCCCCATGTGACTCTCTTTTTCCGTGGCTCCCGAACACGTAGGAATTACGTCACCTATTCCTACAATTGTTGTGTTTTAAACACTCTGCATATGCATTGCCAAATTGTTTGAATGTAAAACAGAGTGATTCAGTTGCATCATACATGTACAAGATATTGGGTTCTTACAAGTCGTAATGCACCTGCTCGCTGAAATTCGACAGCCTTTGTCCGAAAAAATGTATATAAACTAGATGCAAATACTGTCCCATTATCCAGGTGATCAATCTGCACACTTCCAATAGATCTGCTTGAGTCAATTTCAACAGAGCCTGAAAAATTCCAACAATCCTGAAAGCACTGAACTAAGAAAAATCAATTAGTGTTCACTGCCCTAAGTCGACAGTAGCAGAATGTACGTAAATGTACAATTGATTTACAGTTCACAATTCATTTAATTTACGGTGCACTGAGAGTTGCCAATAGTTGTTCATAGATTAAATAAAAGAGCAGAAATAAATAACAGAAACAATGAACTGGGGCCCCTGCCGACTGCCCAGAGTGTCCACGATACATATAAACACGCCACTGGTGATGGTGAACTCTTACTTGTACTCCAGTGATACTGAGGTTCAAGATGTTCATCGTTAATTGAAGAAATAGTGTCACTGAGAATGCTGATTGTACAGCATGCGTGCACCTGAACAGAAATAAGACTCTTAACTGATAGAACAAGTTTCTTTCACCGTTTTACTCGCACGAGATTCGCGAGATTCAAGTAACCCATACCTATAACTGAAATTTTGCATAAACTTTGTGTCTTTCGAAAAAATATGTCATCCTAGATTCCGTCGCGGGATCTAACTCAATTTTTCTTATATAATGAATTGCATTAGTATTCTGAGTACTACTCAAAGAAAGTCGGGGCAAGTTCTAGCAAATTGTTTTTCACTATCGACTCAATATGGGAGTGAGATGAAATACACCTATATAGTTATATAAATGAACTATTTAACTTGGCTAAGGAATTCTGCACAGTGCATCCTATCACCGTGTAGAAGCTCTTTTCTAAATTAGGGTGCACCCTTTCCTAATGTCGCGCAGTGATATACTCACAGTAATCAGGGCCGTTCCTGACGGGGGTGCAGAAGGTGCCCCCGCACCTGGGCAGCCAAACCTAGGGGCGGCCGCCAGCCATTTAATTATATGTAATATTTTGACTAATAAGAATACTAATTGAAACTCTTTTGCATGATAACTGTTTAAAATCATGTGTATATAGATATAAAACTGCATATCAAATTCTTAATTAAAGAATATTAAATTAATAAGGGCGGCAATAATGTTTTTGCACCTGGGCGGCCAAAACCCAGGAACGGCCCTGACAGTAATGATGGAAAGCCGTGCAGCGGTACACTTACTCTATAGCTCTTTTATGTTCCTTAACGCAGGATACAAGTTCCTCGTACATTCGTTCTTGCGCGTCCACACACTCTTGGTTCCCCGGTTCATCGAGATTGATCACCAGCATCCTTGGTTTCAAAATATGCACCATCTTTATCTGATATCTATGTATAAAGGAATTAAACACGTTTGTTCTGTTTTTCTCTTAATTACATTCATAGGTATTACGTAAAACTCAAGCTGAGATCGATCGGTAGACAAAATTTAAAGATAGTCAGGTGTCCACGCGCGTGTTTTACTAGCTATGAAGTATGAATCCCCTCCCAACAATTTATTGAATGACACCCATACTGAAAGACTTGCTCGACTTGCTCAGACATTAAAGAAAGGTCGATGAAAGAAATTCCATTTGAAATTGACACATGAAATTTCAAGTCGAATGATAATTATTGATGATTTTGAAAGTAATGATGCGAAGTGTAGTATGGGATCATTTGTTATTCTTACTTATTAACCATTACACGACTAGAATGAGGAAAATGACTGCAACTTTTTTCCACCCGTGACGCCACCAGCACACATTCGCATTTATACATTTCACAAATGAAAAATTTGCGCGCAAGCAATTCACACATACGCAATTAGGCACATCCACAGTACATGCGCTAGTGGCGCCACCTGCGCCGAGCTTTGCGTCATCTTGCCCAATATTTGAATGGAATGCAAATGTTTTACCCAGTGACTGCGAACATCGCGCAGGCATGTTGTATAAAAATAATGAACATCGAGTCCAGCGTGCAGATGAGAATTATCAGCATTGCAATGCAGAAATAACTATGCGCCGTCGAGAAATAGAAGTACTCTTGTTCATCAATGAAGTAATAATCCCGTTGGTAAATCATGTATTTCGGCTCCGACTCGTTCTTCGTTAGAATGTCGCGTATGATTAATACGGTTGGAAGTGCTAGGTATACCAGCATTAGTCCAAAGAGGGAAACTGAAATAGAATATCGGGAAGAAAACAGGGCTAAAGATATTTGTTAACTGCGAATCAGGCATCATTTAAATATTTCATTTGCCAAACGATAAATACATCAAACTAATAAATATGAAATAATGTATACGAATTAATTTAATAATTATATACACAAAAATTAAGTACGTTTTCATGGGGATCGCTGATTACAATGTTTCAAAGTATGATTTGTTAAAAATCTAGGTAGCACTGATTGGAACAAAAATACTCGCGACGTATTCGAACCCATCGTTCCCAAAGTCAAACTCCACACACTCAAGTAATACAAAAGATGGCAAGAGAGATTCCTCAGAGATACTTATTCATATGCAAGTAATTGGGTACACAACCACAGATATCACTTCGCCCATCACAGAAGAAATAATAAAATCAAAATTGAGCCACTTACCTGCGAAGGATACCACGAATTTCCTTCCTTCCAGAGCGTACGAATTGAGAACCTGGAACTGTGGAAAACCCTTCAATCGTTCAGCATTGCTTTTAATCATGTAACACATGTTTGCCAGCTGGAACACAAAGCGAATTGTAAACCATTTTCAAAGATTATCAGTAATTTAATATTTCTTCCACGGTCAAATGTTTGTTGTACATATAGCATCTCTTGATATTCTAATCAGCGCATCGCGGTCGTTTAGTTTACGTAAGTACTGTGGCGGATTCAGGATTTTTGTGAGGGGGGGGGGGGGGGCGCAGTGGCGAATCCAAGATTTTCTTGAGGGGGGGTTATGATATGAGAATTTAGTTTTTTGGAGAATCTAGAAGGATTAGTTCGCTAAGTGACGCGTTTCGTCGTTTTGAAAAGAATTGCAACTGATCCCGAAATCAGCAATTTTGCCCTTGAGGGTGGGGGGGGGGGGCGCCCCCCTCTGAATCCGCCACTGCTTAAGTAGTTAACTTGCTAGAGGATCTAATTTTACATCAACATGAATTTCGACTTTTTAGAGTTATTGAAGTTTATTACATTACCCATTAAAGCCGTTCAGTCACGTTACGTCTAACCCAACCCACTTGAATTCGAGTTCTTGAACCTTGGTTGCCAGCTTACCTTACGTATGTGAAACACACCGTTGTAATACTTTGCTATTACCACTGTCACGGTAAGCATGGTTGCGATAGCCTCGACACAAGTATCATGATCCACGCCCCACGATTTGATCAGTTGTAGAAGCTGAAACGAAATACAAATTATTGAATGTAGTTGCTGGACACATCTGATCCTTTCTCTCGCACTGTGCAGGGCGGCAGTAACGGGTACACGAATATTCAAGCAGCTTGAACTTCGAACTCGGGACTCGGTTTCCGAACCGATCCAAGAGCTCAAACTAAAATAAATTTGATTACCAAAATTAATCAGAATCTATCAGGGAAAGTGGTTTAAATATACATTATTCTACACCTCCAAGCAGATCTTCTTCTATGGCTAAAGGACCTCAACGAGATGATGGTGAAACGACGATGACAATGGAACGTTACTCAATATTTTATGTATGAAACTCTGGTAGCAATGAGACAATTTCTCAAAGAAGCAACTATTACAGCAGCCGAAGAGCTGCTTTCGCAAAAGGATACCAGTGAGATAGTCACGTTATCCTTTTTCTCCTGCTTCTTTCGCTCGTGAAAAGCATAGAACCCGACACGCAGCTCACCCACCGCACATCCTAAATTCTGTACCGTACTTTGTGCACACTCGTTGCAGACGAGTGTCTCTTGTAAATCTGCGGCTCGAATGTGTAGGTGGGTAAGTATACCGGGATGAGAAGAACGAATGCGGCACGATCGAGTCCACCACCTGTTCCCTTAGCGATGACCCTCCCAAGTAGATAGTTTTCAATACGCGACGATATATGTATGTAGATACATGGACTTGCATTGCGATTGCCATAAAATCGATAGCAATTTCCTCCCATCATTATAAAAGTAGCGGTGGAGACTAACTACCGCAGTATCACTTACCTACTATTAATAATTTCAGAATCCTTATGCACTCAGACTTAGTCTCTGTAGCTGAGCATTACTTATGTAAACATACTTGAACGAAGAAGAGAGCCTGCGAAGTTAAGTATAGTCGACTTGATGGTACTCTACTTCACTGTGGAAATTTGCTGCTGTCAAAGTGTATCTGATATCGCGGAATAAAAAATTTATAAGTATAATTATAGTATGTATAGGCACAACGTTCCCCCCGTGTCGCGGGCAATCGCGTAAAGGAAAGGGGACCGATCAGTCACTGTCGAGACATGGATTTCTTCGATCAAAGTGCGTACTCGATATCGAAGCGTATGACCTCAGTATTCGGCGTGTGGCCGTTTCAGCCAGTTCAGCAGCGTATCGCCATAATCGTAGTGGTGACACTTCTGTTCATAACCATGTGGGTTCCTCTGGTAAATATCTCATACATTCTCAGCGAAACTGGTATTTCCATATAACTACAAAGATGTGTCACGAATTCGGTAATTGTGCATAAAAGGGTACACTTCACCGAGGTCGATGACCTTGAAATATGTTGTGGGGGCGTAATTCTGAATAACATTTTTTTTTACGTGATACCAACCACCGCTCGGCTTTAGTTTTCGAAATATTCGTGGAAAACTTTAGTTAAACTTAGGTTACGAGTACCTACATTAGGGTGGCTATTATTTTCGACTTTTGAATTTTCTTTCTCGGCCCTTGAACATTTAAATAACTATTTAACCCGTAAAAAAAGTCGATTTTATATAATATCCTCCACGTTATTGATTACATAAAAAAATATGTCAAAGAAAACTTGTGGATCTGCACAAGGAGCATCTTTTATGTTCTATTACTTTTTCTGGTGCGACAAACTGTTTTTGAAAAAAATCCGGAAAAATGAAAAATAAAAAATCTTTCTTCCCCTCAAATGTTGAAAGTTTAAATGCTTTAAAAATGGAATTTTTATTTTCGAGGATTATTTTTTTCCTTAGACATTTTCTCGTAATATTGAAAACAACGGAAATATTTTAGATTTAAATGGTAGATGCAGCAACGTTGCAGCAACATTGCGCTGCAACCATGCAACATAGCAAGGTTGCTGCAACGTTCCGGCAACGTTGCCGCAATGGAGTGTGCTGTATGGGTGGTTGTTTGTACACTCGGGACTGAACACTTGAAGGGTTTCGGTTCGCCACAATATATATCTTTAGAAACCATAGAGGCAGGACTGTCACGCAAGTGTTCAGGTAAACACGAGTCGTCCCTCGGTGACTGTAGTTGAAAGTATTGGAACTCCAAGCAGACTTCTGTATTTGTTCGTATGTTAAGTGAAGTAGAATTAAAATATTTCATCAAAGCATATCGTGTTTGTCGGATTCACATTGAAGGTACAGATTTGTCAGCAGCATCCACCGCCATGGCTGTATCGTTCTAATTTATATAATCTAAATCTAGACCGTCTCACGCGAGCTGGTCGAATGTGTAACTATGGATTAGCAGGTCCGAAATCAAATTTCATTTTTTTTTATAAACTATATGAGTATAGTTTCCGTTATACGTAAGGATTCTTCGATTCAAAACAAATTTTTTCAAATACTCTTGAAAAACCGTCCATCTTATGCGAAGATTTTCGAAATTTTCTTCTAATGCATACCATTTTTACAAAAATAATTTGATTAAGTAATCGGTATGTACAACAGCAACTACACTCATATAGGTTATAAAAAAATGAAATTACATTTCTTACCTGCTGTTCCACAGTTAGACATTCGACAAGCTCGTGTGGGGAGGTCTAGAAGATAAATTAATAAAGGTAGGTAATAAAAATTTTCTATGAAAACTATAAATTATTCCTGGAAAAATTCTTATAAATGGCTTACTTTTCGGCCGTCACAGTGGTGTCTGACCAGTGCTGGATTTACCCCTTAGGCTAACAAGGCTGAAGCCTAGGGCCCCGTTTAGCTGGAGGCCCCTGATTCTAAATTTTTTCTTCGAAAAATTTATCAAAAAATCTTGCCGAGGGTTAATGTTATATTTAGTCTTGATATTCAATGTTAATTTCGAAATTAAATTCTTATTTAGATTATACAAGTATTATGATAAAAAAAATCAAATCAGCGTTATTTTATTTTTTATATTTAACCGAGGGCCCCCCGAATATTCAGCCTAGGGCCCCTGAACAAATAAATCCGCCTCTGAATACGTGTTCGGGCAGCTTGCCATCTCTAAACTCTCTCTCTCTCACTCCATTCAATTAATCAGTCCTACAATACCGGATAATTGGGAGACTCAATATGATCACCAGCCACCGCTTGTCGCCGGGACTGTTTAGTGTTTCACTCTCATGCATCCCCTTTCAAGGCCACACACTGCCCAAGGCCCAGTCATAAAAATCTCGATGGCAACACCGCACGAGGCTATTCGCTCTTGAATCCATTCAAACTACATTGACGCTTACATACATGTACAAATAAAGGAAAACTTTTAATTACAAATGATAATTATTTCAGCTGATAAGGTAGGGCGTAGGCTATTGTACAGACAGATGACTAATTGTCAGGATACTGTGTAAATGCTACGATCACACCTGGCTGTGTGCGGTGTAACATTTCGAAGCTGAAACGGTTAAAGTGGGAATTACGTGATTTCAGTAATACGCTCTGGTACCATGTACAGTGAACGGTGCAACTGATTCCCGAGACACCGATAAGTACAATAACAACGACATTGAGCATCTGGGATAGTAATAACGACAGCAACTGGAAATTGTATAAGTTGTAATGGATTCATGCGAAAGTGTCCATTCGATATGGTCGATATAGTTTTATGGTAAGTATACAGCGACAATGTTTTTTATGTAGGTATTATGCATAGAATGTAAATCCAATTAATTTATAAAGAGCTTCGAACGTGAAGGTCGATAAGGGACTTTTATTTTAGTTTCATCAATTGGGTAAAGAAATGATGTGTAGAAACTTTAGTGATGGATGGTACAGTAATGCCTCGTTAGAATCACGACGATCGGGGCTGGCAGCGTGATACTAACGCGATGCGGATAGTATTTCGTGCCGACGACAACTTCGCGTCGTCTCTTTTGTTCTGTCTCGCATATATCGGATTCTCTCACTCTCGACTGAAGGATGCCATGAAATGGTGGGGATGGTGAGCGTGATTATAACGCATGGTAAAAACGTGACACTAACGACGAATTACTGTATTGAGAGAAACCTTCCTTTCGAGCAGCGTGAATTGTCGTTAAGGAACCCACGTGACGCTGAAAAGGAGACCGCGAAATTTCCGTAGACAAGGAAGCTCAGACAACACGCGCGACGCCTATGTTCACTGTTACTTTGAATGGGCCGCGTCTTCGCGCCTGAATTTCCACTTACCACGGCCGTCTGTGGTAACAGACCACCCCCTGCGATGTTGCAACACCGCATTTCGACACAACCATCAGTCCGACGACTATTAGCAGATTCGGCAACCTGCACTAGTGCGCACTGAGTGCGAGTTTTCTCGCTTCCAATTGGCTAAAAGTCGCACTCAGTGCGCACCAGTGCGACCGTCCGAATTCGTTATATGTTCCGACCTGTACCAGAGCCGGCCGTGGTTGGTTGCGTTTCATTCAAATAGGACTGATGACAGCGTTGCCATTTTCACTATGTTCCGGCCGTGCTACTTACCCTCAGTGCTACGAAGTTGGCCTCCGCGCCTGAATTTCTACTTACCCTCAGTGCTACGAAGCTGGCCTTCGCGCCTAAATTCCTAACCCCAGCGCTACGAAGCTCGTCTTCGTGCCCAACGTTCCCATACAACCCCACAATGTCATTGTCCTAAACACCGCCACCCAGGACGTGACAAAGGATTGCTTGTTTGAACGAACAGAGAGTTCAGAGATTGCAAGCGGCCCGACGCGTATTGCTAAAGAAAAAGGGCTCTGATTCTTAAGGATCTGGCCACGGAGTGTGGAAGGCGAGTGAAGGCGAGGATATCTCCATGGTATCAGGACTGTGATGAACCACAGGATACTTACCCCAGAAATACCTCGGAATTAGGCAGTCGTTTGAATGTATTTTTAATACGTTATATTACAGGGGCATCCGAACTTTTCTCCAGGGGTGGGGGTAGCTTTGGGATGATGGTAAAGGAAACTATACCTCTCTTGCTTTTTAAACCCACTTTATAATACCAATTTAATTAAAAATTTAAAACAGAAATTTTAAAATATTCCCTTCCTTGGTATAAACTTAATAAAGATCAGTTTTGAAAAATAAGCAATTTTTTCCCAAAAACCAGGGGAGGCAATTGCCCCTTTTCCCACCCCCCTGCGGACGCCCATGCAAATAACCAAGACAATGACATACTGACCGATCGAGCAGAAGCACCCTCTATAGGAAATACTTCTCCCCAGACGAAATCCAACACGAAATTCATAAAAATTTAATTCCCAAAAAGTCATCCGGCTCTGGGCAGGTTATTTTGCAATCGACTGAACAGTAGCCCAAATCAGATTAATCCCCAAACCAGCAGAGGACGTAATCTCATACAGGCCAATAAGCTTACAGCCCAATAACCTGGCCACAAACCTACAGAGAAATATCATTGTGATACACCATTGGTTGTATTCACACTCAGGTCAATATAAGCTATCACAGTCAGTGCTGATTATTATTGTATGATGGATTGCACATATACAGATTACAAAAAAGAACTTACATACAAAAAAGACCAAGTGCAAGGGGCTGAACCTATTAGTATGGCATTCGAGAGGTGAGTTTCTGTCCCTCTCGAAATTCCAACAACAGACAAACGCGATATTTGTAATAATCGCGATTACACAGAATGCACACATACTTCATTGTTCTCTTTTTAATAAAATACAATTATACTCAAAGAATAAATACAAAAAAATAGAAGTTCTTCGTACGTGGTATATTATTCGAAGAATTCTGCACTGATCTGAAATTCTATCCTAAAAAAACTGCATCTGCATTATAATATCTGATAATATGGAATATTCGTAATTACTTTCACGAATACATTCCCTTCGATATATAATGTTTCCATGCACGTAGAAAACTTCTGTATTTATTTACATAGGCATTTTGAACACTCATTGCCATTTCGATGGAACTTATTTACCAGTAATCCATCTTGTCAGTGTTCACGGTAAATTTCCATTAAACAAATCTCTCTTTTTCGATTCGATTACTGTTTCTTTCTGTCTTACTATAACGTAATAACTATGTTGTTCTCTTCCTTTGTCTTCTTGTCATAATCAAGTCTAAGTGGAACTTAGTGGCCATCATAAAGTACCATTCTTCCTACTGTATATTAGAACAAAAATAAACTCGTTTAACCCTTTATAGCTGTACATGGAATTAGACTCCTCTGATAAACTATGTATATAATAATTTTATTCTAGCAACGTGAGACTATATTAAATCTGTTTAGAAGTAAAACCAGATTCCTCTATGATAGAAAAATATTTAGCTGTAAAGGGTTAGAAACATTTAGATAAACATCCAGTTTCTGCCATGAAACTACGAACCATATTATATAACTGCTAAAATTATTAAACGGTTAAAACAATTCCATAGTTAAGATTCACTATTTGCATTTAGTAACACTGTCGCAATAAAAGCCAACGATCGGCTCTTTTTGCTGCTTCATTCTGTATGATTACAAATTTACAATTAGACATTAGGTTGAATGCAAATTTAAAGGTAATGCATAGTCGCTGACGTATAACACTAATGGACAAAATAAGTATCTACTGACGGGTAGTGTGCATGTTGGCTTCCATTCCAGTGGGCTCGTTAACGTGAGGTGGACGGCATTGGATTAAACTGATTCGACATGTTGCGGCAATAACACGGAGCCAAAATGTTTGCGTTCCTTAGTTGAAAACGTATACAAATTAGAATGATAAACACACGTATTTTTAAAGTGTAATATTTTCATCATTAAAGTACAAAATCGGAACCAGCTATATGTACAAGGCAAGGAATCTGAAAAAGAGATCTAAAATATCCTCACTATTTTATGTAGTATTAAAAAATTCCAGAAAATACATTTTTTATTCTAAGACGCAGATAATATAATACGAAAATACTTTTTCTTCAAGATCACAGCTTCCAAAGAATTTCTTTTAATGAAATCTATATTTCTATTCCAATGTGGATAGAAATGGCATAACGAGACAAATTTAGTTGCATCATATATTTAATGATTCTGTTAAAAGATTTACGAGTTAAATCCTTCAGTATTGCTGTCTAGGGACAATAGAATGTCCAAATTTACATCGCATGCCACATATTGCACGATTTGTATTTTCTACACAACTTTTAATGCCTTTTCTTTTCTTCTATATTTCTAAATTTTCAAACTACGTATATTAGAGAATACATGACACACTTGAATTTGTATTATTATGGTCTTGTTATCCAGATTCATGAAACGTAAATTCCATTTCGATGTAAACTTTTTCGCATTCGAAAAAGTATACTTAAATTTAAAAATCTCATTAATTTAATTAAAAAATTCTAAAACATAACGTTAGTACAGCTCTTTCTCTGAGACTTGCCCGCCACGATAGGTTTCGATGGTTTTACAAAGAATCACATTCAAAGTTTCGCATACAGAATCGAGAATAAATTATTCAGAGCGTTTTAGTAAGTTGTCTTTACTCAAATATTTACAAATCACTTTACCAGCAGCTAGACTATTTCGAGGACGTGCAACATAATAATGACTATTATTATTCAATAGATATTTTATTTATATCCACACAACAACCGACTCTGACCGACTGCATATAATTCGTTATAACTTTATTATTTTAAGGAATGTTTAACATGAATTTCTGCAAGAATGTTCTCCGAACATCATACTATTAAATAAAAGCATTTTGGAATAATCAATTTTTTAACCGCAGCTATGGATATACAGCCACCTCATTAAAATGAGTGACCTTGAAAATAAAGTAATTCATCTAAAGATCCTCGCAAACACATCAATTTATCGCTCCGATCTATCGTCAGACGAATTGTTAAATCGGCCACACCACTATATTGTCCACAGACGACAGAAACAATCAAACAAATTCACACAATATAGATTTCTTTCAATAAATTGTTCGATTGCACCCATCGTTTGTGGATAACAAAACGATAAAACCGACCTAACAGATACATTTGACGATAGGCCTGAGCGATAAAATGAACCGTCTGTGAGAATCTTTATATTATATACCTTTTGGTACAAACCTTCCCTTCTTCGAACATTTCTTTTATAACTAAAAGCAATAAAGATATTTTCAGATTCCATACTTATATGACTTGACGCGTATAAATTCTACTAAATTAAATAAGAAGCTACACATTAGTTCTAGAGTCAGAAATTTAATCAGAATCAATGCTTAACAAAAGGATAAACACTACTAATTTTTAAAAATGATGAGAATATAATAATTTATTAAATGTAGGATCTGATAAAAATCATCGAATGATTAGCGATGGAACCATTATTCTGCTTTATTATGTATGATATTAAAAATGAAGAAGGAAATAATGCATTATAAATTTCTTTATTTGTAACTATAAATAAAAATAATAAAGGCGTGTAAATTTTAAGAAATTATGACCTATATCAGTTATCGTATTATTTATACTACTAAACAAGTGTTTGTTGGACGTACCTTAGTTGCCGTTGCAATTTCCAACCAACTTGTCCTTTTCGCCCATGTTTACCGCATGGTTTCCTAGGTTCACATGCTAATCGCTAAGGTTGCGAACTGCTACTACTACTAGTATTTTCCCCTTGACTCATAGAATCCAGCGAGATATCTCCTCTGCTATCAATACTGCGACTAAAATTACTACTATTACAAGTCGGTATTATTCCTTCTTTTAATTATTACACTAAAGAGTGCCTCAAAAATTCAGTTTCATGTTGTTTAATTACATTCTACCGTTGTATAACAGTGTTTAGAAAATTTAGCTGATATAATCTATTGTTAGATTCTATTATCCATTACTTACTCTCTATGAACCGAAGACGCAGTACTTCGAGAAGTTTCATCATTTCTTTCCGGAAAAGCACGTGCATTTGTTCGATCAGTCCAATACGCAGAAGTTTTGCTTTTTGATGAGACTTCTACCTGATGAGTGTCGGTTCGTTTACTTTTCTCAATTGGTGTTTCATTATTAGTCGACCTTTCAGGTTCCTCGACCGGTAGGCATGCCTCTACCATTGCTTCCAGGCAATTAACAAATAGCTGAGCACTTTCAGCTGTGCAATTAGACTACAAAATATTATACATTATTACGAGTTCACCACCATTGTAATTCCATTTGAAAAATTCTATTTATTTAATTATATCTTTTCAAAAGGAGTTACAAGTTTTTCAAATTCTAGGACAAACATTTCATTATAGCACAGATCATTTTGTAAAACATTAGTATTTAAACGCAGTTTGGAGGTAACACACCTTTTACTTTTTATATTTAATTCTACCAAGACTGGGTACAGATAATTGAAAAGTAATTACAAACAATGTGTTTACTTACATTTGTGTATGGCCCTGCGAATCTCCATAACCCACCAAATCCACAGCTTTGTAAATAATGTAACTGCTGCTGACTTGTGTCTTCACAGGCGATCATGTTCTGTATGATTGCTTGTACAGAGTTAACTATGGCTTGGTCATAACAAGAGGACAGTACACTATTGATTTTTGCATCGAGTAAATTGTGACTATAAGAAAAATTCAGATCTATTAAAATAACATTAAATGATACATAAATTTATCCAACTGAAGCACTATTTATTAGCAGCTATTATACACAATATTAATTTAGAATGCGCTAGAAACTTACATTACTGGGAACACTTTAGGAAACACTACAGAGGCTTCCGCAAGGTACTCGTAAAGAATCCGTTGCTCGTTTTCATCAGTCGAATTTTTTACTAAAGTCACCAAAACAGTTAAAACCAAAGTTTGGGTTGAAAAGTCTGTCAGTACTTCTGGATCAAGTAATACATTGTTTTCATTGCTCACGCTTACTCTAGCACTTCGATTCTGTAGCAATGACAAAAATTTTAGTATGCATACGCTTTTCTAGATTGATGTTAAATTAATGCAGCACTTAAAAAATGCTAAGCGGAAACTACGTTAATGAAATACAATTTTTTTGCACGTCTACAATGTCTATATACATGTAAAAATAAAATATCAATATATATAAAGAATATATGATATTAACATACCTTTGGCTCTGCTTCTTCAGTTGGTTTCGTTTCCTTTGCAGTCGGTACAGAAAAGGATCGCTGCGTTTTAAATAAAATCCGTCCAGTCTTGTGAATGACGCATACGCCGTCATTTTTTTTTGGACAAATTGATGGAGTGTGACACATACAAGGGACGAGTTGTATTGTGTTTTACACAATCCAGGCACAGACAAGGCAGATATAGGCAGATGCGAGCATAGACACCGAAAGAGTAAACAGAGAGACATATACAAAAACGTAATACAACAAACAATGTCACTTAATGTAAAGTTGATTTTTGTATTTTATGCTAAAGAGCATTGTACGCTAAAAAATATAAAAACGTAATAAATATTTTAATTCATAATCACCGGAGAATATCGATTCATCGATCAATTATCAACTCTATACAATAACAATCTTTTTCCGCTTTCGAATCGTTTTAAACTCATGTGCAAAGTAAATTTTTGTTATACTCTAAACATTATGTTAACATTTGATTACTAGGTCTTCATTATTAATCATATTTATGTGTATTTCATTTCAGTTAAAGAATTTTATCTCCTTTCACCCACTTTATTCCCAAACCAAAAATCAGATAATTTATTACTCCAAATTTAAAAAACACTAACTGTAAGTCGGATTAAATTATTTGTAATATACATATGTATAATATCTTTAAATCTCGATTAAAAATAAAAAACGTAAAACACAGGCTTATTAACAACGGACAAGTACAGCAATATAAGATAACTTGTAAGTAACATCATTAGAGCAATTAAATGCAAAAAATATATATACACAATATATATGTATAAAAAGAAAAAGAAGCAATTACAAATGAGAACATCAATATTTCGAATTTCTTTACAATGTTTCTTACTTCGTTTTGTTCTTATAACAGAAATGAATATTACTTATTATTTAAGTATTTAAGTAGCCCATAAAATCTACAGTCTGTAAATAACACGTATTAGGAACATACATCTCAACATGGGTTGAGGCTTACTTATTTGCCTTTGTTCAAACATTTTATGAAGGACAACAAATATAATAGAATATACATTTACTTTTGCCACATGGCATTTCGATCAAATGAAGATATATGTATAATGCCCGTGTGATGTCTAATTACAGAATTTTATTCGCGATGCTTTCACATATATCGGGATAAATCACCTAATATTAAAATCAATGTTATCTCTTTTTTTTTTAGTTTTGGTTTGAAAATAGTCACATTCGTCTGGATTAGTCAAGCGTAATGAGCTGAGGCACATTTCATGATACCAGAGTTTATCGTTCGAAACTTTTTAGGCGACAAACACACAAACATATAGAAGCTTTCTGCTTTATACATTAAAATGTGTGTGTGTGTGTGTGGGGCAGTTTATTTAAATATTATAAAAGGGGGTCGCGACTAAAAAGAGATTGGGAAAACACCGCTGTATATGATTTGATTTTCTCTTTTTGCTGGCTACAGTACTATGGTAATAAAAACACGTCCTTGGAGTTAGAAATATGTCAGTGTCCACGAAATCTTGAAAAACTTAACCGCCAGCAGAGAATATTTTGCATATTACCATTTGCACCCATAAACGAAAAGTGTTTCTGTAGATACTTTTATACTACAATCGTGTTAGGTGACTTACCCGATATACGTGGTCTGAACGTAGTATAAAGGTCTAATTATTAAAAGTAAATGACGTGTCACATCCCTGTAAATTTATCCTATGAATATTTATAAAACAAAACGTACCTGATGTGTTAAATACTGTTTCTGTTGTCTAGCTTGAGTGAGTGCAGACTGATCGAGTAGATCCCAAGACTTTTGGCGACGATTACTAGGATTGCCCGACGACGTTGAACCAGATGTATCCTATATAATAATATACAATTTGTTAGAACCATTTAAGCATTTCAAACGGTAAAAGTATGTAGCTCTCTAGAATTTCGAATTCTAATTTGAACGGCATCTACTTCTAAGTATTTTCAACTTCGTCTCTAACTTTACTCATGTTTGATAAGATAATAAAAATTAATTAACAACATACAAATGTTTAAAGTGTGTTTACTTAATTTGCAATAAAATCTTAACAAATACCCTGCCAATATTAGTTTTATGAGCTTCAAATATTATCATATTTATATTTGTGGTAAATAAAATATAAGAAATGCAAGAAGTACTTACTGTGTTATGCGGAAGTAAACTATCAAGGCAATCTGAGCTACCGGATTCTACACTTTTCGCGATAGAGTGTCTAATATGGCATCTACTTCGTACTTCCTCAGATACGGAAACCAATGCTAATTGCGTAAAAATACAACAGTTATTAACAGCAATGTATGAACAAGGAGATTAGTGAACACTTACCAGCCAAGTATGCTACGCTTTCCGGTGTTACTTCAAACTTGTCCCTTCTGAAAGGTTTAGCTACAATACCTAACAGCATAGTGAGTACTCTAGCTGTTCTTGTTACGGTAGTCGGCGTGGGGTGCCTGTATCCTTTTAAAAGATGCCCAACCAATGCGAAGTGGAAATTGGACTTGAACGAGAGTCCTACAGCATGATCTAATTGTTTGAAGTGCCACTCTAAAGGTTCGCGCGTCGACATCATAACATGCTCCAAAGTCTAAAGCAATATTAATTATCTGTTAAATAGTCACGAAATGCGCTAGATACAACAATGAAGAGGCTATATAAATGTTAACCTTATCATCAAACGTTCCTTGAGAATCCAGAGTATGCAAATTTTGTTCAAGTAGTGCCAAACCATATGCGTACAGAGATGCCTCGTCCAGTTGAAGAACCGACGTCGCAACCCAAAATAAATATCTATGTATTGGAGATTCCTTGAAAGTATTAAAATTATGAATCAAAATTTCGAATCCATACAAATTGCATTAAAACCCCCATATTAACTATGTTCGTGTGGACATTAAAATTTGTCTTACGCTACTAATATACGAAAACAAGATACATACATTAATAATTAGTGAATGGTGTAAACATGAATATAAAAACTTTAATATAATATATGTATAAGTTTTAATGAAAATTGAATAGAATATTCAATTTCGTAATGAAGAATTAATATTTCGATACCATGAACAAAACTTAAATGTTTATCGGATATTAGAAACAATGTTTGTTAATATGGAGCTTTATTAAATGTATGGAAAAATGTTACTTACAGGTCTGAGTAACGGTTGTAATCGGGTGAGGCACATAATAATTGCTTCGAGCAAAGTAATGTCGTTAAAACTTTCAAGCGCTTTTACCAATATTCTCAGTAACTGTTTCATATCTTGGTCAGTGATACTTTTACTGATACATCCGAAAACAATCAAAGCTCGTGGCTGAAGAGCTGGATTAAAACAGAAAGCAAAATTCCTCGCCAAAGAAGTCCAGGTTTTCAACCAATCACATTGTGGAATGTCTCGCATACAAGCCTCCATAATTTCAAGAAGAGCATCGGTGATAATCTCTAGACTGGTGAGTGAAAGCCTCTCTTTATCGTGAGCTCCCGTAACACTACGTTCGTTGCTGAACCATTTCTCACTCGAGTGTCTATAGCTAGATCTAAATGCTGTGCCCGCAGCAGATTTCACTTTACTAATACCGAAGAGTAAATAAAATTTTGGAAGAGAGAACTCGTCCAAGCTCATCCGCAATATTCTATATGTGTCCTCTGAAAAAGAAGGGGAGCTACAAGTGCAGAGCGAGTGAATGCTGTTGATAACCAAACCGTGAGTGGAAGCACGCATACTCAGGCTTCCGGAGCAAACGAGAAACGTTACTGTGTGAAACAGATAAGGCAAATGTTTCCCTACGTCTAGACAGTTATTGAAGGACAACATCAGTAGATATCTTGCCAAAATAGCGATGTCGTCCCATCTTGTGTGTTGTTCTAACAACGGAGTCGGGGAAGTACACGTCTTATCAACAACTCGGCAAAGTCTCCCTATTACTTTCTTCGCCACCAACTGGACATTTCCAGAAGCTAGAGCTACAGCGGTGTCAGCCATTATTTCAACCGTTGGAGAACCAAGTCCATAGGTGACACTACGCTGAATGAAGTTATCCAGAACCGTGTCTATCAAGTCTGGCAACCTTCCAATCGTGCTCCATATCTTGGCTTGTATACTCGGATACATTTCCACCTCTTCAATGGTCAGCGTGATTAATTTCTCTAAGATCTTTGTAACTTGTTTCTGACGTTTTCCTCCCTCGTCATTCGGTTTGTAGAATCGCACGAGATTATTCAGCCACGGAGTCATGTACTCCAAACAGAGATGTTTCAACTCGATGCTCGATAATCGGAATCCTTGTATACATTCCTCTAGAAACTCCAGCGTAAGGTGTGGATCATTCGCAGCTAAAGTTTCACTCAAATGTTTGATAAATATCGTATTGTTCGATGGTATGCAAAGACCGGAGGTCTCCAAGAGTTGCCCTTCGATTTTTAAGTCGAAAGTCGCAGTTAAAGCACACAATTGATTGTATGCTGCTGTTCTTAGATTCGGATCCGAGCTACCAAGATTCAATAGAGCCATGTTCAATAGTGTACCAGGTACGTCTTTAGGCCTAATCTTCGAGTGAACAGACACAGACTCCGGCTGCGATAATTCCCATCGATTTCTTATATGAATTATAGCCTGAGCGATACTATCACAGTCGTTATGAATAAAAGACAATGGGCCAGTTTCATTCGAAATGGTCAATGTAAATTGATTGTCGTCTACCACACAAACTTCTTCTATTTCAGACGCATAATAAACATCGTTTAAAAGAACAGAATGCGACAATACTTTACACTTCTCTGCCGAGGTGATTTGTATAGCAGTTGGTCCAACTTTTACTGACACCTTAGTGTCCTTGTGAGAAAGTTTCAAAGCACTGTTGAAGACCTTTAAATCTTCGTCGAGAGAAAGCGTAGCGCCGGGCAATTTCTGCTGGTCGACGTCGATCACATCGTTCAGACGACCCGGCCCGTCAATGAAGACTACCTTTCTGTTACCTTTCAATGGCGCCAAGATTCTATCGTGAAACTTCGTGTATTCTCTCACCCAACTGTTACAATTGTAAATGTACGCAGCGTGAATGTTTTCATATGCCACTTCGGGCAACACGTAAAACCATTTCTGTAGAAATTCTGTTCTGAATCGATTGTCTGAACACGTGTGAGTAAAATCGACAACCAATTCGAACGGCGAATGGCAAAATGGTTTTAGAGTGAGAATAACGTGATATATCAACAAATCACCATTCGTGTCACCAATTCTATCAACAATATAAAAATATACATGTATGCGTATATAAATACAAATGACGGTGGTAAGATGATAAAAGAAAATACTTATATACATAAATAAAAAATATTATATTTAAGAATTTTTTAATATATATACTAAGAAATTAATTAGTCATAAAAATGTGCTTTAAACGGCAATTTCTCTTATTACTTTACTCTATATATCGTTATGCGGTTTCATATGCAAATGATAGAATAAACACAATTCTTCACCTACATACGTAACGTTTCAATACGTACTTATAACGCCTGGCAATATAATAGAACACCGGATATCCTTGTTTACTAGTTCCTGCTTGATAGAAAATGTTTAAATTCTTGATACTTTTGAATTCTTCCTTTTCGTGCATATTATGCTTCACCATAATTTCTTCAAAGTTCGTTGATGACATGTCGATACTTGACCACCGTGCGTAGGATGAGGAAAATAGTAAGCTATCGAAATAAAGTAATTCATACGTAAAAGATGTTCGAATATTAAAAACTAATTTTACTACTCAGCTTCGCCCGAAATTTAGATACTAATTTTATAAAAAGGAAATTTCTTTGCGAAAATGGTCACATTTAATAAGCTGAGATACATTTCGTGATCTCAGAGTTTATCGTTCGAAAGTTTTTAGGCGACAGACAAACACATAGAAGCTTTCCGCTTTATATATTAAGATTAGTATTTACAGCAGTGATTTATAGATAGAGAAGTATTTTTAACATAGTTACTTACTGCGAGTCTACTGGCTTATGTTCCGGGGGGCCAAGGTATGCCAACAACGTAGCCATTTTATCGAACGGTCTTCTTCCTACTGCTTTATGGTCTCGGCTGCTACTAAGATAGTCGCCGATTCTTTCTTGATGATTCCAAAGCAATCTGTGCAACGCTAAGACATTGGCATCCGATACAAACGACATTGGATGACTGGCTTGATCGACTGTTTCACAATCCGAGGCGATCTGTATGAAAAATCTCCTTCCGATTTCGAAGTGTGCTCGTAGAAAGTCGTTGAAGGGTAGCATGTGCTGCTCTTTACTGAATTCAACGTGATTTGCGATATTTTGAAGTATTTTAGACATTAGCATCAGACCTCTTTTAACTTGGGGAGGTACGGGTTTGTTCACAATACCCATTTCTTGAGGCGATACAATAGCTGGATTGATGAACCGCAGGAATATCACTGTCCCTACAGCTCCAATATTGTTCTGCGGACATTGCGGAAACCTTTTACTGAGTACTTGATATAAACAATGGCACATACTCCGTAACTGCGGTGGAAAGCTGAAAAAATAAACTTATTTAATATAAAACGCGTTAAGTAACATTAAGTGGATACTTTCGAAATAATATAAAATAAAATAAAGATATAATAAAATGGAAGTCATGTGTATATGGAATGCTTTACAAATAAAAATTTGAATAATGAGAAGATGACTTAAATATTGTCTAATAACTCACCGATCAGCTGAAGATACAATAGCATCAAATACTTTTTGCGTTAATGCTATTAAATTGCGACCGTTTTGCTCTATATCTTCGTTAGCATCTATTCTAGCGCTATCAACTTCAAAACCCGTTGTAGGATCATCCAGCAGCGGAGTAATCAGAGGCTCCAGTAAATTTTGTAAATAACTAGCACCGTAAATTTTGAAACAGAATGCCATAATTTTGCTTCCGAGGCTGTTTCCTCGGAACAGCGTTTGCATACAATCGGAAACTTCAACTTCTCGGTAAAACATATTCCATAACAGAGGCGATAATAAGTGCTTTGCGTCAAACAATGTCACAAAAACTCGTGCCAGTTCATCCATTTGATTTGTCGTCACAACATTGGCTAAGGCCATCGCAATAGGCAGCTCTCCTTTGTCACTAATCATTGTGACGAGTTGAACCAATTGCTCGAACCTATCAGCCAGTACTGTCTCCGCTAGCGTATCAAATTCTGTTCCTTGTTGAAGAATTTTCGTCAGAACTTCCATAAATGCTGCTCGCGTTTGCAGATCCTGATTATAGCCCAAACCTGTAATTTAAATTCAGAAAAACGTACAAAATTGAAAACTGCGAAACTAAAAGTAACCGTGACCAACTCACGTTACACGCATGTATTAATTTGTAATTTTACTTACTTAATGAATGCATCAAACCGCTATCGATATTTGCGCTGAGAAGATTGCTCATTGCTTGTATGGTAGCATTGCGTAAAGTAGATAATTTGCCGCTGCTTAATCGTGGTTGCTGAGACACAATCTCCTTCTCTTCGCTGGCTGCTTCATTGCAGTCATTTAGTAAGTTCATGAAAAGAGTAAAATATTTTAAAAACAACTGAGATTTTGCTTCCATTAAATCGCCACGATCAGATTCTTCGGGTTGAAGGGGAAGACCTCGTAGTAACGCTCCAACTGCTTCCATACAAGCTTGATCTAAATCTCTGAAAAATAAAATAGAAGTGTCGAATATGTGGAGGAATCTGCTATACTTACAATTAAATTATGATTTTTATGTTAAAATCTCGGATTCTATAATTGAAATTGTGTCATAACTCGAGAATTATATTCCTACAGTAAGGAAAATTACATTTCTATCAAATCAGTTGCAATAAAATATAATTAGAAAAATTAAATATGACCTTGTTCCTTTATCTAATTATAATTCTTATTTTTTTAACGTATGATAGATAAGAATTAATTACTCACCGAGTATAAACAGTCAAGTCTTCACTAGTTGATTGAGTAATTTGATGAGTAGCGCCCATAACCCAATCAGTTAAATATTCGACGAGTTTATTTCTGAATTTCATTTCTTGCCGAAATGCCAAATCATCTCGCCTTTTCATCATTGCTTCGACGAGTTGGCATAATTTTGTCTTAATATGTATAGAATGTACAGTCATGTCTAAATGCCTAACATATCTGACAATTGCTAACATCATTCCTTCTATACTAGTCATTCCAAGGTATTCAGAGGGCTGATCTGTCTTAGAATCCAATATATTTTTCATTATGAATATTATATGCTCGATAAATTGTGTATTAACGTCCATCACTGTAACCTGTCCCTGCTGGTTGAAGAACTTCTCAACTATGCTTTTGATCTGATCAAAAAGTATCGGGTACAAGGCGGGGCTCATCTCATGGCCGACTAATTCTTTAACATGCTTCTGAATTTGATTTCCAAATTTCTCATTGTTACAAATTAGCAACCTCAGTAAATTCAGGACGAACTGTGTACAATATTGCACTTCTTGGCTTGGATTCAATAAGCAAGATGTAGGTTCCTGTTGCTTCGAAGAACTTTTCTTTGGTTCCGGATTTGAAAGCATGCCTGATAATGGCCTATTTGGTGAACGCTTCTGCAAGCATACTCCGCCTAAAGCGCAGAGAAATCCCGTCATGTTTGCCCATTCGTTAATTTGCTCCTCCAATTCATGTTCTGAATTTTGATGCGATGCTCTTCGCTTTCCGGTGCTTCGATGACACGATTCCATTTGACCGTCTTCCATTTTAGATTTAGGATAATTCATTAACTGCCGGCAAGTCACTTCCCAATTTCTAAACGTTTCTTCCCAAGCCTAAATACAGGAAGGGGTATACTTTATATTATTTCTCTACTTATGAATATTAAATTTAAAAATGCTATGTTCACTATATTAAAGAATATTCGTCTAACACTACTTGTGGTACGTTTATAATATGAAAATAACGCTTTAATACGATTTGAATTATTAATAATAAACGTTATAGACAGTAGAATTATGATTAAATAACGTAATACCAATTTAATGACTCTATACAATTTCGATAAGAATAAAATTCCATTTTTCAAGAATCAAATTTTAGAATTAGGGCGCTATTATTATTGATACAAACTGTATTAATCAATAAAAATATGAAACATGAATTATTCGATATACATACAGGCTGTACGCCGTTTACACAATGTTCTATCTTCCTCAATAAGGCCATAATTCTTTTTTGTAAAGCAGCGCGCCCTAAAAAGTACATGACATACACATTCAATGTATTGTTATTGTTATTTATAAAGCAATTATGCATAATGTATTACAATTGAAATGATACAGAACAATAATACAGCCATAATTCTATAATGTATTAATAATATAATGTTTTGAGTAACACTTACCATGACTATGGTCGTGATAACATATCTTACTTTCCCCGCTGGCTGTTATGGTAACAAGGTCTTTAATACTCTACTGCAGCCATATTAGGATTATACTAATCAAAATACAAAGTGAATTCAAAAATTCATGAATGAATGTTTGAATTCAAATAAAAATATTTTCACTAGAGACCCGAATCGAAATTAAATTAGAGAAAGTAATATTATCGTAATATTGACTAGAAGTAATTTATTTTTCATTAAACTTCCCAACAATAGCACTTTCCGGCAAGGGAACTTATAATCGGTTACTCTATAATACTGTTTTACGACTTCATTTTCAATTGTTATAAACAGACATTTGTATAAATGCATTATAGATTGTAAATAAAGATGAGATTTGAAAGAAATACATTTACATATTTTATAGAACGCGCTGGTATGTTATTTTGAAACAGTGATATCATTCTTAACGATTATTTATACAATCGTTATTTCTCGATTCGAATTTCTATTTTTCACTTTGAGAAATAGGATATTTCACGTATAAAATTAAAAGAAATGTTAATATCCTAAAAGTCTGAACTCACCAGTGATTAACACATTAGAAGCTTGTGCCAATTCAAGATACAAATGGTAGTTAGGAAGTAAACAAGTTACTGCTACTTCGTCGCTACCACAACGAATCTCTGCTTCTTCGCAGAGCAATGCAAAACAAGACATTGACACTAAAACAGCTTCCATGTTTATACTCCACAAGTACATGAAAAGTACCACCTGAAGGATAACGGTATTATTCATTATTTTGTATGAAGCGTACAAACGTATTTTCTGAGAATATAATTCCATATTACGAATATCAACAAACCTCCAGTTTAATGTGTGCCTGCTTACAAATAGCAATCTGGCTACCCACATTTGCATAATCCTTGTTTTGTGCCAGAAAAGCATTTCTACAAATCAATATTTCTCTAAGCCATTTTAATATACAGGTATAATTAACTATTTGATGCTGAATCAATTTCTGAGAAATCGAGAAGAGAACTTGTGAACTAACATCCCAGAAAGTGTTAATTGGTGCTTCTGGATTCCATGCTTTTATTTTATCTGGATGATGTAATACTAATAACGCTTCCATTGCTTCGTAAGCAATATCTGTCATGGTCGGTTGATGAACCAAAGAAACTAAACCATTGATCAATTCTAATGTCGAGCTCTGTATTTCATGACCCGCTTTCCCTTGATTCTGCAAAATCATACAAAAGTTTACGAAGCATGTAATACGTGTATGCTATTCGCTTCGTGAATTACGAATGAAATATCGAAACGAGACACTTACATTCAGTAATAGCATTGGGTCCGCGTGAATAAGTTTCACCATCCACAAAAGTAGATTTCTATAACTTGATATTTCTTCTCCGCGGTCCTTGTACTTATTCTGCTCTTTACCTTTCAGCGTTAAACTTTGGATCATTCGCAATGGTGTGTGTGATATGTAACTCTGCGTGACTTTATTTAAAATATCGGTAAACATATTCCTAAGTTCCGTACTGCGCGAATACAGAAGATCTATTTGAGGCCACCACGACAGTCTTGGTTGAGTTACAATTCTAAAACAAAAAGCTCGTTAGAATACTCGCTATACTATTTACTTTAGTGTTACCAAAAAAGTTCTGTTATTTTAATTAAGCCTGCAGTGCAATTGAATAATATTCTTTTCTAAATCCAAAGAGATCTCTAATGCGCATGTATTTAAATACATTTGCAGATTTAACAGATTTATATTATCTCTCTATTAGAATTAATTTTTCCGTCAAATTTCAAAACCCATAAATTATATATTTGCAAAGGAAGCATTAGCGCGTACTTATATTTATTTATAATTCTTCTCTTACTTGTATAATGAGCTAACCAAGACGAATTGGTACGTCGATGGAAAATTCAGGTTCAAGCAAACTTTAAGTACTTCGTTGTTGTGAGGCTTAATGCGAAAACAGCTAACAAAACAGTCTATCATTAGGTCAATGTCTTGGGCAACGTAGTTCTGACCACGAGAGAATAGCTTCCCTGGATTGAAAAGTAGTGCCATCAGATCGTTCATTACATGCTGAACAAGGGTGAATATAACGTTGTTTGAATCTGAGCTATTTATGTAGGTTGATGCTTTACAAAGCTTAATGCAAGTAACTGCTGCAGCTTCTACTAGTTGTCTACTAGAACTGCCGTGCATTCCTAGGCCTCGTTTAACACTATCGATGAATTGCTTTTTCTTCGAATGCCTCGGCGAACACGGAGCACCGGTATCAGCATTCACTATTTCCACCAAAACTTTCGGCGAAAGTATGAGAAGCATGATCTGCAAAGGCCAAACGGCTGCAGCTCTTCCCTTCTTATTGTCAGCAAACGTATCAAGACTGTCGAATAATTCTTCGCACGCTTTTCCAAGTTCCTCGTTAGGTTTCTTTTGAAGATCAGCAAATTCGTGCGGGTAAGTGTCCATCCAATTCCAAATTGCTTTCTCCAGAGAATTCATAAGAACTATATGCGCTGATTTCTTGAGTTGCTTAAATTTCTGTATCGTCTCTATAATAATAACGTATTAGGCATTAGCAAGAAAAAAGATAAACACAGGCTTTTGTGGCACAAAAATATTTTGCAAGTTCATTTCTTACAAACATTTACTATAATACACGAAATTACCATTTAAAAGTTTTGTGAGCCTGTAAACATCCACATTAATATGTTGAATTAATTCAATATCACTATAATCAGCATTCTCATCTCCACATTTTGCTAGCTCCTGAAGTCTGGCTGATATTCTGTTAAATACAGCATTGAAAAAGTTTAAACTCAAGGCGAATAGCACTTTGCTTGCCAGATTTTTTAAATGAGCATATTGTGGACTATCATTTGGTAAATCTGAAAATCACATTGAGTTTCTTTAGTTCCAGTTTAACAAAAATTAATATTACACAAAGAGTGAATCGCGTAACTTGTCCACCCCTAATAACTTCCAAAATATGATATTTGAGGGAGCAGTGAATTTTTTATAAGACAGTATTAAGCTCTGTTTGTCCTGAACCAAATAATAATTCAAGACTAAACCTTAATACTTTTTTTATAGAAAATTCACTGCTTTTTTAAATTTTAGAATGCGAAAGATATGCATTCTGTGTCAAAACTTCAAGGTCGCCTCGATAGCTCGTAGATTATTTAAAAAGAAAAAAACATTTCAGCATTATATGTTTCTCGCAATGCCGTGGAATTTCTATATGAAACACTTTTTGCAGAACACATAGTTTAGGGAAACTCGAGGTGGACACAAGTTACGTGACTCACACTGTATAAACGAAGTGGTCTGAATAATATTTCAAGACCCATTACCTATAAATTGGCATATTTCCCTAAGCAGAAATTTTACATTCATAGCCTCGTCAAACTTAGCGGTGTCTTTCGGTTGATTCGCAAGACATTTTTCCAAAGTGTCCAAAACAATAATAATCGATTCATAGCAATGGCGATCTTGATCTGTACTATGGAATATACGGTGACCCCAAATATATGGTACCATTTCGTTAACACCTTGAAGTATCTTGGTGAGGCTGGATATTACAAGGGAGAAACGGTAGCGAGAGATTTGTATCAGGCATTTTTTGTTCCTCTCTTCGTTCAAACGGGAATGGGTGGTTTGAGGGCCACTGTGACACGGTAACTACATATAAAAAAGAAGTCGTTATATAAACATCTAAATAGATTCCCAGTTCCAAGTAAATAAAGTGCTTCGTTCTTTGTATATAAAATAAAATACAACAAATAGATCATAATAAATTATTCAGTTTATTCTGTTGCATTCGATTAGTATATATACCTTTTATGGAATGCAATCTAAGAAATATATAATAGAAAATTTTGCCAATAAAACATGCTATATAAATATAAATAATATTTTTGTTTCGAGACTGTGCAATTTGTAAATTTGTTCAAGTTCTTTTTAGCATTTCATTGGTTTTTAGGCATTAATCAGTAATGTTTAAGAGGTAAATAATTATTGTTCTTCGTATATGCTTGATCTGTTGGTGAACAATCGTCGCTCCTTACAAGTTGCATTCATGCTGTGTAGGTATATCGAGTAATCGAAGCCACATAATTGTACCATTGATAGAGAGCTGAAAAGTTCCATGCATGTTCGTACAATTGCGTTCGGCCGCAGTTAAAGGCATTGATGTGTGCCAGAGATTTGAATTCTTCGAAAAACCGTGCAATTTTCATTCACGTTATACCCGTAACACGACGGAAGCGGCATTGTGTGGATATAGAAGGGTTTACGGAACTGGGAATGAAAGTCTACAGGGTATCCCAATAACTTATCCTGAATCATTTTTGGCAGCAAATATTCCATCGAACAATATAAACGATTAAAACTATCATTGCTTCAATACTACAAATACCAAAATTATCTATCGGTACATTCGTGTATAAATAGCATAAAATTAAACAATTATATGGAACGTATAGTTCCTTTAATAATCCGTGTAATTAAAGTCGGCTGGTTTAGATAAATAACTTTACGTTTGAGCTTCTATTGTATTTTCGTTATGCGAAAGAAATTCGTAGATATTCGCTTAGAATATAATTGGCTTTTTTACTGCGTTAGTTACATGGTCCTGTATTATTCAATTTGCAAGCAAGTAATATTCCAGGCAAATTGTATGAATAACATCTAAATTTTGGAACACCTTGTATACCCCTTAACTGAATAGCTGGCAGGTTGGAGAGGAAAGAGAAAAGGGACGAAGGTCAAACCGTGGACTCAACGGCATTGTAGAGGGAGGAGAAAGCATCTTCCCATGAATGAACGAATCAATCAACGAACAAACGAATGACGGTGCATTCATGGGAACAACGACATCAACGACTACTGGCTACACCGTCGAAACAGGAAATAATAATCAAATATCCACGAGATTGATTTAGGACTGTCGTGTCACTCAAAATCCTATTTCAGGTTTTAAATAAATCTAAAAAAATGGGAAATGAAAATAGGTATGTCTGCTAATAGCATTGGAATCGCTAATTTGCAAAACTATTTTCATCGTCTAATGCAAGTTTCTTTTCGCCAAGCAGAGTGAGAAGAAAGTTGAGCAAAGCAAAGAAGGGAAATAACAGAATAAATCTCGAGAAAATAATAAGAAAGCTGTGATGGATCACTAAAGCGAAATGAGTGGACGATTTAAGATTAGAAAAAGTTGACGGCTGTCAGTCACTGTGTCAACGTACATATGTAGTTCTACCATTCAGTGTTTTAACTTGCCGCCACTTCCGAACGTTCACTTTGCATTTCTTTCATAGTCCCCGCATAAGAATCGTGACGATTAAGCAGAAGCTGATTTCTAGCGAAATTTATGTAAGCGAACGGAATAACCGCTGCCGGCCTTTCTGGGTGTGCATTGAACACGATCTTTCTAACGTTAAGTGTCATTTCTTCGGCACAGCAGATACACAAACGAAGAACGGAGAAGCGGCGAAAGCTTAATGAAACAGAAAAGGAAACGGAAGGAGGAAAGGAGAAAAGTAGGCAGAGGAAGAGGAGACAAAAGGGAAAAGGCTTGAGCAGAGAAGCAAAGAGATCGAGGAAGAGAAATAGAGGAAGGGAGTGGGAAAGAGTGAGAGAAAGCACCGGAAGAGGGTAGGTAAGAAAGAGAGGGGGTGGCCACAGAGAGGGAAGGTGGATAGCGGACGGGAAAAGAAAGCCAAACAGATTCGTAACTCGAGTCGCAGCTGTGATGTACCTGTTCCTCGAAACGTGTTATCAGCGAATTCGCCCATTCTTCCGGCTTTTGCGTGCCCATCGCCGTCCGAGGTTCAGTGACGAGCCGTCATCACGTACGACGATTCACCAATTCGCTACGAGCATTCGACGGCGGTACGTCGCCATTTACGAACGTCGACTGCCAGTCGAGAGAGCGCCGCGACGGCTCGCTCACTCTATCTCACCCGTTGGGGAGGGGCGCCGTAGCAGAGACCTCCAGAATTACAGCGGGCTCTTCTGCGAAGATTCTCGCAGATGGATCCGATACCGACCGAACTCTCCCGGTATTTACTACTTGCTCATCAATCCTTTTACGTTGTTTAGGGATGGACGAAAGAAATTCAAACACTTCCACTGACAGCAGGACATCGCGTCAGTGAATAATCAGAATTAATTTAGAGAAATTTCTATCGAGAATCTTCACTTGCAAAATATTTCGCGACATTACCGTCCTTTTTTTATAAAGTTTTCGAATCATCTGAATTTAACACCAGAGTTGTTAAAGCATTTTTTTACTCGATCTTATGATTGAACTGTACTTAAGAAACACAAGTAAATATTTTTATAAAACGTAAAAACATTTTCGTAATATTTATTTCAAACGGTCTTGTCATCTTTGATTTAAATAAATTATGTTGTTTTAGACTAGACACTATAATTATTATGCGAAATTCAAATTGGTCAGACAGACTGCTTAAGAACAAATAAATCTACTGAAATTATTACACTCCTTTCTTTACCTTAGTTTTCTTGAAAGTATAAAGGTTTGAATATATTTCTTCTTAATCATTCCTGAATTTTGAATAATTTTTACATCATGTTACACCTTTGAATTAATTCTTTGTTACTTAAGTTATATAATAATTACTAACTTAACTTTTATTTACGAAAATATAGCAAAGTTTCGATTAACACGAATGAGATGTCCAATTCGATACATTGTTAATATGAATTCTATATTCTATTCAAGAGTGTTTATAATAATAATTCTACTTGAACTTTTGTCAGATCTGTTGTTGGATTTCGAACCGTAGAAACAAGGGATGCATTGGTTATAATAATCTCGAATGTGTTCTTGTATATAACAATATAATATATTTTAAAAGATTTATTGTTTATTAAAATACAGTGGCAGATTTTACAAATTTGATTGATGCCTATATATCGTCAATAATGTGTACTGAATAAAATCCAAATGCCTATAGTATAAATAATAAGCACTCAACAATCTTTGTTAAATAATACATCGCACATATAAACCAGCGTTGTTTATCAATACAAGAAGTCTACATTTTGATGCACTAACATATACTTGAAGTGATATACAAATATTTATGACTTACCAATCAACATAAAAGTTGATTAACAACCATTTATTAAGAACACACAACATATGTTAACAAAGTGAAGAAAACACGAATTTTATTCTTTCATCTGTACCGTTCCCGTTTTTGTAATTTTGTTTAAATATAAAAAAAAGTATAGGAATACTAGTAACAAGGGGAACAAAATGAAAATCTTTTGAACTTTTACATACATCTAGCAGTCAGTCTTGTTAAAACTACAATCTGAAAAAGATTGCAGTGCAAACGCATTAGGAAGTTTCTAATACACCGAACATTCTTTATTTCGATTTTATTATGCACAAATCGAAATTAACAATAATTATCTGCCTAAGTAATGTACAATAATTAAATCAGAATTGATTTTAATCTTTTCACTATGCGGTCACATATACACACATGTGAACTGCAATTTAGTATCAGTAAATAATTATGACCCGAATAATAATTTATTGAAATGTTGTTTAATAATTACTAATTATTTGACAAACATACAGTCTCGTGAATATTTCATAATTTACCCGTGCATTAAATAATATACTATTCATCGCGTTAATTATTGCTGCAAGGGTGGAATTAGAAACTCACTGATAAAAATCGAGTCTTTTAAATATTTTGTACAATGTACAAGTAAAATTCATTATTTATACAATTCAAGTTCTTACTACAAATTTTCCTATTCCGCATTTTTTAATTAAATAATCGATATGTTTTCAGTGAACAATAGTCTGTTCGAAATTTCTAGTATGTTAATTGTTACCTTATTGTACATTACAAAAAGAATACCACGATTGTTCTATTGTGTAGCAGATACTGAAAAAAAATATATTTAAACCACGTGAAATATTTGAAGAAACCAATATTGGACTATTAGTTCACTGTCACTATAATAAAATATTGGACGTATACCTAAAAACCATGAATCTTTGCGACGACGCGCATAATTCGTACAAAGTGGAATATTTGTGAGATAAAAAAACGTTAAGTCATAAAATCTTCTAGTACTTGTTGATAAAATAATTATTATACTAGTTATTTCTGGAGTAGTGAGTGATTTTTAACCGTAAGTTCTTCTTCGAGATCGGATATTACACAGTTTAAAACATCAGCGTCCCGTTGGCGGTGTTTCTCGATGCAGCGAAGACTTTTCGGATCTAAATCTGAAATCCCGATGTTGCAAAGAAAACTGAGTCCATCCGCAAGTTTTATCACACCCTCGTTAAGGCCAGAAGATGGTACATCCCTGCAAAAGAACCGAATTAATTAACACACGATTAGTAAAAATTTCGAAATTAAAATTTTATACAAATTTCTCTACTTTATAGCGGAGTAATTTTTACAAAACAATTTTTTATCAATAAACGGTATGTCTAGTTAAGGCAGACTTTCTTTTCTGGGACATATTCGTGATACCAGAATTACCTTTTCAAGTATTACTATACATGTACAAAGAGAATTTTCGTTTCATATGCAAAAGAGATTTTTAAATTTGCTTCAGTAGACTAACGTGCGATATAACTTGAGAATTTTAAGTGGAATAGCTAATAAATTTCGACATTTTAGGTAGTCATCGATCTAAACAAATTTACCTCCAAACATTTTTCATAATAATGTATCTAGTAAAGAATACAGTAAATTACAGAAACGTAAACAGAAGAAACATGTAAGAGGGAAAGGGAAGGCAATTCCACTTAATATTTTTAAGTCATACTTTCGTTTACATCTTTAAAAACAGCATAATGTGTTCTGTTTTAGATAGCATAAAATTTAAAAAAGACTACGTCAATATTTTCGACACATATTTGATAAACTTTGTATAAGGGATCAGTAAAACAGCCAAAAAATGCCACGTGGAGGATATTTGGTACACGCACGTCTGATAAAAAATATATCTACTTCGTTTGGAAATTCACATTAAGCCAAGTGCAGAAAAGATATACAATTCCAATAAAAGAAATCGGGGTAACGCTGAATTCCGTGCAAGTAAGGATTTCTCTCGAAATTCACGTCCGAGTTTACATTTCCCTTTTTAAATCGAACAACTTTTGCACCAGCAATCGTTTTAACATTGTAACTTGTCGTAGACACACAATTTTGTGTCCACAATAGGTAGAACAATATAATATATAATTGCGTGTATATAAGTAAACTGAACATACTGTATATTAATAATTACTTACATTACAATGAATTTAATAATAGTGTTAAATTTAATTTCAATTTCTAAAATCAAGTACTTTCTACAACTTACAGGTTTAGTTCTCGAAATGCTATTAATATGGAACAATCTCTGGCACACGAAAACAGAAGATAATTCTGCAAGCATAATATACTCTCAGTACTTATTAAACCATTCGTCTCTTTATCGTTACAATGTACATTATGCCCTTTGTATATTCTGTTAAATTTATTATGCGATAAATTATTGTCCTCTAATAGTATAGGACATAAAGTAGATTTTGGTCTATGAGGAACACTTTCAGTAGGTCCATTATTCCTAAACCATGCAGTTCCGGAATTCACATCTTTGTTTCCATTGCGATCGTCGTGATGCTTCGATTTTTTTGAACTCGAGACTTCTGTGATGCATTTTTTCATGTGAGTTTCTCTGAATACTTTGGTACTTCCCGTTAGAGTCTTCTGAAAAGAATAAGGAGAATAGCGTAAGAATGGGAATTACATTTTGTATACTCGAAATTTCTTATAATCCAATGCATAAGATAAGCATTAATCGCAATAAACCTACTTAGATGCAAAAAAACCGAACGCTCTGGAAACTCAGACTTTTTTCCAGGGAAAAAATATACCTCTCTTGCTTTTTGAACCCATTTTTGAGTGCCAATTTAATTAAAAATTTAAAACAGAAATTTAAAAGTATTCCTCTTTTTAGTATAAATTTAATAAAGATCAGATTTGAAAAATAAGCGATTTTTTCTCAAAAGCTAGGGGGGCAACTGCCTCTTTTGCACCCTCCTCCGGACGCCCATGTCCGGAAAGAAGCAGCTTTCAATTAAAATACCTAGATACTAACTATATAAAAATTTTATCTGAATTTTCTTTCGATCACATGATGCTTTCAAAATATGAGGGTGTTTTCCACCCGTAATAGCCACGTGTTTGCTTTTACCGTAGCTTCAATCTCTGAATGGTGATGTTGCGTGTAAAAGGGAAATGCATACACACATACACTAGGCGGCAAAATCGGCTTCCCTCCGGAAATTTGGCAACGTTGCATGTCACTAGAATTACTGATAGCGAATTCGGTACCTCGCACTGACTCTGTGCTGGTGCCAGAAAATGACTTGGATTGGCTAGCTCTATAAGAATCAACCAATCCAAGTCATTTTTTGGCATATTTTGGCACCAGCACAGAGTCAGTGCGAGGTACCGAATTATAATAATAATAATAATAATAATAAATCGTCTTTATTCACCACAAGTTACAAGTGATGAGTGGGCGAGGTTCAGAATTCGCTATGAGTTATGCCTAGTGACATGCAACGTTGCCAAATTTCCGAAGGGAAGCCGATTTTGGCCCTTAGTGTACATACCTAGACCATACAACTTTATAATTCGGTTTTCCCGATTTAGAGTACAGATGGTACACTACACGCTTTTCCATAAAAACCCACCTTCATCTATCGATTAAGACGGTTTTTAAGTACACCATTAAGTGCTAAAAGACTCTACAAGAACTGTTGCTCTCATTGAAGATGGAACAAGTAATCTGTATTAATATTGCGACCAAGCTTAGTGGTTATTCTTTTGGATTCTAAGAGACAAATACTCATGAAGGAAAGTCATGATCTGGTTGACGGAGGGTGACTTCTCAGAGGGATGACAGATTCATAAAGCCACAATCCTTGAGCCAAATTCGATACCACGTATTACCAGAAACAGACAGGAATGCGTGGACATGGAAATTTTGTAAGCAGAAGGTCAGCCACAGGTCCGTAAATGCGGCGGGAACATCGCTCGTCTTCACTATGCATGAGAGCAAGTGACTTGGACCAGTGGACCTTCACCGATGAATTCAGATTCTCTTGACGACCACCACTTGGTGGGCGGGAAATGATTTGGAGAAAACTGTGGCATTTCGAATAGGACGGCTTATGATGAGGGACCGTCAGAGTTTGGGCCAGTTTGGACAGTCAGGCAATTACGGAACTGGATTTTATTGCGTCGGGGTCCTAAAGATCCATCAGCATATAGGGTAAACCAACCAGTAATTGACCGCATACCAGTGAATGACCATTAAGGCAAAGAAATGTCAATTATAAATTTAAAAATTACTATTTGTTTATAAATACAGTGTAATTGCACTTTTAATATCCCATATTTTTAGTTCTGCGTATTAAACAAACATTAATAAGTACAATTCTTAATAAAAGTATGCGGTCACTTACTGGGTTTCTCATTCAACAATTCGGTCATTTACTGGTTTCTTTACCCTAGAAGAAATTGTAGCAAAGCATATTCTATCAATTGTCCTCATAATTAGGGAACATTTCTTATTAATGCAGGATAACGCCTGTCCGCGTGCGGCGCATTACATCCACTAGAGGAGATTGGAATAGGGCGAATTAATTAGTCATCGCGAAGCCCAGATCTAGATTCTATTGAGGATGTTTAGGATATGCTAGGCAGACGGCTTTGAGTACGCAGCCATGTGCTGCAACGATGCAATGCCTTAGAGAATGGAGCTACCAGAAGCTTGGAGGCACTGTTAATACGATTCACGGTATGCATAGAAGGATTTCTTATACAAATGTGTAATGATTCAAATATTCAGAAGTAAACAGAATTCAAGTGGATTTTAAGTCGCAGAGACGGAGAAGCAAAAAATACCATCATCTCACTAAATCTTCGGAAACACACCTTTTTGCGGTTTGTTAATACATTTTATAACTCTGAATTTTTTTTACAAACTGTATAAATATTAAAAAATGTGGAAATTTAGATAAACAGGTCACATTTTATAACTCTGAATTATTTTTAAAACCTGTATAAATATTAGAAAATGTGAAAATTTAGATAAACAGGTCACATTTTATAATTCTGAATTATTTTTAAAAACTGTATAAATATTAAAAAATGTGAAAATTTAGTTAAACAGGTCACATTTTATAACTCTGAATTTTTTTTAAAAACTGTATAAATATTAGAAAATGTGGAAATTTAGATAAACAGGTCACATTTTATAACTCTGAAATATTTTTAAAACCTGTATAAATATTAAAAAATGTGAAAATTTAGATAAACAGGTCACATTTTATAACTCTGAAGTATTTTTAAAAACTGTATAAATATTAAAAAATGTGAAAATTTAGATAAACAGGTCACATTTTATAACTCTGAATTTTTTTTAAAAACTGTATAAATATTAAAAAATTTGAAAATTTAGATAAACAGGTCACATTTTATAACTCTGAATTATTTTTAAAAACTGTATAAATATTAAAAAATTTGAAAATTTAGATAAACAGGTCACATTTTATAACTCTGAATTATTTTTAAAAATTGTATAAATATTAAAAAATCTGAAAATTTAGATAAACAGGTCTGTTAGATGGTCCAATTAGGGTTTTCTGTACATCGAGCGTTCCACTTTTTTTGTACCCAAGTGTATTTCTAAATTTCTGAATTACACAAGTGAGAAACATAAAAATTTACTTACTGTATATTTATAGGTGGATATCCACTGATCGTAACACTCGTGTGTTTTTAATAAATTGTAATATATCGTATCGTCGACCAAAAATTGTCGAAATTTCAAATATATGTTGTAAACGTACTCGGAACTAATAAAGGGCAGTCGCTGCATGTGAAGAATTCGTTCCAGCACCGAATTATTTGGTAGAGTTTCACCTGTTAAATTGCACACCTGTAAAATTATTGAAGAAATTCATGACTTATATTTTAATTGCTTTATCAAATCCACGAAGAGATAAAAATATCGCGTGTCATATGAGACTTTAATCTGATGAGACAATTATTTTATTATTTTATCATTAGTTTCATCAAACTAGACTCTTACCAGACAAGTTTCATCGTATATTTTCAAAAATTTCGTCTCTCGCGATTATTTCCACTATTTACCTACATTTAGTTATTTTGTTCTCTCATGTAAAGTCTCATCGTGGATTCACACCTTTATAGTTTCAATGGAATTTTAAATTGATATTTACCTCTCCAGAAAAATATAAAAGTTTTTTAGCTTTCGCAACTAGTTCTGTGTTAATATATGACGTTGACACGAAATCTTGTCGCGCAGATGCGTACAATTCATATGCAGTAGATGGCTTGAATTTTTCTTGAGCAAATGGATATAAAAGAGCAGCGCAAACTAAGTTGCAAAATTCGTCGATGTAGCCTTTACTCGTACTGGCCACAGAATTGTGAAACCATTCCGCCAATACGCATTCAAGATCGCTTAAAGACGATTCGTGATCATAAACGACTATGCCTTCCTTAAAAATCTTTAAATTGTTTTGCGGAGATCTTAAGAGCCCTTTCAATGCCAATTTCATGCGCTCCTCCACTCCCGAAAACAAATCAAACGGACAGTAAGTACTGCGCTCTGTAATAATCTTCTTTTTCAGCTGAAATTGTAAAAAAAGTGGATCAATCTGTTTGTCAATTTTGACTCATATTATCTTCCATACAAAACCATATAAGCTGTAATACATAAGGAAAAGTAAATGAGATTTTTTAAGCAAGAAATAAAATTTGGAAACTATTGACATTTTACCATCAATATTTTCTCTTCAATTAATGTTGCTTCGAATAACTTTTATCGAGTTACAGCAACTGCAATGACATATGGAATTGTATTAAATGTTTGACTATTGCATTACCTTGTAATACTGAGTCAGACAGTAAGGACACTTCTGAAGTTTTGGATCGGTGTCTCTTAAGTATCCTTGTTTTGGCTTAATTTCGACACAAAATGCTGCTTTGCTTCTGAACAGGCTAGGGTCGTATTTCGTTCGAAGGAAAGTGTAATCTGGAAACTTTGTGGCATAGGTCTCCGTAATTTCTTTGTATCGACGTGTATCTGGAAATTGAAAAAAGAATGTGAAGAACATTTAACTCACAATAATTTCACACTGTCCATCAGAGATGGGCAAAAAATTACTTGAAATAAAAATTTCGTACACAAATTTTTATTTCAAATAATTTTTTTCCCATCTCGTACACAAATTTTTATTTCAAATAATTTTTTTCCCATCCCGTACACGAATTTTTATTTCAAATAATTTTTTTCCCATCTCGTACACAAAATTTTATTTTTATGTAGCATGTGCCCCAGGGTCTCTCTTTATCTTTATTCGTCTCGAATAAAAATTACCCGAGTCAATATTTATTTGAAGTGCCACGGATGAATCAGTTTATTCAACAGGAGTTCATCTGACGGGCACAAATAATTTTTTTTATTCGAAGACCTTTCATCTTGAGCTTCAAAAAATTTTCTCTTATTTATTTGTATCTTTATTCGAGATTTATTTGAAGCTGAAGATGAAAGGCCTTCGAATAAAAAAATTATTTGAAGCTCAAGATGAAAGGCCTTTGAGTAAAAAAATTATTTGAAGCTCAAGATGAAAGGCCTTTGAATAAAAAAAGTATTTGAAGCTCAAGATGAAAGGCCTTTGAATAAAAAAAGTATTTGAAGCTCAAGATGAAAGGCCTTTGAATAAAAAAATTATTTGAAGCTCAAGATGAAAGGCCTTTGAATAAAAAAAGTATTTGAAGCTCAAGATGAAAGGCCTTCGAACAAAAAAATTATTTGAAGCTCAAGATGAAAGGCCTTCGAATAAAAAAATTATTTGAAGCTCAAGATGAAAGGCCTTTGAATAAAAAAAGTATTTGAAGCTCAAGATGAAAGGCCTTTGAATAAAAAAATTATTTGAAGCTCAAGATGAAAGGCCTTTAAATAAAAAAAATTAAACGTGATCCATTTTACGATCCAGCCTTGGACAAAGTACAGAAACATAATACCGAGGTATAGGTCGTTGATCGGATTGACAAGTACATATGTAATTAGAAAATGTGGGAAGAGTTCGACAGCCTCGCACTCATTTACTCAAATGTACCCAAACGTGTGTATAGTGGAACAGATATGGAAGAGTAGGCGTTGTTCTATTTTTGCGCACGGTCGATACTGCCTGCCCTGTGTGTGCTAAAACTTTGCATAAAATATCTTCAAACGAAGAAATCGAAAATTGAGATTCGAAAAGTAATCAGGCCATGCAGTTGGTTCTACTTTAACGACGTAATAATTAAGAAGTTAGTCGTTGAAATGGTTTTCACACCTTGTAATCATTAAAAAAACTTCATTCTCTAGTAACAAATGTAACTTTTCCTTAAAAAAAAAAAAAAAAGGAGGGTAGGTACTTCTGACCATTGAGCACACGTGCTATTCAGTTTCAGTTCGAGACAAGTTTACACTTTTAAATATTTTCATTTAAATTTTCCTCTCGGTATATAATTTTTCAAAACTGTAACTTTTAAACAGGTAAGGACCTAGACATGTTTTGAGATCTTCAAAATATTTTCTATGTTGCTATTAATTATTGAGTCACTATATTTCCCCGCGATAAATGGACACTATTTTGGAAAGCTGAAACTCTTTTTCAAATCCCTATGTAAAGAATTTATAGACTTATACTATACCTGAGTAAAATATGTTTCTAAAATTTTACTTCTTATCTTACTGCGAGGAACACTTTGTATTAATAATAATAATAATAGTGACCCCAGATTTATTTGGTAATTTATCTATTCTAATAGTCAGCTTGTAATTGTGTTTACTTTCTTCTTTCTCTCGTTCACAATGGCTTTAGGTGTCATATTTTAAGTATGCTTATCAGAAGAGACAATTCCCATAGCTCTTCCAAGCAATCCCTTTACTCTATTTCCCCTCGCGGTTCCAATATCGATTTCTCCATCATAATCGGCTTGCATTTGTGATCATTGACTATGTCTTTGATTACAGCTTTCTCAGAATGTAAGGTCAGAAGAGTTTTCAATTTCGCGAAATGACCGATTCATTTAAAGGTGAGCCACAGGTATTATAGCGTTATCAGTAAAGTGGTATTGCGCACTAACGATATGAAGATATCGATTTCATGTCGCGGAACGTCAGCCACGGCGACTAGCTCGTGCATTACTTATAAGTGAAAATGACGGAAAGCGTTTAGCCATTACGGTATCAATCAAGGGAACCCTCAATGTCGATTTAATCCCCCAAGTCATCATTTCTACAAGTAGGAACTCGATTAATCAATTTAATTCGTCCATGTTTGTGTCATTTCTCCACAAAAATTTTGTTGATTTCGGTGGTGCGCAGTTTCAGTTTGCAGATAGATAATCACGCTTCTAGGAATTCTACTATATTTCGTTTCAACATTCAATGAAATTTTTCTTATAAATACAAATCTGTCTGTTTTTTTTTGTTATTATTTTATTATTCAGAATAATTCTGATTGAAATTCTTTTTGTAAAAGTCACCCCAATAAATATGACGTGTGTATCAATTTTCCATGTATTTCGAAATAATCAATTCCGCAAAGATAATTGGCCCGCAAAATTATTTAATCACTTAGAGCTAATCTCGTTTGCTGTCGTGTTTTCTGTCCAATGAAAGTTGATCAGTGTAGCAACAAGGAAGTGTATTTTTTCTATTCGAAATGATTCGACAAAAGTCAAGTCACGAACGTCGATTGAATTTTTCATTAACATCCTCCATAACCAAGCTCTTTCACCATAAAATGTATTTCATTCGAAGAGAAATCCTCGTGTCGCAAGCGTGCGATATCTAAATTTATTCAAGCCCACCGTATCTACGGCGAGATTTTGTGAGCTAGAACGAAAATGGAAGAGACGGTAACTGTGCCAGAACAATGGCACTCGAATTCATGAAAGTGATACGGGCTTCTTAAAATTCTACTCTAACATGCTGGTATACGATGGTTCTTTGAATTTCATGCACGAGCTACTTTCTCTTTCTTCGAAACAATTCAAATTTATAAATATGTAGAAACATTTCCACTCAACAAGTTCGTCACTGGATTTTTATGATTCTGGAGGGTGGAGTGAAACTAAATTTGATTAAAAATTGGGGCAACAATATGACATGGGAGTAGGTACGAACTGCAAAGAACAGAAAATTCAGTATTGGGAAACCAAGTGGAGGCGTGGCTTAGATTTCAGCGCTGCGGTGGTAAGTTCGCAAACTATTGCAAGTAGGCCCGGATCCCACCAAACATTCCGAATAAGTATTTATTAATCGCAGAAGTAAAAATTTAGTGTTGAAAAAAATTTAAAAACACTCGTTTTTCACAACATGTCTATATAAACACTGATAATCGTATGGACTTCGCCAGATTTTTGCCTTCTCACGGTAGTTTAATTTTCTGTCACTAGTTGGCGTATCGAAATTCTTGGTTTCCCAATATAACAAAATTCAAACAGACGTGGCACTATAGGATTTCCATTTGTTTCGTTCCATGCAGCACAGACTTTTTGGCATACGATTTCGAAATGTCAAAGAAATCCGAAAATTCGTTGAGGACATCATTTGCTACAAAACCAAAGACTTCTTTCATCGTAGTATCAATCTTTTGTCTGAAGGGTGGTAAAAGATGATAGATAGTGACGGAAAATACATATTTTGATAAAAAAATATTATACGATTTATAAGATATTAATAAAGCAAGAGATTAGTAATTTTTGCAGATCCCTAATACATTGGCAAATATATGAACACAATATGTTAGACTTGATGCACTTGCGTCTCCTTTTCTTTTTAACCTTTTTCTACTTGCATTCTCCAGGAGAGTTTTCCAGTTACCTATTTTTAGAAAATGAGCACATCGCGGCTGAAAGTATATTTTTGCAACCGGACTACCATGTGAACGTTTATTTTCAAACTGGAAACGAAGCAGATAAGTGCACGTGTCAGATAAGTTCTGCATTAACATGTGCAATATTGTTGAAGTATTAAAAAAGCAGGGTTTTTTCTATTAGTGAATATTAAAGTCTTGTTAAAATCCATAATAATGAAAAATCCCTTTGATTTATTTGCAACGTCAAGTATATTTAATTATATGGCGATAATATAATTAAATTCTTCCATTGTGTTTTATATTTACACTTGTATTTTTAATGACTTTCAATCGTTTTGGGTGACGAAAGCATTTGAGTGTTCGTAATCAGAAATTGATGCGAAAAAAAGCTACATGTTTCAACATATTGTTTCGGTTAAAAAAATTAATCTGAACAAACTTGAAGAAAATCTAACAACTGATGTAGCAATAATAAAAAAAATACAGTAAATAAGTATGAGTATTAAGAAGGTGAGAATTATTTTGGATGTCTCGAAGTCTGTGCAACGAAAAGACATAAACTGTTGATTATTATAAATATTAACGTAGACAATTACAATCCAAATATCAGATCAATAGATTCAATTCCAGTAATAAGCTGTTAAAACAACAAATAATACATATATCGATATAAATGAATATACTTTAATCTCCAAATAGGAATACGAGTAAGTTTATGTGCTCGTGACTGATTTATCCCCCCTTCAATTTATCGCGAAATACGTCACATTTCAATTTTATCAAACTCCGTGACACCGAGTGTAAAAACCGATCGGTTTTCCGTGAAATGGCCCATAGACTTCAGTCATCGGCAGACATACTTTGCACTGATAAACTAACGATTAATATTATAATATGCGTATGCAAATTCCACATAAGTCATCAATCATCTTTGGACACTTTCAAGTATCACCGAAAACCAGAATAAATGAATACGCGATCATGATTGCTATAATAAGGTGCAGACATCCATCCACTATACAATGTGGTGGAATAGTAATTTTGCTTTCGTGCAGTCGTGCTTTATCAAACCAGCAATCACAATCCGTCGAGATGTTTTTGCTAGAAATCCGTTTTATGTGCTTCAAGAGGCAAAGAGTTCGTTGGTCGAGCAAAGGAGACGGCGAAAGAATTACAGGGTGCATGCTTCGTTGATTCGAAGGGTTACTGGGAAAATGCTAATCGCACTCCTTTTCACGTAATTTCCTCCAGATAGAAAAGCAATCTCATTATTGCTACAAAGTATTAATAAAAAGCGTACATTTTCCTCGAATATATTAGATACATTAATTATTTCCAGACAGTTCCGGGGTTTATAAATCTTAGCATACAGAGTGTACCGTGAGAAACAGAATAATGTATGCCTTTATCTGTCCTTGGGATTTAAAATTTCAAGAAGATTTAGCTATGTAACGCGAAAATGTGTCTGAAGCACAAATACGATCGTCAGTTGTTTTAAATTTCAACATTAAGAAGGTATCCAATTTTTTTTCAACGGAATTGATTGTATATCAATGCATTATTTTGGAATGACATGAAATTTGGAAATCCTCGTAACATTTTTGTATCCTCACAAATGTTTTTCCTAAAAATGAAAAAACAATTGTTAAGTAATATCGTAGTTACAGCAGATGGGAATAATTTTAAGTGTAACGAGGAAATGATTCACTTAAGGGGGGTCACTCAGGTGAAAATGAACTACCAGTAATTTTACAGATAAAAATTTGAAAATATTTATATCCATATTATTTTTTACACTGAAATGAATTATGTAAGAGTTAATATAGAGACAATTTTTTTTCTTCAAAATTTAAAAATAAAATTTCGAAAAAATTATTCTATTGTAAAATCCATACCCCTATTTCTGTAGAATTGTATACAAAGACTGCAAAAAAAATTTCAGCTCGAAAACTTCATTTTTGTCTGAGTTATAAAGTTTTTATGTACGAAGCAGGAGCGTTTTAGTTACTACGCCAAAACAAAAAAATTTATAACTCGGACAAAAATGAAGTTTTCGAGCTGAATTTTTTTTTGCAGTCTTTGTATACAATTCTACAGAAATAAGGGTATGGATTTTACAATAGAATAATAATTTTTAAATTTTGAAAAAATAAAATTATCACTATATTAACTCTTACATAATTCATTTCAGCGTAAAAAATAATATGGATATAAATATTTTCAAATTTTTATCTGTAAAATTACTGGTAGTTCATTTTCACCTGAGTGACCCCCCTTAAAATGTAACTTGACGAACGGAGATACATATATGGAAGATTTCAGTCGAACGTTTTTATTAAAACTGTAGTGGTCTGTGGCTTAGAACGGAAGATCGATATTATCGGGAACACTATCTGCGGCCAGCTGACAACCTGGCAGCTCATGTTTAGGCACGATTTCCTCCGGCAAGGTGGTCGTTAGGAGACCTGGAAACGAAAGTTTCGGATTTCGTTTTCCTGTCTGGGAGGACTGCCTGAGAAAATAAAGGCCGACCCGTACGACGACAGTACGAGATGCCCTCTACAGAATTCTGCGTTTTACTGTTCTTCTAAAGGTCAATTGTTCTGCAAGACTACTGTAGTCCAAGGAGCTTGATCTTTCCAGCAGACAGAATTGTTATTGGAACAATGAAGTGACATGGTTTTAAAATATTAAAATAGAAAATAGAGAATTTTATTTATCAAAAAATAATGAAAATAAGAGTGCTTCAATTTACAGAGGAAATTATGAAAATGGAAATATGGTAAAGAAAGGGCTACTATTGTACTAATTTAAGAAAAAATTAAATGTCAGCATTCCTGCAACCGCAATATTAGTTGCCAGATACCAGTAGAGAATGGTTTTTTAAAAGAAATCCGTTGATAAATTTATTTTTAATTATAGGGTAAACGCACCAGTAAATGAACAGTTAAGGCTAATGAATGAACACGATTATAAAATTATGTTTGCAGCGCGAATGATTCCACGTGCTGCAAAAATTGTTTGGATATGAAGCAAGAAATGAAAAGATGTCTCTAATTAATTAGTTGCTTACTTTAATAACTTATTTTATTCATATTAATAAAAAATGTTCATTCACTGGTACGTGTTCATTTACTGGTACATCCAACCCTATTAATTATAATCCTAGATATATGATTCTGGTAAAACGTTGTATGTATCTTTAAAATTATTTATTGTACGGCCATTGTACCATTTCGCGTAGTGCTTGGCAATTGGTGTTTCAAGCTTTTAATAAGTAAGATGAACAACTATCGAAAAATCCAGAGGAAGTTTAGGGGGTTCATTAAGGGCAGCCTATTCAAACTTCCTGTATAACTTGTTTTCTTCGTAACTCGAGCGGTTTCCATTCTCCGCGAACGGTTTCTCATATCGTTCTAATTTCTTCCTGTCGGTTCGACGTGCGCATGTGTATCTCGTAGAAGCAGGTTTCTTGTACATCATGTAAGTTTCAAGATACAAGTTCCACCCAACGATAGACTCTGCCAGTACGAAAGGACAATGTTAAGTCTGTAGAGTGATTATTGACCTGAGAGCCTGAAGCGATTTTTGCACATCATTGGAAAAATCTCGGCAAGACGAATCAATTCATTTCATTTTTAAGTTCGAAATGAGATGGGATCGCCTCGAAAAATGACCTCAAAGTTTGAAATTCTGCCATTTTGTACGAATGGGTAAAACATTTGTTTTTTAAAAAAAGTTTCTTTCGTTTTACAGTGTTAACTCAAAAATGGAGGTTCCAATTGATTCCAAATAAATTCGAGCATGTTCAGAAAATGTGTAGTTTCGGACCAGATCTAAATTAAAGTTAATGAAACCTCCTATTTTTTAGGAAAAGAAACTAAGATTTCATATTTTGAGGCTTGGAGAATGGTAAAACTTCATCAATGTGGTTTCAATGGGGTTGTAGTTTCTTTTCATAAAATTTTTTATAATATCTACGTAGAAATGATCCACGTGGATGAATATTACAAATAAATAACACATTCAGAATATCAATTTAACTGTAATAATTATTTAATATTGTTGCAGTACTATTCACTAAATAGTATTCAATATTTTTTACAATGATTGAGAATTTTATTAATATTGACGAACAAAATATCGGTTCCTATTATAGAAAATTTTTTATTTCTTATTTTATAAATTTCATATTGTACAATTTCTATCGTTTGAAGTTGCGTGCTCTTTCAGCCGCGAGAAAAATTCTTTCTAAACGTTCAAAACTATGAAAAAATAATAACATTTGGTGCCAAGAAAATTATTATAAGAATTCAATTCCACTTTATCAAAATGCGAGAGTTTTAAAATTTTATAGCAATTGCATATATCTCTACCAATTAACTACATTTGGTGTTTCAAAGTTTCATTTTTAAACAGCAATTTCTTCTGATCATTCGATTGTAGGGTAAACCAACCAGTAATTGACCGCATACCAGTGAATGACCATTAGGCAAAGAAATGTCAATTATAAATTTAAAAATTACTATTTCTTTATAAATACACTGTAATTGCACTTTTAATATCCCATATTTTTAGTTTTGCGTATTAAACAAATATTAATAAGTACAATTCTTAATAAAAGTATGCGGTCATTTACTGGGCTTTTCATTAAACAATTCGGTCATTTACTGGTTTCTTTACCCTACGTATTTGCAATGAAATCGAACTTTATAAGCTATTTCAGAAATGACTAAAAAACGAATTACCGTTCAAATCTACAACAAAGAAAGCAATTCTTTCGACGAGAGGAAACAGAAAGTGCTGTGACAAGGACTATATTTTAAAGCTGGGATGCCAATAGTTGTCTCTTATTTCACCAGCGTCTGGCAATATCTTTGTGCATCCGGGCAGGGCAATTAATTCTTTGGGAAAGAAGATAGTGCACGAGAAATCGGTATTTAAGTGACCTCGTCTGGCGAAGGAGGTGATTCAATAGACCGTGCATCAGCTTTCCCGAAGGAGAGCCCGACGGATGTTGCCCAGGGGTCGTGCCCTTTTCGTAGGAGTGACTGATCGCATGTGTGTTTCTCCGTGGAACGTGTGAACGTTTCCGCGGAGGCACGACAAGGACGAAGCTGGCTTAATGTCTTCTCGAGAGTGTCTGGTAACGTCGTCTTCCATTCGAGAGCGCACAGCTGCAGCTGCAAGCTACCGTGTGGGCCGACAATCAGCGGCCTCCACAAAATGCATGTCGTAAATTTTACTCGGCCCTCCAGCGTTCATCCTTCAATTTTCGGACGGTTATCCCCGTTTTACGCGCGACAAGTTAACCCGTTTCTTCAAGTCTCGTTTCTTCGTTAGATGATCCAATTTTGCCACTGAATCTTCAGGGAAGTGTTAGTACGAATCTTCATACGCTGATTAGAAATTCGATTGACTGGTAAATGTATTTACATAGACGATTTGTTTTATACATCTGGAATTAAGTACTTCAGCTTTCATGATGGTTTTTGATATTTGCATCGATACTTTCGCAGTTTCGCCTGTGGTGTATATTTGGTAGTGGCCGTAATTGAAATGACGATTACTTCTCTAACAATCGAAAAGAAAAGTTAATAGGGTAAAATCCGAACGCTTTAGAATTCGAAATTTTTAAAACCAATTCAAACTTCGAGTTTTATTAGGCAATTTTAGGGAAAATTTTAGGGGAAGTCCGAAACAGTTTGCCCACCTAATATAATATGTCTGTTAAAACGAATACTGATATTATTTATTTTATCAGAATAAACTTAATATGTTTAAAAATTTTATGCTGATTTAATAATAGTGACTAATTACTACCTTTAAAACAATATTTTCTGAAAATGGGGTTTGAAACTGAAGTCATGATACACATAATTATTCCACGAAAATGACAAAGAAGAAGTCAAAATTATTTATGATTTAATTCTGCTGATAGTAAAAAGATACAATATCATTAAGGCAAAGCGCGAAAATATAAAATATTGACAAAATGAGTTTATTAAGATATATTAACTAAAAGAAGAAAACACCTTATGTTAAAGTGGGATATTCCAGACATAAAAAGAAGTAAAAATAAAAATAAAAATGTTTCTCTATATTTGTTCAAAAATCTGTTTGGCTTTTAATACGTCTTTGTTCATTTTTAGTTTATATTGTTGGAAATGTATATAGATTAAAATTTTATTTTCAAATTTATTAGTTATTCTTTAAACGGATATTTTACAGATTTATCAACTTGCCATTTTTTTATTAATTTTGTATGTATTTTCTCAAGTATTCGCTTACTATATATTAAAGAGGAAGGGCCAAAGTATATTTTAGCATATTTGTTATGAAGTAATTAATTCAAACAAAAATTAAAAAAATTGAAAACTGAGTAACGCATCAACTGGCCCCGGTCTCCCTATTTTTATAGCGAGCATGGTCATGTTTTATGATACTTCGCTGAACGTTTCAGCTAGAAAGTCGTCCACACGGTGCGGATTTATCTGGTCAGAATCGTATTGTTACTTTGTTAGTTGAAATCTTAGTGGCAGATAGATCCAGTTCAGAAACTCAGCACAGTCACGTTCCGTTGCAGCCTCGCAGGCCGCAACCCACACGATTAATGCAGCGCAATGGTATCATTACAACGATTGAAGATGTACAGAGGAGGAGAACCGTGACCCCCTCGCTGTGAATTCAACGCGATGACCGGAAGAATAAATTACATGCAGATAACGCCGGTCACATTCGGTTTCTTCGTCCCCTGCGATTAAGGAATCGAATCTGATCGAGCCAAATAAAGGCAGAATATTACGTGGGAAGTAGTAAATGGGTGCGATCAAATGACAAAATCGAGGCTAAACTTGTGTTCACTTGGAAGAAAGATATTCCTGATCGATTTTTCTTTATATTTATACGAGGAGAGGCTATGACTGCAACGAAAGATTTTGAATGGGAGTTTACTCCAAATATAAGCTACTTTGGATTGGACATTGTAAAATAATCTAATTGAATATAAATCCTAGAATATGAGTAGTCCATGTCAGGTTGTTTTAATAAGAAATTGATTTAAACATTTGTGTCCCCTAAACTATACAGATTAGGATTTAAGTACTTCTCGACACCACTGTAGCTTAAGTGGTAGCATCCTGTGAGTCATCATCCAGGATCCAGGGGTCGAATTCTACAGGGCTACCTTTCCACGAGTTCTTCTTCCTCTTAGCTTAATTGTACGGAGTACTTTGTGTATTAGATACTTTTAATTAGCGCAGCTAAAGGCGTACATACAAGGAAACCAACTGTTGAAATCTTGAAGTGAAATAAACTAAGAATAACACAGATATCTGGAAGTTTGTTAATCGCATGGAATAATCCTTATTTCCTTTAAAATCATTTATACGTGTTGTAGTAAATGTTCAGTGCGATTTTATACAGTTACTAAAAAATGTATCATATTTAATCAATGACAAAAATAAAGATAATCAATGACAAAGATAAAGATAATGAATGACAAAGGTAAAGATAAGCAATGACAAAGATAAAGATAATCAATGACAGAGATAAAGATAATCAATGACAAAGATAAAGATAATCAATGACAAAGATAAAGATAATCAATGACAAAGATAAAGATAATCAATGACAAAAACAAAGATAATCAATGACAAAGACAAAGATAATCAATGACAAAGACAAAGATAATCAATGACAAAGACAAAGATAATCAATGACAAAAACAAAGATAATCAATGACAAAGACAAAGATAATCAATGACAAAGACAAAGATAATCAATGACAAAGACAAAGATAATCAATGACAAAGATAAATATAATCAATGACAGAGATACAGATAATCAATAACAAAGATATAGATAATCAATGACAAAGATCAAGATAATCAATGACAAAGATAAAGATAATCAATTACAAAGATAAAGATAATCAATTACAAAGATAAAGATAATCAATGACAAAGATAATGATAAACCAAAAAATTGCAACAAATTTCTAATTTTTCAGAAATTTGCGTTCATCTTCTTCCATTCTTCCACCAATGTTATTCGTTTCTTTGGTAGACGTTACTACCTAAAATTATATTAATCTAGGTTTATCGCAATGCGAATTAAAATTAGTAATATTACTAACTTTCAACATTGGTTAATGTGTAAACTATGTTACAAGTATACGATTGGTGAATAATTTTTTTGGTAACTGTATCCGCATATATTATGTACTTTGTATGTAATATGATCTCTTCCGGTCGGGATGCGTCTTTGTAATCAAATTTCACGAAATATTTGAATATTAAGGGCGGAATTAAAGTTCAAGGGCCATCATCGGGTGAGATTTCATCGGTGCAAGAACCTCGGGGTATTGGAGGGTCATCATGCGTGCAAGCCTTGCAATTTTTCTTCAGAAAGGAAAGGTGTAGCCAGCAGGTGAACGTGCAGGAAAAAAGGGCGGGCTGCCTAAGTGGTCAAGGAAAGTTGGAAGAATATGGGAGACCCAAGGCTTATTATTTCACTCCAACACCTGTCGTTTTTGCGAACAATGGGCGCATCAGTGAACATCTGCATTTATACGTCGTATTACCCTCTTTTTCAAGGCTTCAGATATTTTTTATTCTGCGTGAAGACTTATCCTCTTGTTGATATCGATATCACCTTGAAAATCAGGATTTGCACATGCAAATCATATTACAGAAGCCACGGTAATCGAGGCAATTCTCGTGACTTTATAGTAAACAGAATTAATCGTGTTCAATAATTAACAAACGTGTAAAATTTATATAGCGACACACGTCGATCGTGACATTTCAAAAATTTATTCTAGTTTAATCTGTTGCAAATTGTACTGCAACGTGTAGTTTTTACGTTCTAATAAAATTACACTCTCTTGGAAAAAGTGAGTCTGTTTAATGTGGAAGAAACGATGGAAGGGGGTTGTAAGTTGTAACACAGCTGTAATCGAATATAATATTTTGGATTCCTGTGTAGTTACATGCATTCATCTTTATCTTTATTTAGTTTATACTAAAAAAGGGAATATTTTTAAATTTGGGTTTTAAATTTTTAATTAAATTGGTACTATAAAATGGGTTAAAAAAGCAAAAGGGGTACATTTTTCTTTACCATCATCCTAAAAAAAGTCTGCGGACGCCCTTGTTTCCTTTTAATGTTTACTTACGAATACAACCCTTAAAGAATTTATCAGTAGTTCTGTTTAGGGCTGGGACTATTTGTCGAATTTTTCGGTATTCGAATATTCGAATACTTCAGTTGCTCAATTATTTGGCGAATATAATTCGAATATCCAAGTATTCGAATAATATTCGAATATCCAAGTATTCGAATAATATTCGAATATCCAAGTATTCGAATAATATTCGAATATCCAAGTATTCGAATAATATTCGAATATCCAAGTATTCGAATACTATTCGAATATTAAAGTATTCGAATACTATTCGAATATTATAGTATTCGAATACTGATATATTCGAATAGTATGGTGTGAATTATAAATCAAGTTCTTTAGGTTCATTTGTCAGGGTGAAATCTTATACGCTAATTTTGACCCACTTCACACCATACTATTCGAATAGTATTCGAATATAGCAGTATTCGAATATAGCAGTATTCGAATATAGCAGTATTCGAATATAGCAGTATTCGAATATAGCAGTATTCGAATATAGCAGTATTCGAATATAGCAGTATTCGAATATAGCAGTATTCGAATAGCATTCGAATAATAACATTCGAATACTGAAATATTCGAAGTTTATTCGTATTATTCGAATACTTGTAAAATATTCGAATATTAAATTATTCGAATAGTCCCAGCCCTAGTTCTGTTAAACGGAGGCGTGACATGTGTAAGGAAAACACTCAGCAATGCGCAATCTTTTCGTGTGTTATTATGTCTTTTGTTAGTTATGTAGGTCATGAGGTCTGTAGTGAAATTAGTGACTCGAACTTCCCGCACGTTCCTCGTCAGACGTGAATTTTAGTGGACAAACGTTTTACCTGGTCGAAGAGCGTGAATGGCTTCCGAAAGTCTGGCAATGTCTTTCACATCGTACCGAAGAATCTCAGGGATCTGCGTGTATGGGCCTAAAAAGCAGGAAGCCAGACTCCTCACGAATTTCACTTCTCGTTCGGCGCGTTGTTTGCCGCCATCCGGTGGAACATCGTCCGGCACCGACTTCCGGAATCGAATTATCTTGTGCTCCTGAAACAGACGGAAAGAAGCGTAACGAAGGGTACAAGCAAATTCGATCGTATAATTGGGATGTTTATTGGCCATTTTTTTAAGTTGCATAACTAAAACTGCGCTTTTCATATTGAAAGAAGTAAATAAAACATTCACTGCACGAACAATGCAATTATATTCTATATAATGAAATTATTTGATAATGATTAGAGCTGCCAAATACTTGAAAGATACAAGTACCTACTTGAAACTCAAACCGAATGAACTCTTTTTTTTCGAACCAAGCGAAGTACTCCCTTATCCAAGTGTAATACATCAATAGCTTGAATATTCGAACAAGCTTTATAAAATTCGGACGGTTTGAATGATTTGAGTGGCGTGAATGTTTGAACGGCTTGCTTGCACACAAATTATTCGATTCCAAATGAATACTATTAACTTGAATATTTTCTAGCTACACGATCGATTTCGAGTTCCTCAAAAACTTTAATTTTCAAACTACTTCGGTATAATACTTCCAAAATACTTTGGGCGTTTCTAATTAAAATATTTATATCATAAAAGAGTAATGTATATGCCTGCATAGTTCACCTCGTTATTTTTTAATTTCTATATTAAGACTGGTAATTACAAAATATTCTACGCTGGATTTATACAAATCTGTATATAGATTATTGTACCCTTGTACATTGATATTTTATTCATAGATTAAGTTTATGTAATTCTCTTTGTAGGCCACCTACTTGTTCATGTAGGAGTAAATTTCACAAAGCTCATAAACTAGTTTGATGTGATGAAAGAATTACAGTGACAAGCTTATATTTGTAAGTTATTGAGTTCTTAGACGTTGTAAACGTATCGAAGTATACATATTTGTATGTATGTACCCTGTTTTGAAAGAAGGCCAACTTACGTAATACATATGTACTTAAATTAGGATTTACGTATCTAATTGATTAATGAAAATTAAGTACTGGGAAGTACCATAACGTGTACTTACGTTTACTTTTTCCTGATTAAAGAGATAATTGTTTAAAATCAGGAAACATAATGCACCTAACAACCGAGTTAAACCAGAGAATAATCAAATATAAAATCGATACTTACTACAGACTTCTAATTACATCACTTTTTAAGTAATGCAATAATTTGGATAAACTATTTTTTAATTGGAGTGCGTTTAGAATGTTAATAAAAATTATTCAGTTTAACTCTACAATGAATTCACATTCTTTTGGAATTTCTAATAAACATATACCTACATGTATTACTAATCCTCACTAAATCTGCTTTCCTTTGAAATTCTATAAGACTTTGTTTCCATAATTATTTCAGAAGCAGAATACAATACCTTCTGTTCTTCGTTACTACCTCATAGGTTGAGTTACTACGTCAAGAAATGATTCACTCGATTTTAATCCACATCCGAGCGCAATTCCTTGATAATGTTGTAGAAAGACAAATTCACGATAAAACATCCTATTGAAATAATACTGATTCAATGAAAAAGTGAGTGTTAACAGAGTGGAGGGTATTAACAAGCACTAGTAAGAAACGAAAATTTTCGACGCTGTCAGGTTGGTCGAGTGATTGAAATTAGGTCGACACGCAGCATTTCATATCGCGGCGAACCACAATTTCCATTGCGCAGCAGGCTTCAATTACTATCAGTGAATTGCTTAAATGACGTGGCGTTAATTACTGGTGCGTATGTCGTGCATCATAGAGAAACTCGGCGTACCATTAATGAGTTCACGTTTTCCTATGTTACAAAAAAAGAGATAGACATGGTCATTTGATCAGTGACGCTTCTGCAATGATCAATTGAGAGTGTGAGAAGTGTTGCATTCAAATAAAATACAGTCACCTGAATTCCAGCATTACTAAAGTTTTTTTGTTTTATGATAGGCTGGGCGTTTTATAACTGGTGGTACAACACGAAAGAGGGTGACTCTGTATGAAAAAATACGTATTTAGACAGTATTGGGAAACCAAGTGGGGGCGTGGTTTAGCTTTCAGCGCTGTGGTGGTAAGTTGGCAAACTATTGCGAGTAGGCCCGGATCCCACCAAACATTCCGAATAAGTATTTATTAATGGAAGAAGTAAAAATTTAGTGTGCAAAAAGATTTAAAAACACTCGTTTTTCACCACTTGTCTATATAATAATAATAATAATAATTTGTCTTTATTCATCACAAATTCACATGAATTAAGGGATAAAACGGCGAGGTTCAGCATAACTGCTGATTTGCAATATAAACACTGATAATCGTATGGACTTGGACGGATTTCGGCCTACTCACAGTAGTTTAATTTTCTGCCACTAGTTGGCGTATCGAAATTCTTGGTTTCCCAATAGAATGGTTTTTCTTACGACACTTCGTTTTCAAGGAAATCGATTCTAAGGGGTTGGCCTGAAATTACGTAAGGCTTTTTTGGGGAAGAGGGTCGCGAATTTCTTACGTTTTCTTGCAAGGGGGAGGAGGAGTCAAGTAGTGTTTTACGTAATATTTTTTAACCTATTTTTCGATATGAGTAGCCTAAAAACGATGTTTCATCACAAAGAAACTTAAATGAAATATATCAATCTTTAAAAGAATTTTAGTAACTGAGAAAATGCAATGTAAAAAATATTATATAAGAAAAAGGGAGTTGGAATATAAAATCTTACGAATTCTTATACTGGGGGAGGGAGGGGGTAAGAAATCATCAAAATTACCCTTACGTAATTTAAGGATGGCCCCTAAAAACTCGTGTCATATGTTGCATTGGGTTAAGACTGCAAGTGTAAGTAAATATAGTGCAAATGTAGATAAAATGAATCCTTGTGTAAAAATACCAATGCATCCACTAAACTAACGAGAGAATTAAAATGTATTCCACAATTTCGATTTATTTTTGCACAATGATTCTTTTTATCAACACGTTGTACCATGTTTCTTATTGAATTCTGCAAAGTCCTACAATTAGCCAGGTGCATGCATTCTTAACAAATGTTCGAAGTCATTTTTCATGAATAACGATTAAGATAACTCCATTTATTTTTTTTTCTATTTTTAAAAATTATTTTTGAAAAACAAAATTTTACTTGTTGCCTACTTAGGCTTATATATTTGTCGTATACCTCTTTTAATCAGTTTGTAACTGTGTCAGAATAAATTTTTATTCGTAGGTGTAAATTTTAAGTACAACCTTATTACAAAAGTCTTCGTTAAATCCATTATTTCGAAATTTTATTATTTTACCGTATATCGAATCTGGGACCAATTTCATTCTTGTCTAATCGCACCTCTTGCTCACCAAACTGTTGTCCACCTAACAAATCTTAAAATTCATTCTGTAAAATAATTAAAAAAAAGAATCTATTATTCCTTAAAATCGGGGGAAAATTAATTATTAAATGAATCCCCGGAGCGGAACACGAACGTCTACTGGTTTAATAAAGAACGCTGTGATTGTAATTAATATCACCTCCGGACGTAAAATTGGTGAAATGAAAATTGACGTTACGTCAAAGGCCAGACACAATGTTCGCAATTATTCAAGTTGCTCCAAAAGCTTTGCTTCTAGACCGGTTGGCAGCTATTCGGGAATGCGCGATGCGGGCAGAATTATCATCGTTAAAGTTGTGTTTCTATTTGCGAGGGACAGTGAATCTTTAACGGCAATCCCGCCAGATAAGAATCCAACGGTGAACTGATTGCGCGTTATCGATCAAAACGCCGCCGATGGATGTGAGTAAGCGATGTCAATAAACCCGAGCAAAAATAAAATCTAGAACATCTGATTCTGTGGTGTCCATGTGAACTTCTCAGGTGCTTGTCGTCTCTCATAAATGTTCAATCGATATATCGGCTGTTCTCGTCTGTCGGCTGACGTGGCTACAAGTTTCTCGTGCGTCACCCACGTCGACCTAACAAGTGCCCTATGCACACAGATGTGTACCTACGTGGGAACAACTACTACTTTTTACCGTGTTTTCACGCACAAACCAGTGTGCTTAACATTATTTTAAAAGATATCACACAGAAGATCAGTGCTGGATTTATTCTTCAGGCTAACAAGGCTGAAGCCTAGGGCCCCGTTTAGCTGGGGGCACCTCATTCTAAATTTTTTCTTCGAAAAATTTATCAAAAAATCTTGCCGAGGGTTAATGTTATATTCAGATTTGATATTCAATGTTATATTTAGTTTTAATATTCAATGTTATATTTAGTTTTGATATTCAATGTTATATTTAGTTTTGATATTCAATGTTAATTTTGAAATTAAATTCTTATTTAGATTATACGAGTATTATGATAAAAAAAAATCAAAACAGCGTTATTTTATTTTTTATATTTAACCGAGGGACCCCCGAATATTCAGCCTAGGGCCCCTGAAAAGGTAAATTCGGCTTTGTAGAAGATTATTTTCTATACTGAAACGTATACGTGACCGCGTTTATTTATATTTACAACTTTGGATACAACTCAGAAATAAAAAAAAAACATCAAATTGCATACAAATGTATATTGACATGTTTATTGAATACACAAACAATGATGGTCGGCTACTAAAATCCGGTGACTTCTTAATTCTTTAATGAAAATCTCAAATTCTTACGGACCATATCAGAGGTTTGGGCCGAAATGGCACATGTTTTACACATCCTGTAATTTTTTCCAAGTCGATCTGAACCTCCATTCGTTAGCAATCAGGAAAAAATGAAGAGAAAAAGTATTCGAGAAAAATGCGTTTATAGTTTCTGAGTAAAGGCGACGCTATAGGTTGCCGCTTCAGGTTTTTAGATGTCAAATCTACAATTTTGCGAATTTTACTATAAACCAAGCGACATTGTATTCAGAAAAGGTAGTATTTTCGGAAAATGCAATAAAAAAATCGATTTTTCGACTGCCTAAGATCGGGGCCAGATATATTGGCCGGTGAGTTTCGTGAAGAGTATTCTTCTATTCTCAATGTTTTCTGACTCGCTCTCGCCTTGCCAGAAAAGAAGTGCGCCAGAAGTGGTGGGGATAGCGCCGAGCTCTTAACGTGTGGGCCAAACCGAGCTCTTAGCATAGAAATACATACATCAGAATAGGTGTGCGTTAGCTGCGAAAACGAAATCACCGGCCAATATATCTGGCCCCGACCTTAGTCCCCTCAAGGGTTTATGCTCTTACGATTTTTACATAGTTAAAGCCAATTCCATTAAAATATTTGCACGCAACACATCGTAACTCATACACTCAATGTCTTACTTAATTGACTGAATGTGGTGTTAGAAGACATCACACTTGTGTTGATAATGTTGATATACTAGCTATTTCTGTCATAATTTAGTCGATTAGGCGAAACTCATTTCGCACGATTTCTTAACAAACGGATAAGTCATATAAGATTTATTACCTGGACTACGCCATTTCCAGTTATGAATCCGTTAGACTTGTATTTGCAATAGTACTCCAATGCCATTGTTTAGATAACAGTCATTGAGAAAGTTAAAACACTTTGTCAATGACTGCTGTATAAACAATTGAAGTCAAGTAACATCTGGTATTTTTAAACAATTACGATCTATCTGATCTATTACTCTATCTATTAATATCTAAACATGCATAATGAGACTTGCATTCAGGTGGAAGGTGTTCACTTTGACACGTTGGCGTAAAGGTAAGCAAATGTAAATTTACTCAATTGTTTTCCAATTTTAAATTTAATTTTTATGTGGATCTCCCTTAGCTTCGAATATATTTAATCGGGAGAATTCCAGGAATCCATTGCTGCCACTTTCATATAGAAACGAGGAAAAATAAGGAATTTGATTTTATAGATAAAATGCGCGAGCGACCAACGCGCGACGCGGTGTCTTTTGGCAGTCGCCAGTGTGCGTGAGATGAAATTCCCACAAAATCAAATTTTTTCTTGAGCACCAAACGCCATAAAATTCAGTGAAGCGTGCAATCAAAGGTTGTGAACCTCCGGAGCCTGAAATTATCAACTTAACCGGGATCAACTGTAATTAAGTGTTCGTTGAATTTAGTATATTACTGAGTAACCGATTCCTTAGAAATACTTTAATTTTACCATTTCTCGGCATCAGCCTTACAATTAGAAATAATTCCCCCGCCGAAGCTTTTGCTATTCTGAAAGGTATATAACTCATCGATCATTCATCAGATACCCACTGAAGCAGCTTAGTTCCTCCACTACCTGATAATTCCCCCTCTACTAATTGTCGAGGTCAACGGCCATGGTTTCATTGTCCTTTTCCGTCTGCAACGTTGCTTAATTATGTCCGTCTTTATCTCGCCTTCGGATGCGCGGTAGACGTGCGCACCGACGCAAACAGACGTGAGCTTGTTCAGTTGCTCGCCGACCATCGTCCGACTTTCTTTCATTTTCTTTTGCAACTGTGTCTGTATATAAGATCAGTGTCAACTGTATGGTAATTCTTGACCTCCATAAACGGGAAACCACTAATTCTAATACATTGATTTTTAACGAGTCATCGTTAATCACGGTTTAAGAGACATACTCTCGAAGAGTATTTAGTCAGCGTTCGACATAATTGCTTGTGCAGAAAGAACCACCAATCAGAGTACAAACGTCGCGTTCTCATTACTACTTAGTGAAGTTTACTACATTTATTTTTCCAAGGCTAATACCAATGTACCATATAGTCAACGAATGTTGATTAGTAAATATTCGTATATAATGCTAATTATAGCATTCATGTCCTCTAATTCTTTCACGCGTTTAGGAGATCGGCACGCAAACCTGCCACGGCAAGTCATCGCTAGACGTTATTCTCCTGTAGGACATCCAAATAATCAAACACCTAAGAACAGGACTTAAGGCGGCTTTACACGTATCAGCTCCGCGAGGGTGCAGCGCCGCCAGTGGCAGTGATAAAAAGTATCGTTTGTCCGTTTTGTCGCGAAGCGGTTCACACTTGTCCGTTAGAGCTGTTCGAGTACTCGGAAAAAGCGAGCCGAGCCTGACTCGGCTTGAAGAACCGCGTATTCGGAAAAACCGAGAGGCTCAAAAGAATCGAGTACTCGAATTTTTATGAGCAGCTCGAAGAGAACCGACTAGTCGATTTTTCTTTTTTTTTTCTCTTCCAGTACTCGGCTCGGCTCGGTCCGAATTTTGAGGGGACATTCTACTCTCTCGGTCGAAAAATCTGCCACTTCACTGCGAAATATTTTATGTAAACAAATGAAATAAAGAAACAACAAAGATTTTTTCTTGTATTCCAAGAGTGGTAGAACATACCCCCAGAAATTCGAAAACGTTAAGTGTTTATTTCATTATTTCATTAGTTTTATTTCACTTTATTTCATTTTATTGTATTCTTTTTATTTTATTTTACATATTCTTCATATTATCTTTATTTTTGTATTAATTAGCATTGTTATACTCTGTAACTAAAGGGCTCTCCCGTTAATTTAATAATAATTATAAAAACTATCACCGAAAAGTAACTAATTTTTCGACCGAGAGAGTAGAATGTCCCCTTAAGCTACTCGAACAGCCCTATAATGTCCGTGCCAGTTACTGACACTAACACAAAGAGACTACTGTTACTGACGGCACTAAACTGTCACCAAACTGATTGTGTGTGAATCCGCCTTTACCCGTTTCTATGTGATTTTTACGTATCTCGAGTCACTGCCTCCTGAGTAGAAACTGTCTCCGTAGACATGTGGGTTAACGTGCAACGGCCGCGCTACAACAGATTCGCAAAGTAAACTCGTTCTGCCACTGTTACTTTTCGGTTGGTTTTCTCTGCACTTGGCCATGCTCAGTCGCATGACAACCGAGCGTCAAGCGTCCGTGCGGTGGCGCTGCGTAATCGTGTCGGAACGCCATCTACCGGCGATCTAGATAGACGGTCGATACGTTCCGTGTAATTATCTGCACATGGACGAACCGCGTGGAAAATAAAGCCTCAAGGTACAGATACGAAATAGGCGTAATTGCGGGAACGTGGGCGAGGACGAGTGATTTGTGATTCGCCATGAGTGCGGAGGCGGATGTTTATGCGATAGATCGACGCTGAGAATTGTAAAAGGACGGTGAAGTACGAATAGGGAGTGCTTGAATCGTTCAACGTACAGGGTGATTGTAGAAATTAGGCTGAAGAATAGATTTCTTCCAGCTGAAGATAGGGAAAGTTGGGAAATAATAAAATGTTGCGCTATCTGGTGAATTCGATCTTCCTGGTGCACTTGCAGCATGAAATTGCATTGGTTTTTTAGCGGAACCCGATCTACATATGTTTCTTTGTATAATTGCAGCCCTCTTGTCATTTTACGTATATAAATAGGACTATATGACTATAGCGTAGTGTCCCGCAGCTGGGTGTTAAGGAGGCATAGTACTTTCTTTGCCCGAAAACTAATCATACTTTACGATTTTTTTTCTAGAAGAAAACGAAAAGCTAGAAAGATGGGGTTTGTTGCAAATGAAAGATAACTGTTTGAAAGTATTAAAATAATTTTTATTTTAAAAAAAGCACCATCAAGCGGAGCTAGAGCGGAGGAAATAAAAAATTTGTCCGCTCCAATCCCTTGGATTTAATAGCCATTTTATTTTAGGTTAACCGACTGTCCCGGACTTACCCTGTACAGGAGAACCTCTAATATCCAAACCTCTGTTATTCTAGCATTCTACTAATTGAATGTACTGTAATGCGAACGTCGCATTATCCGAACAGTACATTTCCTTCTGTGATTAGATACCTTGTAGATATGTACCGACTTAAAGTACCCTTCTTATATGTATCTATGATGTTATCTCTTCTCTACATCGTATAAAATAAATACCCCGATAGGCGCCTGACTGTTTGTTCGGGCTATGTAATCTCGAGAACTAACGAGATCTCGGGTATTGAACGGATTGTGAGGCGGTTTTCATTGTTTTATAGAGCATTCTCAAGAAATGCTTCACTAAAATCGTCACTGCTCGGATGTCTTTTGTCATAGGTTAATGTTTCATGCGCCTAAACGTTCCTCGAGAAATGCACTCTAAATGGTGAAAAACGCCTCACAATTCCACTTTGCGCCTCACGATTCCACCTTAATACTTCCAACCTCCTTGTATAATTGTTTAGGATGAAATTGACATTGTGCGCATTGTTTAACATTTCTGGGCCGTCCTTAAATTACGTGAGGGTAATTTTTGCAAATTCTTACCCCCTCCCTCCCGCAGTATAAGATTTCGTAAGATTTTATATTCCAATCTCACGTAATAATTTTTACATTTAATTTTTTCAGTTACTAAAATTCTTTTAAAGGTTTACATAATTCGTTTAACTCTGTTTCGGGAAATTTAAACTAAAACTATTTTTCTGGAATATTAATGATAGAATTTCTATTTTTTGAAAATTGAATTAAAAATTATATTTACAATCGGACTTGACTCCCCTCCCTGTGTAAGAAAACGAAAGAAATTTGCGACAACTTGCAAAATAAAAGTAAAAGAATTAAAATTATTCGAAATGAAAGTAGAAAAAAAAGTATATGGCTTATGCGGATTCGAATTCGAGACAATCTTTCAAATGTAAGATCTTTTAAAAGGTACAGGTCAATTGTTTATAAAAAAATGCACATTGGCACAAAATATCCTACAGAAAGTTAGCATACGACCTCTAGATTCATCCCTTAAAATTTCATCAAAATCCGAGGGGGGTTGATTGTAGGGGTAGGGTCTCCTTTGTTAGTGCGATAAACCGAAAATCGACGATGGACACCTGAATCAGGAGTTTCCGTGCGAAAGCGAGACGAGCGCAGCACTGCTGAGCTATAAAATTTTGATATAGGTATGTATTTATGTAAATGTGAAACGGAACTGTGATTCTGCGTTGTATAAAACTGAACAACCGCAAGTAGTATGATTTCATGAATAAGTATCGCACGCTATAAATGAATCTCCCTTTTCAAGTTTTCACCGACCTTTTTCTGTGAATTTAATTCACATCCGCATCCGCATTTTCATTTATCTACGTGAATAAACCACGCGTGTATCGCAAACGTCCGTATAAGGCTGGGGTCGCACGAGCGTTGGAATGATGGACTAACGTCTGACGTTATAACTACAGTCAGCCGAGCGTTTTTTTTTGTCCTCCGGAGAACCCTCCTTAGTTAAAATGTTCAATAAAGCATAATTTCTTCGTAGTTCGTTTATTTAATTCTAAATGCAATCACAGGATTACTTTGTATATATATATACATGTTCGTATTTGTTTTATTTGAAATTTCTTAACTTCTGTTCATCCGGGGTAATTACTAACACCGAGGGTTTAACATTTCGAAGGTTTTTATGTATCCAATACCTACATATTCATTGAAAGATCTTGAGATACAAAAAAGATCACGAGCAAACAAAATTCAATCAAACCAGAAGAAAGACTGTTTTAACATAAAAGTTACTATGACTATTTAACATAAAATTTAACATTTTTATATTCGCTTTAAGTATACTATCATAACATTGCGTCCTTTGTGAATGTACTACAAGTGTCAAAAAGTAAAATTTTGACTCTTTTTCCTTCTTTAATACATGTTAATTAGCTGTCAATGTTACCCCGTACTGCCAATGTTCCCCCAGTTTACGGTAATGCTACGACAGGCGTTGCATAAAAAAAAAAAAAAAAAGGCGTTGCAACGTCCTTCATTTCAACGCCCGTGTGACCCCAGCCTAAGTGCGCGCAACACACAAACTTTCGTATATGCGCCAGCCAGGATGTTTTCGAGATATTACACGTAGATATTCTATAGGTTCACAATCTCGATCTGTTAATAACTTTGAACACAAAAGAGCTCGTAATTATGATACGGATGTCTAACTTTCACTTATCAGTCGCTTTCAATCATACGCACGATTGTTCCTGAATGATCAAGGAAACGAGTACCGAATCAGAGTAAGCGAGACAACGCTAACCTGTATACTGTATACGAATTTTAGCTTCCTAACCGAGGAAATGCTTTGTGTGCGCCCTCAACGTGTGACCGAAATCAGCGATTTTCCTTATTTTGCGATCTTTAAGCGTTTGTGGCTCAGAGCAACATAGAAGACCGGAGAAATCCAACGAAAAATAGAAACAAACATTTTTCCAAAAATCGCTTCTAAAACGTTTCAAAAATATATTCGCAATAGGTCGAAATTCAAATCCATATCGATACTATAGCTTTGTGAATCAGCATAGCTCGGAGCGCCGAGCATAGCTAAAACGCATTTTAAACGCGTTTTTCTCGAAAACACGGTTCCAAAATTGGCACCGGGGATACCTAAAAACTATTTGACCGATCAACTTCAAATTTTGCACAGTTTAGTTTATAATATTCCCCAGAACATGGACCTAAATATTTAATCAAATTATTAATTTTAACCCCTTTTTTTAAAACTAATATAGCACAGAGTCTTGGGAAAATCACACTGGCATTTTTAAAATATTTAAAAAAAATTGTATTGATCTGTTTCACATTTATTCAAATGTTTTTCCAATGTCGTTTGTGATTTACGAGTTACAAGCGCATAAGTAAAAGGAGCGACACATGTGAGGCGTTCAATCATTTCAAGGAGGATTTCTTGCAGTCTTGATTAAGTAAATGTAGTTACCATGATTTATTTGATAAACAATAATTTACAAGCACCTAGCAGGATGCGTAATTCAACATTTATTTTATTGGCAGAATTTATTTGAATGCGTTGTAACACAGTTTGATAAATTCTGTTCTGACCGTAACGAATAACATCTGGAAAATTTATTCGCAGTACTTGTGATTATTCCCAGGTGCATTCTGCGACATATACATGACATGTATACATATACTTACAGATCATGCAAGACGAGTTCTATTTGCGGACTCGTCGTCAGAAAAACCAACTTCGTTTGCGGTCAAACGGACAAACTTGCAAGCCCTGAGAACACTGTCGTTGGCAAATGCAGGTACAAATAAGATACTTGATCTCATACAGCGTGTTTCTTAATAACTGGCCCACAAAAAAATAAGTAGAAAATGTATAAAAATTATGTAAGTAAAGCAGACTTCCTTCTTGAAAAAATTGATTTTGAAACCTCGTTTGGTTCGCGTGCTCCTAATTAAGAATCGGCTGAATTTAAAAGGAAATATAATATTAAATGAATCACCGTGTAGAAATAAGTCGAAATGGTAAACCATTTTTTTTTTTTTAAATCAGGTTTTGTGCCTTAGAAAACTGAGTTTGAAAATCCCATTGTATTATGAAAGTAAAGCAGACTTCCTTCTTGAAAAAATTGATTTTGAAACCTCGTTTGGTTCGCGTGCTCCTAATTAAGAATCGGCTGAATTTAAAAGCAAATGTAATATTAAATGAATCATCGTGTAGAAATAAGTCGAAATGGTAAACCATTTTTTTTTTAAATCAGGTTTTGTGCCTTAGAAAACTGAGTTTGAAAATCCCATTGTATTGGGTTGGTGCATATAAAATGTCACACAAACTCCAAAAAACAAAATAAATAAAATAGTTAAAGAGCAAAAAATATTTCCCAAATATTGGGAAATTGTTCACAGAATGGGCATCCAGAACAGTTTTCAAGGATTTAAGAAGAAAAGAAGCTTAATAAAATTAATAGAATGAAATGAAATTAATTCGCCTGTCATAAATATAAATGAATCGATAAGCCAGGAGACACTGATACGAAAATTGGTTTATCCAGAATTTTGGATTTATTTCCAAGCTCGACGGAAGATATTCCCGTTTGTAACAGTTTATTCAAACACGGTCCAGAAGAACAATGTAACACCGAAAGCAGGGATAACTTACTTCAGCAAGTAGAAAACGAGGTTTATCGACTTACTTGTGACAACGCAATAACGACGTTAGCATTCCCCTCGCCTCTGTAAACGCAGTCCTCGACGGAGAATGTCGTTAGTGGAAGGGGAGGTTCTGGAATCGCCATAGAATCGTCGCCAGAGTTTCCGGTGGAAGTGGTCATCGATTCAGAAGAACACGCAGTGCTCTCCACGGGATTTCCTTCGCCGATTCTGATTGTTTCACCTCTGCCCTTGCGAAGAAAGTAGGTAAATGCAGAGATAAACATAATTTCCCTGATTCTCGGGTCTGTTAATGTATGATCTGCGTACACTAATGAAATTCAATTTTTTTTGTCTGATGTTGTTTATTACTAATAAACGAAAAATGATAAGCGAAGATAGAATAAACTCTGTTTTATGTCGAGTAGGATCTCTTTGACAAATTCGAATGTAGAGTTTTGAAATGAGCTCTTTGTCAGTTTAGCTAGTCGTTTAATAAGTAGTTGATATCATTTTTACTAAACTTGAGGAGCTCAGAAAAAAAATTGGAGAGGTACATTCCTTTGTTTAATCACAGATTTACTTACTTTGAATTTAAATGCTACAAGAAGTTAATTTTATAATTGAAATGTTTAGGTTATTGGCGATTACTTATTGTAATAGTTAAATATTTTATTTAATGAAATGTACGTGCACCTTTAAGTTCAGATTCGATTCTATTACAAATGTTTTTTAAGAAATATAGCGGTCTTATTTATTATTGTTATATATGTTTAGAAGTTTACTGCAATCTGTTAACAAGTAGCTAAATAATATCTTCAATATCGAAGTAGAAATATATTAATTGGTTTTGATTTATGAATAAATCAATTAAGCCTGACATAAAACTTATTGCGTAAATAGCAAGATATGCATAATTACTAGATATCAATTAAAAGTCATAGTGTAATTTTCATCAATCAAGTTCTTTCAGTGGCAATACTATTTGTCAAACATAAACTTCAGTATTTGTTTATCTAACAACCATAATTAACGATACACAATAGTGTTTCCGTTAAAATAGTTGGAACATTAGACATTTAACATTAATTAAAGTAGAATTAATTCTACAAATATCGCGACATAACGTATTTTTTATAATCTTTGTCACTTCCACCTTACAAAATTATTTATTGTTCAAAGAATCTGTATTTAAAAGTATCAACTCTATAACATAGAATTAAAATAACATTTCATAAATATAGCATTATTCCGAAATTGAATTTGGAATACTATTTAGAAAAAGTAGTTAAATGCTGAAAATATGCAAACAAGTAGGCAATCTATTTGTTCCCAAAATGAAACACACACGTTACTCTGATGAAATACAGACTTTCTAATCTCGACGATGAATTTTGTCGTCGAACATTTGAAGGACAATTTAAAACGTGTCTTGAATTAACACGGTACATGTATAATGAAAACCATACTACACTACACCATACATAACTACTATATTTATGGTTAAAAATTAATAAAAAAAAAACTGCAGCTTCTTCAAAGACGCATCAAAGCATGGTCCAAATTTCAGATGAATCGAATCGCTGGATTCTTAAAAAAAAAATCCAAAATTTTCAAAAAACTCAAAAAATTTTGTTTTTAAGGGGGAAAGCCACTGAGACGATCGGAAATAAAGGCTACTTTACATAATATACATATTTGTCCGGTACCTACTGTATTCTTCACGAGTTAAATGTAATGCTTTATGTAAGGGGCTTAATTAAATTCGGTGAATTTTACAGAATTTCGTTTTGGCATTTTATCGTTATTAAGTAGTATCGAATCGTGCGCGTTTGGTGCTATCACGAGGCAGTTAAATTCGAAAGCGTTATCGGCCAGATTACTGTATCTTAATTAGCTGGCGAATTTCTTGTGTCGTAATAAACGTGTTTCAGATTGGCTGTTCATTTACGCTGGATTAGCCAACCTTTTCACAGCCATGACATTTCTTTATCCATTTACACGTGCAAAACCACGTGTATCAACAAAGTGGCACGTAAACGGAACCAGTGAAAGTTGTGCGAAGGTCTTGTTTTGCATTTTCAACGCTTGGGCCTTGTAGATCGAAGGTTTGGAAACTCGAATATAGATCGATCGACCATCGTGTCGGTCTACATTCAAAGTGACGTAGTTAAATAAATTCAACTTTAACTGGGTTTTATACAGTTTTCAATTCTCTATCGGAATATGTATAGTGAGAACATGCTGCAGTTTTCAGTTGATGTTAAAAAATAATAGACGTAGAGTGGATCGAAAAAGTCGTAATGTTTTTTTCCGCCACTGTAGGTTCCCGTCTAGAACACTTTCATTTAGTGAGGAAACATACAGTCGCGAAATTTATTTTTCATTGTACTTTCATATTGGTATCATAAAATAAGGGATGGTAGATTTTGAAATAAATATTTCCTTGCCCTGCACATTTTTATGGAAGCTACCAAGAATGAAACACAAGAAGAAACACTACTTACTTCAGTATTCAGTTTTTCTAACCTCCTGTCCTTCTGATTAACACTCATTTCACTATTACTCCACTCTCCCACTTTATTTATTTATTTCTTTCATGAGAAAATATTAATGTAGCTGAATACCCGCCACGCGAAATTTACAAAAGTCATAATAATTGAATGCTCACCGCAAACCGCGAGTAGTTGGTGCTGCATCAGCAACTGATCACTGGCGCAAACAATAGCCCCAATGCATCGACTTCGATATTGCATATGCATTTGAAAATAAAATATTTCTGCATCAAATTTCCATAGAAACACGTGCATATATCATTCATACATTGGGTGACCTCAGTTTAATAAAACTAAAATCGATAAATCGCAAGTGGAGAATTTGAAATATCCAAAGCAAATAAATCATCGAAATAGAAGTGTTCTAGATGGAAATCTGTGCCGTGGCAATGTCCTAAACTCGTAAGCTGTGTCTACGAAATATTGTAGAAAGGTCTAAACACTGACCGAAACGTTGGAAGACGTTACTTCTTTAATTGCAAATCAGCTTTTATTCTTTTTAATTGACCGAAACTGTGCGCCGAGATGATATTTTAATATTTTAAAGAAATTTTGCGGTCGAAATTATAATTTTATTAATTTTATTATTGTAGAAATGTTTGCCAAAAAAAGGCCGATCATATGAAGTCGACTACTAATCGAAGACACGCGGGCACAATCGAATGAGCCGTTTGTACGTCACCGTGGGGTATTGATGTTTACACGATGGCCTTTAAACTGTGCGACTACGTACGTAAAACGGTGACGCACAGATGCGTTTGCACTGGTGGCAAATAATAGCACGTCGCGTCGGCTCGAGAAGTGTGCGGTCCGAGAAACTGCAGACGGGAAATACGTGGCCATGCGCATCCCTCTCTCCGTTGAGAGAAAACTGAACGATGAAACCAGCGGGATATGCCGCTTTTAACCAGCACCCCAAATAAAACTAAAATGTCGCCAACAAGAGTGATTAACGATTTGCCACCGTGGGGTAAAACGGCTATTCTTGGGCCAACTTAATATTTCAATCCGGATTATCTAAACGAAAATCGACTGTTACGAAAATACAAACGATAATTGGACGGTTGATCGACAGTGTTTTTGCGAAAGCATCAAAAGCGTTATTTCCCAATAAGCCATACTTAATAGACTATTTGGGAAACTACGAAATATTGTATACCCCAAAGTAATAATCTGAACGCAGCTTTTATACTAGATAATACAAATTGGAAGTTTAAAACAATTTTAAACTCCACCACTATTTTGAAAGTTTGATGGTTTTGTTAATGCTGCAATTCGCCTTACCGAATAACGTTGCAGCTGGCTGACGTGCGATGTTAGACTTCTGCCTTTCTGTAAATAAACAGAAATAAACACACGATTGAAATCATAATTATAATCACAATTGTATAGGATAAAATATAAACATTAGCATTAACTTATTTTTTATTCGTTGAAAAAATGGTATTTCACAAAATGTGCTATCAAAACGTGACCAGCCAGGCAGTGGCGGATTTAAGAGAAAAGGCCCAAGTCAGTTCTGAGGGGCCCATTTTTCCGGGAAAATGAAGAGGTAGTTTACTAAAAACGGACTAACAGGGGGACCTTCAGGTGTGGCAATTTCAGAATATGTTGATACTTGGTGTACTTGAAGGTCTTTACCTGAACATTAATTGCCCAAAACAGTAACACGCGCTTTTCTGCCAAACTCGAGAAAATTGCCTTGAAAAATTCAATAAAACGTACGATTTTTCAAGCCAGAGATAATTGAAAATAAGATGTGAGTTTTTAATTGAAAATTATATTTAAATATCTGTTCATTCGCACGAATTTGTGTAGGTATTCAAATGAATAAAAAAAAACTGTCAATAGTAAGACTAGTCGTGAGAGCTATGGACTGACCTCAGAATTTTTCAAAGTCGATTTTCTCGAATTTGGCTGAAAAGCGCCCCTTACTGCTTTGGAATATTAATGCCAGAGCGAAGATCTTCACGTACACTAAGTATCAATATTTTCTGAAATTGCCAAACCTGAAGGTCCCCTTGTAAGTATAGTAGTTTTCAAAAAATGTAGTGTTTGGCTACCTGTACCCAATCATAATTTTTTTTTTTGAGATGAGGCCTTGGGGGGCCCTTCTGAGCAGGGGCCCAGGTGGCAACAGCTCATCAGCCGCCCTGTTAAATCCGCCACTGCAGCCAGGGTCACGTCTGACAAGGTTGATGACCGTACTAACTACTTTCATTAGTAATGATGATTTCAAAGGTTTATTGCATAAAAGAGGAGACCCTCTATTCCCTCTTCTTCTTACCACTGACACGCTGTCACGGAACTGACAAGGAGGGATTTACCCCCTCTCCACGACCAAGAATATTCCCCTCCTAGCATATACCGCACTACTACCTACTAGAGCTGTTGATACCCGGGAGTACGGGTACCCGGGTACCCGTGAGATACCCGGGAAAAACGAAAATTCCCGGGTAGTTACTACCCGGGTAAACTACCCGAGATACTCGAGAGTCTCGAGATCTCATAGAGTACCGTTCCATAATTGGAGCAACACTTCTTAATGTTATTCCAAACCCTTCGAGGGTCGAAAGCCATAAAATTCGGTGAGGTACCGCAGGGGGTTGACCTCGCCACAGGGTGCCAGACCTGCATCTCTTTGACAGGCATCGCTTCAGGATTACGTTCTGTACTCTGTAATTTCTCGAGATTCTCGAGAGTCTCGGGTAGTTTTCCCGGGTAGTAACTACCCGGGAATTTTCCTCGTCCCGGGTATCTCACGGGTACCCGGTCCAGATCTACAGCCCTACTACCTACCAACGTACCCCTACCGCCCATTTTCCCCGCAAGTGAAGCTCACAGCACTAGTATCTCCGGAAGAGGCATCTTCTCCACTATGCATTTGCGCCCGTTCGGAGCGATTCATCAGCAACCACCGTGCAGAGGTCGTCGATGATTCGTGCCACCTGACACCGATGCACGGCGATCGATCGTCCCAGGAACGAACGCCTTCTCCTCCGTGCATTTGTGTTCGTTTGGAACGATTCATCCATGATTAGTGTGCGACACATCAAGTCATTTCAGAAGTCTTTACTAATGCACTTATTCGAAGTACGCGAAGAGTTTTGAAGTGATCTGATAAATCAGTTTTTCCCAACATTTGTTGAGTCACGATCCCCTTTCGTAAATTTAATACGAAGAAGAAAATATTGAAAATAGGTAATATTCAAATTAAACTTTTCGACCGTAAATATTAAATAAATTGGTTTCGGCGCACTGATTCGGTCACTATAATATTGAAAATAGGTATTTCAGAATATAATTCTAACTTCGCGACCATCCGGTTGGGAATCACTGTGATAAATGGACAAAATGTAATAATTGGCGACTGTTCTCGGTATATTTAATCAGCTAACTGGGTAAAGCCAGTTAAATTATCATTTACGGAATATTGAATGTTCCGGATTGTCCCTCAATTTTGAGACACCCTGTATTCTATAAGTTCCACGGAACGTGGAAGATTAATTTCACATTTAGGTACTCTAGCTGGCAGCAGAGTTTCATGAATATGTGTAGGTATATGACGGAAGTAAAACCTGTTTTTTTATAGTCAAGAAAGAATATTCTAGAGGAACAATTACTTTCTATCCCGTCGTATCATATCCTTCATGGTTTCATTGGCGATCGTGATGCGAGAAATTTAATAGATTCGAGATTAGGTGGTGCAGAAACCAGCCGGGCAACTCGTCATTTGTGCCATGCCTTTTTCGTATCTGTCGCGGATACAATTAAATTAATAATGTCGCTTTATGCAAGCAGACGACAACGTCTGGCCACGTCGAGTTTCCAACGACGACGCTCGCGCTTCCAATACCAATAAACGATTCAGACAGGCCACCTTGCTTTCTCTTCTGTTATATTTACGAAACGTATTTCAGCAAAAGATTCGTACTCGCTGCTACAGCAGTTCCTTGCTCTTTATTTACGTAACTTCCTTTTAAACGACTACAAAGTTGCCTTATTGAGAGACTTATACTGAGGATGTCCGTATTTGGTGTAAGCAACGGGCTCCTTATTCCTCAGTTTCCTTATAACATAACTCAATAAACTGGAGAAAACGAAGGGAAAAAGTAGTTACGATTAGTTATCTTTACATTCTTTTCATTTGTTCTTAGGAGTATGTTGAATAACCATTACCCCAAACGGTAGTTCGGGTAAGTATGTAGGTACAGGGTAATGAATTATGTGAATTTGAGGACAATCATTATATAAAATACATTAATTATGAAAAAGTATCGCTTATAGAGCAAAGTAGAATCTTATTTAATTATTTTAATTCGTCGATAGTGAGCGATGTTTCTTTAAAATGTTTTTACAATTGAAAACAAATTTATTATCATACATGTGTGGAGTGGAGCGAAGGATTGGGGGGGCCTACCGTTAAGGAACTAGTTTCTGATCAGTTTAGAGGGTTTCCCGCTTTAATATTTATTTTTAACCTAATAAAACATTAAACCATAGACTTTTTTTATACTAAAAGTTGAATTAATGTTTAAACTTGAAGGAAAAATTTTAAAAACTTGAAAATAAGTATATAATTTAATTATTTATAAGGTATGAAATAATAAGGTGACTAGGAACTAGTTTTTCATCATCTAAAATTAACAATACTAACTGCTTTCGCAGACAACACCTATATTTTTGAATTATCAGTTTTTATGTTAGTAATTATTTCAAGCAATTATTTATTGACATAAACTCAAAAGAACGATTTATTTCATGAACTGATCAAAAATTAGTGCCTGATCAAGAACTAGTTCCTTAACGGTACTAAGGCCCTAGTAGAGGGGCCCATCTACGATTCATGGTCCTGACGTCAAGTATTCGCGTGCTTTATCTCGTAATGTGTCAATAACATAATCTATATGGCGTGTTTCTTTTCTACTTATAGTAAATTACACAGCAATGGAATAATATGCTGCCACTTTACCTATAGAATTATTCATTTGTCCTTTTACGCCTTTTCTGCGCTACAGAGCTATTCCACGGAAATATATCACGTATTAAAAAAGTAAAATAAAATGGAGGATAGAAGAGAATAGTTTTAAAGAATATAAAAATGCTTATAACTGCAAAACAAAGCATTATTGGACACGCTTTTATACCAACTTTTTTATTATTTTGGGGAGTAGAACCGGTTTTGAAGAGTCCTATATTTTTATAAACACCCTGTATACCTATACATATCTGTATAAAATTGAGGATGCGGCTCTCGAGTCTTTCTCATAGGCGATATGTGGCTCCTACAATGACAAGGTTTGGCCGCCACTGTTATGTGCCATTATCCACTAACAAGTCGATCGCACTTGACGACAGTCAACTAGCCACTTGGCTTTTATTTGAGCTGGAGAGCAAAAGCTGTTTCTGCTGATAAAGCGTCACAATTGTTCTAACATCAGAATAAAGGACTTTAAAACTTGTCGAAATTTTATGTAGCGCTAGGAGGCGAATAGTCGACGAAAGAAAAATGGCACGTAAACATCGATAATCTCATGGCACGTTTCACCAGGCTCTGTATCCTTAAACAATCTTTGACGAGAGAAGGCAACCTTTGTCGGTGGTTATTCCATTTTTCAAGCGCGTTTAAGGGTACGCCATTTATAGCGCATTTCTAATGCCAGACGCGGAACGATGACTCAGAGAAATGAAGTCACTGGCGCTGGTAATAAAAAGGTCCCTGAACCATCATAGTTCTCGACTTTCGAAACCTCTAATGAGCGTACGCGTATGCAAACCGATAATGCAAACAACGACTGCATGGAGAAGCACATTCGTCGGGCAGCGTCAACGAAAATACGCTTCAAGGAGCAGCCCTGAAGACTGGCATTAAAAATTGAAAGCTAACAGAAGTACCATTTCTGAGGACGAGCATTCTGTTTTCTTGCCTGGTGCTTTAGAATGTTATGTTCATCCTTCTGTTTCACTACTAGCATTAAGGAACCGCTAATTGTTTATCAGTTGGTGAATTAAATCTTTCTTTGAAGATTATGTCAACAAATAATTGTTTGAAATAATTTCTAAAATAAAAATTGACAGTTTAAAAATATGTGTTGTATGTGAAAGCAGTTATGTTGTTTTGTGAATTTTCAAAAATTGATTCTCGTGTATTTTAGATGATCAAAAACTAGTTCCCAATTACCTTATTATTCCATAACTTACAAATAATTAGATTATACTTGTTTTCAATTTTTTAAATGTTTTGTTATGGTTTAAATATAAATTTATCTTTTCATGGCAAAGAAGTATACGATTTAATGTTTTATTGCGTTATAAATCTGTATTAAAGCGGGAGGCCCTCTAAAATGATTATAAACTACATAATTCTTAACGGTACAAATGCTGACATTCAATACCAGAAATGAAAGTTACTAGAATAAAAAACGTTCCCAGTCGAGCTACAACTTTGATGGAAAAACAACTTGTTGGGACTTGGGTTATACATAACTCGCATTATGTACTCGTATCTCTTAACCAGATAAGTCACCTGTACAATTGATAGACATTAGTCATTTTTAAATGTCAATAGACATCTCATGTTGAATTTAGCGTCTTGGTTTTATATGCAAATTGAATATTACATTACATAAACAGGTACTTATTGCAAAACATGTTCACAAGTCTGCGAAAATGAAAAAATACTTTATATTCTCGACTAGCAAATTATGAATGAAACTGTTTATCTGAAAACGATGAAGAACACTTTGAAGCGGACTTTCTATCGCACAGAACTTTTTCCTATTTCCCAAAGAACATGTAGGTGAGTGCATGCACGCATTGTAGGTGAAATTGAAGCCAACATAACAAGAAAGTTGAAAGCAATTTCAAATTTTAATGTATCATCGTCTTGGAGAAGATTATCTATTTGTCCAGATAAAATAAAAATTTCTTCCGAAAATTAGTATTCATTATGCCGAAGTAGGAGAACAAAGTGTCCTTCGAATTTGACTGCTGGTCTCAGCAACTGTCAGCACATTTTAAAGGAAACTTTTTCGCGACCGTTTCCCATTGTCTCTTTTCTCTTCATCGCGAGCTGAAAAACTCGGCGGCGCCAGTACTCATCCGATAATCTCGTTAGAAGGCGAGTTATCTCGTTATACGCTTCGCCGTAGGACGTCGAAACCTGGAAAGTGGAAAGAGCATGACGCGCGTGCATACACGGCCGCCTACGTGTCCAGACGAACGTGGACGTGTGCGTGCGGGCAGAGGCAACACGCGGCTGGTGTTCACGTGCGAGCGCAGACTGCACGTGCATATATTTCATTCGTATGCATATACCACATGCTTGCAACGCGTTCGTGTCACTTGTCCGGAGTGTATGAAAGCGCGAGCGCGCCGATTTACGTCAAATCGTGGAACAATTAAGTGGACGGTCATCGGTTTCTTTTGAAACTCGCAGCATTTAGGGCCGTCCTTAAATTACGTAAGGGTAATTTTGGCGATTTCTTACCCCTCCCTCCCCCGGTATAAGAATTCGTAAGATTTGATATAGCAACCCCCTTCTTACGTAATATTTTTTATATTTAATTTTTTCAGTTATTAAAATTCTTCTAAAGGTTTATATAATTCATTTAACTCGATTTGGGAAATTTAAACTAAAACAACTTCTCCGGAACATTAATGATAGAATTTGTATTTATTGAAAATTAGGTTAAAAATATTACGTAAGACGCTACCTGACTCCCCCCTCCCCTTTGTAAGAAAACGTAAGAGATTCGCGACCCCCTCCCCCCTTAAAATGCCTTACGTAATTTAAGGGCGAACCCTTTAAGCGTCACAATTTCAATGAACCGCATAGAAAGAACCAAGGCTGCCCTGGCAAGGCATTGTGAATTTCGCATTCAACACTTTACCCACCAAATTTTGGATTATCGTTTTAGTAGTGCCGCCTTGTAGTTTTGGTTTCATAAATTAAAATTATGCTGTTAAAAGAGCACTTGGACGATTTTAAAAAATTATGTTCAACTTTGTAATGTCACGTGGAGTGACCTTTGGCCATTTTCACTTATGGCCGCTACCTTTAAAGTTACCGATTCGCAAGAAGTTCCGCTCTGGCTTCAGCGACTGCGTGACAGCCCTGAATACAGTACTGCCGGCATCGGCATTGGCATCATCAACCAAGGCAGGTCTGCTCACAGGCTCACCGAATACCGCCTTAGGTTCTGGGACCCGGGTCCGAAACAGTGTTGCCACATGAAGAGAATTAATGGCGGTGTAGAGACCACATGACGTAGTACGGAGTAGGCGAAGAGGAATAGCCAATAGCGGTATATTTGTGTTGGTGATGCCTTGACGTAATGCCAATTCATCGCATAGCATGCACAAGTCGATTAATGTATGTACACTAGGCGGCAAAATCGGCTTCCCTCCGGAAATTTGGCAACGTTGCATGTCACTAGAATTACTGAGTTATGCCTAGTGACATGCAACGTTGCCAAATTTCCGGAGGGAAGCCGATTTTGCCGCCTAGTGTACACTAAGGGCCAAAATCGGCTTCCCTTCGGAAATTTGGCAACGTTGCATGTCACTAGAATTACTGAGTTATGCCTAGTGACATGCAACGTTGCCAAATTTCCGAAGGGAAGCCGATTTTGGCCCTTAGTGTATATATGTAGGTTTCTGTGACGTCATGTCACCTACACGCGTAGAGAATTCCCTGGCATCCCTAGTCCGAACTGACCGCGGAATTATTAAGGTGAAATCCCACGGCGTGGAAAGTATGACGCGAGACTCGCCGCGCCGTTACGTTTCACATTAACGTTCCTAAAATTAGAGGATGAGAATGAGGGAACTGCAACAGTGTGCGTGGTACGAACCTGCACGGACATACGGTCTTGCAGTTATCCCCACTCATAACTGGGAATGAAAAATGAGTTCTTTCTAGTAATCCTGATCGTAGAAGGCAACGGTTATTACCAGGTCAGCAACCAATACCTATTGCAAAACCCGAGCTGGATCTGGAAAAAAGTCTGACTATGTGTTTGATGGGACACACAGAGAATAAGTTAAAGAACTTTGAAAACAAAATCAGATCATTATGGCTGCAGTTTACTGGAAATAACTGGACAAATTATGTGCAACTTCGATACGCCAACGATCGACTTTAGTAAACAGCAAAGCTATTCTTTTTCGCTGTGATAACCCAAGACCACGACAGCAAAAACAACGATAGAAAAAATGGAACGATTTAATTGGGAATTAATATCACATCCACTATATTCCCCTCACTTGGCACCAACAGCTTATCAACTATTTAATTCCTTACAAAACTATTTAAATGGCAGAAACTGTAAGAAGAACTTAATACAAACATTGGATCAGTTTTCTAGTACAAAAGACATTTCTTGGAAATTGGATCAGAAAGCTAGCTGAGGAACGAGAATTAGTCGTCGCAAATAACGGCCAACTGTTCATCAATTAATAACACCTCTAGAAGATCATTAGATATCCAACGAATTAGGAATAGTTTTTAACCTGTTAACTGGGTCATTTCTCGATCGGGAACGTCTTCAGTGTCCACTTTGATTCCCACATGGGTCCCGGATGTGGACCAGCCGTGAACCTTTCCGGAGGTTCTGAAAAGGATCGCAACGCTCCTCTACGCGAGCTGACAATTTAAAGTTAGAGAAGCCATAATTTAAATTCGAATATGGGACATAAGTTGTTAGGTGATAGTCCTAGGAATTGAATTACTCTTTCCCAGCGGGATTCGCACCTTATTATATATCATTTTAGTCAAACAGAAGAAACCAGATATTACATGATCATTCGTTTCTGGAGGAGCCTGTGGCTCTCTGTATCGATCGTATCACATAAAGGTCTTGTACATAAACTTACGTAATGAATAAACCCGTGTATGCATAACTGGAAGGACAAGTGGGTATGTTAAATATGTGTGTACGTGTGGAACAATACACGAATGCGGATTTATGCGCCATGAACTTCCGCTCCCGGCAGTACGATTTGCAAACGTATTTACATACTCTAGCAGCCTGTGTACACGTAGTATTACTTTAGCTCCGAAAGGATGTCGTAACTTACAATTTTCTCTTAATCTACAATCACTTCCGCTCTACGTATCATCCCTTTTTGTGCCTTCACTCTGAACATCCGTTCCCCTTATCGTGCATCTGTTTCGCCTATTTTCTACCTTTGCACGGTCCTCTGCCGCGACTCACTGTTTTTGTCTTGCTCCGAGTAGCATCTAGTAGCTAGACAAATGAAGATTCTCCGCAACCTACGACTACTACCAGCAACTCATACGTCGAAGCAATCTATACGAACCTATAAGGATGCTCGAAACGGTAGGTATATGCATATACCTGACTGGGACTGGATAGTCGCTTATCTGGGTTCATGGCAAGATGTTAATTCACGATGAGACCACAGATGAAGACAGAAGAAGCAGATAAGATAGCCTACGTTTTGCATACGAGACGCATATTCGTCGACTTATAAAGTAGTACTAGCTCCTACAATGTTTCTTCATACGCACTGCACTTTTTATAGATGTTTGCAACATTTCTTAGACAATCCTAACTGGTCGTTTGAATTGATCAAAGTATTACTCTGGTAATAACCAAAGTGTTATCTAACTACTAAGCTATCCAAGCTTTTTTTTAATGGGGAAGCTGACGCAAAAGTCATCGCAGAGGGCGCCACTAGCGCAGTAGCAAACTAAAATGTCGATATAATATTAGAAGTTGGGTTTATTTAAATTTATTTCGTTATTTGCTGTCTGTCGGTTTTAAAATTAAAATGACAATAAAATGAGTAAATTGTGGACATTTACCTGTCGTCCAACTCAAAGATTTATTACGGAAACGTGAATTATGATGCATCAGTTTCAAATTTTTTTTCATGGTAACTTTACATGGTTTGTTTCAATTTCAGACTAGTCTTTTGCGACGATAATATGAATTTTCCAACTAAAGCACCTTCTTCCTTACTTATTATTGATGAGAACCGCCTCACCTAATATCAGGTCCGCTCTCGTTATAAGCCCGACGAACGGGGCTGGCAGCGGGCGTATAGCGCGTTGTGGACATTATTCCGCACGGCTAATGGCGCGAGTGAGGAAACACAAGAGCCTCTCACTCTCGTCCGAAGGATTCCAAGAAATGGTGGAGATATACGCCGGGCGTACAACGCATGGTAGAAACGAGCTTATAACGAGTACAAACTGTACTTGATTACTCCATAAGCATGTAGATCCGTATAAAGACATAAGTTCTAACTCAAATATCCCGGCAATAACAATGATAAATATCGTTAACTATTTGGACAGGCAAATCTCTTTATCATATTCTTACATTCTATTTATTTATTTAAAACGCCGATGATAACTGGCACGTGCGCTGGTGCGGTCATGGATTGGAAAAAGTTGCAGTCAGCATCCCCATTCAGCGATAGCTTCTTTAAAGGAAAAGAATCGAAACATAGTAATCGACTCTGTTAATAAATAAATTTTTGCGAAGTTAGCCTCATCACTTCTATATCAGACCTCACACGTATCAACTTTATTTACTATTTCACAACAAGCCATTATCTGAGTTCCTCGGTGTCGACAGATATTCGCAACATATCTGACAGAAAAATAAAAAGTGAGATTATAAGTAATGCAAGAAAAGAACACAATTTTGTGTTATAATTGCCGAATTGATGATCAAAAATGATATTTGTAAATAATACATCTTCATGGAAACTTCTGTGACAAGCCTGAAAAGGAATTTGTTGAATTTGTGTCGAATCCACTGTTTCAAAAGTAGGAAACAGCATAATACAATTTCAACAGGAGGGAAAATACTATATCTCCGTCAATTTTAAGAATCTCTACATAAAATTTGAAAAGATCATTCTTGAAAATATATTTCCGAAAATATATAAAAAAAATCGATTTTCCGATTTTTTACAGTGGTCTGCCCCCTTAATGTCGCGGAATGCGTCGAAAAAAGAACCGCGCCACGCTGACGAGTTCCCGCGTGTGTACGTTCGAACGTACATTTAAAAGCACTTATGCTGCTGAGTACACGTTTCAGTGTGTCTATAGAGTGCGGCGAGGTTGCCACAGTCGAACCGTCTTATCCATTTTCGCGTAAGGTTAACGACCGGCCGGTTTGCGAAACTAGTTGCGACGTACATACGAAACGTCTTCTGGATGTCCACGTGTCGCGTTTGCGGGGACATGATGCATTCGCGTAATTGGAAGTGGCGCCGCTCGCGGTATCGGCGAACAGCAGCCCCGCGAGAGGATGCCCGTGTGCGTGTAACGCTTAAAAAAGCTGGGAAGTTTCCGTGACTCGGTTGCACAAATAGACTGCTTTTCGGTAGTTTTGGTTACGCCACCAACATCTCTCTCAACGACGGGCTTACGACACGGACGAACGGGATCGCGGATGGAACGAGCGTCTTTTAAATTCTTATTATGTATCTCACGCGTTCAGTGTTACAGTGCTGTTTGGTACGCCTAGCATGTATGAATTTAGAAAATCGTTCATCGTTCAATCGAGGGATGCTTCATTAAAAGACAGATATTTATTTCTCCATTATCAGTAGAAGGTTGAAGCATCTGGATTATCTAATCAAATTGGAGATTTCCTTATAAAACAGATTATTTAATCACAGGGACTGTAATTATTCTGATTTTTTATAATGTATAAATGATTAGATAATCTGAATTTAATAAAAATTTGAAATATAAATTACAAGGAAATTTTAAATATTTAAAGGAATGTTCAAAAATGTACTTATTATGTACTTTTATACATTTCGCGCCACCCCCACTCCTCCGCCCACGGCAGAAAGCTTCCTGCGTCCGCCGCTCCATCTCGCTCCTAGCGTACTTAACTACATAGTTTACCGAAGCTACGAACGCACACGGCACAATAAATTGTGCCGATTCGAAGGAACCGGCTGCTACCGTGTCGATCGCGACAAAATGTGAGAGACGCTATTTTTTTTCGTGAGCCTTCCTTCGAACACTGAAGGTATTTAAGTGCGGAAACGACTCTGCAAAGTGAAGGACACTTGACAATGCAATACTGCACTGAAGGAAGAACACGCCGCGGAAACGACGGACGAGAAGAGTCTAGCAATTTGATGAGGAGAGTAGGAAAGGGGGAAATGGGCGCTGAAAAAGAAAAGCCTCTTTCATTTTGCCACGCAATCGATAACTTCAATCAATCACGGGAACCCTCCTTCGAAACGCGACAGCAAACCATTAGTACTTTGAGCGGCCGCGGCGCACTGTTCAGCAAAATACCGTTCCAAGTCGGTCAGGCCTTTCGAGGCAGTTGCTTCTGTCAGGAAAGTTTTGTGCAGCACGCCCCTCGTTTCGAACGCGTGTCGGCAGTAATGAAAATTTAGATTTCTATATTTTAGATTAGATCCCCACGATAGTACTACCAATGGATGGGCGATGTTGTTTCGATGAAAATAAATTCAAATACGATCTTATTCGGGCTACTTCGATCTATTTAGGATATACATACTTCGAACCGGTTTTGACTGTTTTACTTTCATTTCATATATTTATGGAAATCGAGTGGAAAATGTAGAAATAAAAATTTCCAAATACAATGATCACCTCCCAATTTTGGAGACCAAATATTAAAAGTATTTTCCTTCCTGGAAGATTCTGTGCTCGACAAACAAATTTAGCTTTCTGAAGTTTAATTATCGCAAATCTTCGTGACTAATGACCACTTAAGTAGTGGACCTCCTTTAGGGAGGACAGTCCTTTTGTAGGTTCTGTCCTTCCCCGAAAAGTGTCCTCCTACCTGTCCTCCTTTTCGATACTTTAAAACTAATCTGTTAATCTCTGTATTCAGAGATGAAAGAATTTTTTCAATTGGTAATGATTTTTGGGCAAGTGAGAAATCAACATTAAATGTTGATAATCTAGCTGCAGCACTTACCGTAAAATTCCATACGAAGGATATTTATTGCTCCGAAATTTCCAATATATTGTTAGAAAATGATATATTGACAAAAAATATTCATTCAATGGAAAAATACTCGTTTAATTAAATAATTAAAAGGGATGTAAGCATAATTAGTGTATTTTTGTTTGAATTAATAAAATGTTTCATTTACTTACGTTGTACTTTTTTCTGAAATTTTTTCGTCCTCCTTTTCATGTAAAAAAATTCGTCACCTTATTAAAATACGCAATAACAAAAAATCATTATTAGATGACTCATCGAAGGTCAAACTGCCGCGCGAGTGAAGAATCGCCGAGGTCGCAAGGCACGCAACAAAGCGAACTTCGAACTCGATTTGCTTTCAAAGTAGGTAAATATTCGAAGACTCTCGAAGATTACCGGCTCTCAACGTTTTTCAGAAAATATCGATGTGAATATACGCTAAAGCCGCGAACAGGATGGAAAACTTCTCGGCGTTTAAATCCGCCAACGCCACTCAGTGTTAGTACGTATCGAGTCGCACTCACGAGGTTTTAAAGTCGTACTTATAGCGCACTGATAGCGATAACAGCGAAATATGAGTGTATTACGCGTCAATTGTCTTCTAGCGTTGCGTTGTCGCAAAAAGGTGACCTAACGGTTGGAAAATAAAAGAAAAAACCTACGTGGCGAGATTATTTGAATTGATCGCACTCGATGTTATTCTGTAAAACTTGTAATAGAAGTGCGTATTTATGGCCAATTACGAATGATACTTGAGATTTTACGATAAAGTACTCATATAAAACTACAATCGTACCAACGCGAACTCCTGTTCCTTTATATTGTGGTAATCTCACGATTATTCGTTACTTATCATTTTACGTTTTGATAAAAGAAAGTCTTGTTCAAAAATATTTCATTCTATCACTTTTTTAAGGTTATGCCAAGTATTTAAAGACACCGTGTATAACAATCTGACGAATAAAAATGTGTATAGGCAATGGTGGAAGTATAACGAGACGTAAAATCAATCAGCCAGGCGTAAAAGTAAATACATACGTTTTAGGCGTCGCGTCGACGCAAACGTCAAGAAGAAATATGGGGAGATAAGGGCTCTGGCCTCATTCAGGGTCGTAGGAAGTATTTTAGCACTCTGATTCAGTTCCTACTATGTAATCCCATTTTAGGATGCACGGAACATTAAAATGGAATGTCGTATTCGGCCTTGGGTCTTTTTGCTAGTGTTGGTACTTCGAGATACTGCCCTGCAAATATTCTGAATAAATGAAGGATACGGAGGTCTGAGACTGAAATACATATGTATGAAAGTCTTGAAAATATTTGAATACCTTACCCCTGGGTTTGGTCTTGATATCATGGTATCATTATGATACTGAGGTATTTGCTCGTGTTTCTCTCAGAGATCAGTGCAATCAAAACAAATGAAAATCAGACAAAAGCAAAGCATCAAAGATTTAAAATTTAAAAATTTTAAAATTTCCAAGATTTTTAGGACTTTATAACATTTGCAATATTGTGACACACTACTAAAACCAACACACTTGGAAAACTTTTTAGGGTACATATCTTGAAATGCAGCCATTAACTTGACAAGTTTTGAATCATTTTGAACTCCATCGTTAATTTTCTGCCTCAATCTATGTTACACCTTAATTTTAGAATTTACAACTTCATTACGTCTCCACAACTAACTACCAATACGATGTTCCCCAGTTATAGTTTCAAGAATCAACTCACATGTTTTTTTTTTTACAATGTGCTCAACACTTTATTGTAAATTTTTGTAGTTTGTATTAAATCTTCATGAGAGTATTTCCAATATATTGCTATGGTTTACACGAGTAAAATGAAACCAAACACGACATTATTCGGACTACTTTCAATTATACGCGATGTACGATTGATTTGCAAAATTCAGAATTTGAATTACGCCTCTTTCGCCGGTTATAAATTCAAGATCAGACCCGATCAGCGTAACTACAACCGGTATACAGTCTATTTAGTTGTCGAACAATGACCGATATTGATATCCTTGTGAAATTGCAAACATATAGTGATTCATACGAATTCATCAACTTCAGATCAAGTTAGCAACTTCGAGAGTAATTTTAGTAAGCGAAAATGTAGAGTAGAGTGTCGAAAGATTACCCTAAAACAGAAATTCCGAAAGAATTCTTATTATAAAAATAATACTTCATATTAACCACCATTTTCTCTATAATTGTCTTAATTATGACAAAAATAGAAAATTGTAAAAAGGAAAATATTTAATTCAATTGAAAATGTCTGAATGAAGTATTAATGAAGCTTCAAATAATCAAATACGTTATTTCTCCAGACAGGAAATCTCCTTAAAATTGTAGCTAGAATTTGAATCGTACAATAAATCACATACTCTTTAAATAAACAATAAAAGTTTTCCAGAACGATAACAAATCATAGAAATATATAATTTCATCATAATTAGCAGGAAAAATACATTTTCTGGCACATTACAACTACGCGTAGTAACTTTTCAACAATGAAAGTTAGGTGTCTGTTCAATATTAACTGAATCATCGTCTATCGAACAATCGTTCAGTTCATCGACACAAGTTTTCCATAAGATATATACAGGGTCACTGCATGCTTCATTTTTGTTACTCATGTTCACAAACTCTTCTAGTTTCTCCTCGTCAATGAAATGATCAAAAAATTTTTTAGTCGAGAGGAAGTCAGTATACGTAAGAGAGACGGTTGGATTTTCAACTGCACTTGCAGAATTTAATTCTCTCCGCCGAGTCGACGTGCACTTTTGATATTGAACTGCGTTTTCGTCAAATGGATACAATCCGCACGCTCTAAATCCATTTCTTATCGACGAATCACTTAGTTCATCGAAAGCTTTCTTAAACAACGGAGCGAACGTAGCCTTCGTAACTGATTTACGAGTACTTTGCTTATAATCATGTGCTACTTGTCTCCATTTGCATTTCAAGGATCTGAATATCGCAACGTCACAGGGTTGTGTTATATGAACAGAGTTACGATACAACGAATAGAGAATTATATTATGCTGGATGCAAAAATCGCTGAGTTCTATCGTCAGTTGAGATTTATGGCCATTGAGGAAATATATCACCGGAAACTCTACTCCATTATTTACACACCAGGGATAGAAATTATTAGCGATATATTCGTAAAACATGCTCGACACCATCCACCCTGCGTCTGATCGCCCTATCGGCCAATTTTCCGGAACTGAATCTGATACAATGGCTGGAATTCTCTTGTACGGAAACTTAATCATAGGTGGCAGTGCATCGCCCGCAGCAGAAAATGTGCAGAGAACAGTCAACGTTTCTTCTTCTTTTCCCGATGGAATTTCATAAAAATCTTTCTCGTTCTTTGGCCCTAAAAGTTGTCCAGTTTTAGGCGAGAGCTGAATAACAGTTTCGTCGCCGTTAAATATACTTTTCGGTCTTTCTAAAACACCAGCGAATCCATTCTCTTCTAAATAAGATTTTAATCCGTGCGACCACTCTCTCAAATTTTCTTCGGTGACTGACGCTCGACCTTTCGATATCATTTCGCTGTTTCGTTTTGTTATTTCAGGATGTCGCTTTAAAAATAGTTGCTGCCATTTATCTCCCGGCCTATTGTTAGTGAACATGGTTTTTCGCGATGCTTCGTTAAGTACTTTTTGCACGGCGTCCTTTAGTTCCTCGGGATGCATAGGGAAGCCCAGTCTAACTTTATTCAAAATCCATCGCTTTAAACGACATTCTTCTTCGGCGGTTAAAATTGGTTTTGGACCCCTTTTGCAATGCTCTGGAGCCTTTCCTGTTAATTTGGCGTACAACGTTGACTTTGGAATTCCATATTCTTTGGCTGCCTTTCCTACACTCGTTCCTTTTCTAACATCTTCTAAAGCTCTATCTACATCACTATCTGAGTACCGATATAAATTATATTTTTTTTTGTTGCTCGCCATCTAAATAAAAAAAAATAAGGTACAAGTGAATGACCACCAAGTTGCACAATAAACGATCTTAACCTTTTTATCTTAGGAAGTCTTGTGGTAAACAAGAATAAAAAAATATATATTTCAATAATGAGTGAAGATTTTAACCTACTAATGCTCATTAAACAAAAGTCGGCTTCGAAAGATTTAATTCTATTGTCCATCTACTGGATTTAGGTTAGAAAATCAGTACCAATGCATGGACAGTAATTCTTACGAGTTCTATCATTTTGTTTTCCGTTGTTTATGCCTCTATTTATCTGTCTTTAATAATTTAACGCAATCATATATTACGCACCTCTTTAAAATACGTCCAAACACGTATTTTATTTACTTTGAAACCACGAATACACCGAGAAATGGTTTCTGAGAACTGAGAAGTGAGTGACTATATAGCGCATGGTGGCGTAAGATCGTAATACAAACACATTTTCGTATAGGAAAAGAATTCAATAAAAATGTCAGTATTTTATAAAACAAACATTTTTTCAACAAAATAAACGACGAATAATATAGGTTAAGAATATAGTTGCCTCCAATATGAAACGACTAACCAACGAATTCGTTCGTCTGCTGACCTGCTTAGCCTAACCAGTTTCAAAGGGAATCCTAATGATCATGCTGACGAGGAAGAACTCCTCGCCGCGATTCTGGGTGAAACGTAGTAACGTATCGCCATATAAGGAACGAAAAACGAAACAGAAACTTTCCTGCGAGTGGGGGTGCAGACGGGTTAAGGAAGACGAATGGGTTTCGAGATAAAAAGTCAAGAAGAGCCAGCGATCTAGGAAGTGTCTTAACACCGAAGTAATAATAGCAATAACGTAGTAATGGTAATGAAGGACCGTAGTAAACGCGATTCTATATCATTAAAAAACGTGCGTACTCGTTACGTCAGTTTCAGGTGAAAGGAAGCGAGACGATACAGGAGTCAAGGGAAAACGAGCAACTCGGGTAAAAATACGATCGTTGATCGAGCTACGTTTCTCCTATGTGGATCGTATGACTCATCAAACGCGCAAGCGCGTGCTTAGCCGGTGCGAGGGGGAAGGGGGCAGAACCGTATATCACGGAAAGGAACAGGTAAGGCAGGAGATGTGACAAACGTGTGTGTGTGTGTGCGTGCGTGTTTGCGCGTGTGTGTGCGTGTCTGCTTAAGAGTAAGACTGAAGAAAGACCGAGGGAAAAGAAAGGGGAATGACGTAAAGCGTGAACATTCATTTTCGTGGACACCCGAAAAGTTTCCACGACAAAAAGAAGTATGGCCATGCGTCTACTTGCGCGTGCAGATTCTTTTAACATTTGTCACCTTTATAAATGTCTAAAGTTTCTTATTCCCTATATTTCTTTCCACGAATTGGCTACGTACTATGACAAATCAGGGACAGTATTCGTCATTGAAAGTCCGATATGTAGATTTAAATGTTAATGACCTTTGCTGTGGCATTATTTGATTTATATTTTTAAATTATTCAAATACACGTTGCGTGAAACTATGAGTAACGAAAAATTCACTAGAATTATATGTACATATTTAATATTTTCATATTCAATCACAAAACTATTCTCCGTTGCATTTATTGCGGGTTAAAATAGTATTAGCAATTATTTTATAAGGCTGCAATAAAAAAAACTATAAATTCTAATGAACATTTTCTAATTAATTTAAATCTTCTATTGCAATAGTATGTATGTTGACTATTTTTTCAAGTTTCAACTGACATTTTATTCCTTTTTAAATCTTTATTTGACGTAGCCTTGCAACTTTTGAAAAGTCCACGAGTGCTCGGAAATCAAAAATTTACCTTTCACATTCAGTTGTGAAAGCAAAGTGGAATGGAAGTTTATAAAAACATGTGACCAACCGATCGTCCGTTCTTGCTTAACACGCTGTCGACACGCAAGATTAAGTAACCTTATTTTCGGCTGCTCATGAAGTATGAAGCACGCGCAATTACAAAATTTACATATACACGTACCGCTTTTGCAATGTGTTTTAAAATAGAAATTCACAATCAGTGCAAGAATTCTCGCATACGTATAAATTCCTATGAATGAAAGTTAGCGCATTATACCGCGGGAACATTGCTCCAATTTTGATTTTCTTTACCCCATTTAAATCGTTTCATTCGATTTTATCTTCCTAAAAATGCTTTCCCACCTGCAATTCAGTATTCAGAATTTCTTTTGGAATATTATCCAGGGCCGCATTTACCAGTGGGTTAAATGGAGAGGTGACAGATAATATTCTAGGATTTGTTTATACTCTTCGGGTCCTACATTTTTAAGACCAATTTTATTGAAAAATAGTTGCCCTCCCCTCGTGAGATAAGATTGATAAATAATTCTGGTGGCTCAAACATTTTTTTGGCAACAGAACAATTGCCAATTATACTATAATTGAGATGAAAAATTGAATATAAGTTTAATCAGATGAATAGAAATAATGCGGCCTTATGGATTAGGTCAGTTTGAATATTATATAGGTAATAAGAGAAAACCTTTATTTAAAATTTGATAAAGACTAGAAATTATCAATTATTGTGTTACGTTTTATTCCCTTTTCTCGAGATCCAATACTTTCAACCTTTGAAAATTATTAAAGAATAATTATACAAAAATTCTTTATAGCGCGTTATGCAACTTTTACAATAATTAATCAAAGTGGCCTACATGTATTGTCGTGAAATGCCTTTTCTTTAGAAGGACAAATTGAATAGGTAAATACTTATGACGCAGTGAATCAAATTTTTGTAAATGTCAATGCAGTACGTTGCACTGCAAATACCTAATAAATTTCAACTGATGTTCGTCGAAAGAATATTCCAGCGTCGCAAATGTGGATTTTACTGCAATGTGACACTCAAGTGTCTTTCATTCGACAGTTGCTTGAAGTGAAAGTCAAACTCAATGGGTACTTTTCAGCGATCACTTGACATTTCCTACCGCCTTTTAAGGAAGGAAGCATAAAGTTTCTGTATCTACCTGTATTATCATAACTGCGATTACTTTCTACATTCGTCGATGGTTAAATATTGTAAAACTTAATTTCGAAATTTTGAAACAGAAGATTTAGGTATCAATTTTATTAATGCACAATGGTAAAATAAAGAACTAAAACTTGGACGACCTATTTGTTATGATATTGAGAATAATGCAAAACTTGAATGTTTGAAAATTAATTTGGTGTAACGTAATTCAACAAATTTTCTTTATAAGACGAAATCTACCATGTTTGGTTGAAAAAAAAATGAACAATTTACAATAAGTAACCCTCTTCATTTTCGTGCATTCGTGAGTTATGGAAATGCATAAATAATAAAATATTAATAACACGTAATTCGATTAAACAAATGAAGTCCAAAAACATTCTTGTTCAGATTTCTGACACTTTTGTGTTTCCCTAAACGCCAAGAAAACACACGAATATTTAAATATTGACATACTGTCACGCACATACAATTTGGCAAAGCGTCACACAAGATTACAGCAATCTTTTTATGCATTCCGCTTTATTTGATAGTAAAATTAGGTTTCTGGGTTATCTTGAACTTTCTTTGATCATGGTACAGTTTCTGTGTAACGTAACTACTCGCAATAAGTAAATATCATTCGCTAAGCATCTGATCATTAAATCTCCATTGACATTTCCGTTGAATAGCATGTCGTTCTAAAATAAACATCTCATAACAGCGCGATCGTGCAATTTACGGGGTAAATACCGAAGCCGTTTGACATCGTGATAACGAAATTTACGTAATTCATTACGTAACACCAAAAAAAAAAACCTATTATCATCTTCCACTCGTAATACGAATTACATAACTTCTACTTTTCAATAATCTACTCAATGGATTGGCTCCAGCCAGAGTCACGTAACGCCGAAATGTAAGTTACACAAGCCGTTGCCTTCTTTGTTAGATTCTCCGTCTCGAATGGTCTCACGGTGCCCCGGTAACAATGTTTCGAATCTGAATCTATTGACTGAATCTGTTTCTCTTACGTCAAGAAAAACGGGTTCTACAGATTCATCTTGCGAGGTACAGATCGTTACCAAATACGTATATAGCACAATTCGATGAAAGTTGATTACTCGTAGCAAAGTGAATCGAATGTGTGAAATAAAGATTCTTGTGCAAGGTTTTGCTTTCAAAAATATCGACTTTGAAAGCACGTGGGATTTACGCGAACTGAAGTGAAAATTATTTCAACGAGTCCCGTTGCAGACGGTAATCGTTTCAAGATATATACACGGTGTTTTGTAACTGGTGGTGTTAACTGAGTAGTGATTCCATATGAAAAAATAAGTCGAAAATATAAAATAACATTTGTTTACTTGGGACCTTTTAAAAAAAAAAAAAAAAAGATGACAAATATCTAGTAAGTACGCGTGCGTTTGATGAAGGGTTGACGGAATGGGACAATACCTGTAATAGAACTGCAAATTGAAATGAATTATGGTAAATAATTTTTCTTTAAACGTTGAGTATGTGAAAACGTGACTTGTAAGTATTCGTTCCATCTACAAAACTAAGGTCGGGGCCAGATATATTGGCCGGTGAGTTTCGTGAGGAGTATTCTTCTATTCTCAACGTTTTCTGACTCGCTCTCGCCTTGCCAGAAAAAGAGTGCGCCAGGAGTGGAGGGGATAGCGCCAAGCTCTTGACGTGTAGGCCAAACCGAGCACTTAGCGTAGAGATACATACATCAGAATAGGTGTGCGTTAGCTGCGAAAACGAATTCACCGGCCAATATATCTGACCCCGACCTTAGTTTTCTAAAAAATAAAGCCGTTGGTTTCTCCACAAGGATTTATTTTATTCGCAGTTGTATTATATTACCGCCACGGTCTGCTAATTTATAGTCAATGTACTGGATGTAATTATATGGACATTCAATTCCATTTTTCTCGAAAATATAGTCCCAAATTTAAAAATATTAAAACTCTTTTTTTGTGCAAAATCGCCAGCTTTCAATTTAGAGGAGGAGGTGGAATGGACCACTTTTTTGTTTTAGAAAAAAACGTTTGCAATGATATTACTCGGCTGCTTCAGGCATACTAGCGATCTTTGGGGGCGGTGGATTTGTAAAAGAAGTGTCAAACTTATTTCCCCCAAGCCTTAACTCCCACACACCTTAATGTTCAGAAATGCCAGGAGTTCTCCTGACGGACTGGGTTCCGCTGACCCAGTGTGACCTTTGAGGGTTAAATATATAATAGAGTAAAATGAAATTTAAATTTTCATTACTGGCTACGTGCGCTGAAAGCGTGGGCGCGAACTGGACGAAACTTTCCTGACAAAAGCGACTGCTCCGAAAGGCTTGACCAACTTGACACGGTATTCTGCCGAACTTTACATCGGTCAAAATTTGAATACCAGATACTTGTTACGTCACGCGAAAATTTTGATTATTCCGAGCACTTTCGTAACGGTACGACTGAATCGCGTTCTACAAGGCAGTGTAAAAACGGGCGGAAACGTTTCAATTGACCTCAGCATCCCTGTTTCAATGTGTGTCGCGAGTTACGCGAAAATTTCCAGCTGCTACGTTAACAAAGCGGTTAAACGCCGGAAATCTTACAAGGTATGCGTGCATCGCCGTGCGTTACGATGGCAACAACAGGAAAGTGCATATGCACTTATTCGCAACACTTACGCCGCGAAATAACTCTGTCATTTCCTTCCACCGAGGCAACCTTATCCCAGTTAGAGAAATGCATGTTTATTCTTTTGATTCACGTCGAGCCTTTAACCAAGGTGTTTCTTAATACGCGCCACTGAATTCCACGTTGGGCGGGAGGGGGGGGGGGGGGGCAGAAAAACAAAGACAAAATTTTATGTAAACATGTGCATTATTTAACCTTGTTCCCGAGTTAAAGACATTTTTGTACTCCGATAATTCGTAATGGCAAACAGAGATAGTACACAGATGTATAAATATTTTATTTCAGCCTCACCGGCCTTCAAATGGGACTTGGCTTTACAATTTAACGTTCATTCATCCTTCCACACCGTCAGGCTCACTAATACCACCCCTCCTTCTGTAATCTATATATTCTAAGTTACTTAAACTTATACCTACATCTGTATCTGCCTTTGCAGGGCTGGATTAAGGGTGGGAATAGGGGGGCCTACGGCCCCGGGCCCACTTTGGGGGGGGGGGGGCGTTCTAAGCGATTTTAACAAATGAATCTGAATTATTAAGATCTGTCGATTGTGAAGATTTAATACAAGAATTTATAAAATATTTTTTTAAAGAAAAATTTTTTCTCGAGAGGACTTAATACAAGATTAAAGATAAAAAAAAAAAACATTTTAACTGAAACTTAATTGTACAATATATTTTTACCCCCCCCCCCCCCCTTTTCAACCACGGGGTCCCCTGAAGTCTTGATAGCCCCGGGCCCCAAAAATCTTAATCCGCCCCTGTGCCTTTGTTGTACTATTTTCCGCCTTAACTTTCTTTCCACCCCTCTTATGCCGGGTTTACACCAAGGCGAACACGAACAAAAACAGTGTTCGCGAACGTTTTCGTCTGTTCTAGTCGTGTTCACTCCGCCGCAAACATTAAAAAAACTCAGCATATGAATCGTATGTGAATGTTTCGTTCTGTTTGCGGCGGTGTGAATACGACAAGAACAGAGGAAAACGTTCGCGAACAATGTTTTCGTTCGTGTTCACCTCGGTGTAAACCCGGCATAAGGTATACGTTTGTTCGGCGCATGAAACGTGCGCGGGAAACGCCCATAGGCGTTCGACGGCTATAGTTAAGACACGAGACAGAGGAATCCCGCACACGGAATATGCTGAGTGCTCGAACAGTTAGAAGCTGAAGAATTAACAAGCATAGATAGATTGTGTCGCAAAACATAGCGCTACTACATAGCAGCACGCCTGGCACAAGGGATCTATGTACTTCTCAACTTCATTGGTACAAAAGCCTAGTTTCCACTGCACAGGACTGTGCATCGACCGTGTCCCACTACATATGTATTACCAGCCGCAATTTCCACTCGCGAAACTATGACGCATTGTACTTGCCGCGACTGTGCGCGACGTTAATTCTTGGCTATTAAAAATAAGTAGCCCGGAGAATGATTAATTGACGCTACACAGACGCGTCGTGAATTTATATGCTTTTCTCGGTCCTGGGACGGCTGCGAGTAACAACGAAGGTCAATTGGACGCCCTGCGACTGTTCGTTTCCACATCTACAGCCGATAAAGATGTAGCAATCGTTTCGAAAACGTTCGGCATTAAAATACGACTGTTGGCTTTATACGACAATTAACTCGGCGGGAGGCGCGAAATGGAAAAATTGTTACAACTTTTTGGAAAATTACATAGAAATAAGGACGAGAGTGATTGATAAGCTGGAGTCAAACATACACTAAGGGCCAAAATCGGCTTCCCTTCGGAAATTTGGCAACGTTGCATGTCACTAGGCATAACTCAGTAATTCTAGTGACATGCAACGTTGCCAAATTTCCGAAGGGAAGCCGATTTTGGCCCTTAGTGTATGTACATATGTAACTAACAAGGAGAGTATTTTAGGTATCCGCCTCCGATCATTTTGATTTTTCGATATGTTATAGAGGACCGAAAAATAAGAAATACGTGTTTTTTTATTTTTCCCCGTTTTCATATTTGGGGGTGAAAACTGCGTTCAAAGTTAGGGTTGAAAAATCATTTTTGTGGAATATCTCGAGAACTATTAGAGAAAGGGGAATAGTGTGAATGGACGAATTTTGTGTCGTTGAATGCGAAATATGACTGACTCACCAGATTTTCAAAAAGTTCACAAAAATGATTTTTCAACCCTAACTTTGAACGCAGTTTTCACCCCCCAAATATGAAAACGGGGAAAAATAAAAAAAAACGTCCTCTATAACATATCCAAAAATCAAAATGATCGGAGGCAGACACCTAAAATACTCTCCTTGTAAGTAGCCTAATAAGAGGATGACAGAACACAATCCAAACTGGAGGTAAGTCGATTCACTCAACGAGTTCGTGCAGGTCCCGACAGGTCCAGACCTGCATACTGCTTAGCAGGGCTCAAGGTCTGGCCTCTCTTTCAATGCTGTAGTTTTTATTTAGAATTCTGTATAGAATACATATGCTTGCGTTCAATCCGAAACCATTTGTACAGACACAATAGTTGAATAATATAACACTAATGGAAAAAATATTATTAGATGTGAATTCAGTAGATAATAATTTACAAAACACTCACGAGGGGAGGTTACAATTACTTAGATCAAGATATTTTTCAACGAAATTTAGAATATTAGCCGCTAACGCTCAGCCACTTTTATAAAAAGATGCTTTAAACATTGAAATTTAGTAGTGGTTGGATCGACTTCGTTCTTTTATTAGTTTATGGATTTTAGTGAAACCAATAGAAAAGTGTTATGCGTCGTTGCTGCAAAACCAATAATTTATCAAAAAAACAGTTTTTTGCTGTAATATGACACCTCGTTTTTGCGATTTGTCTCTTTCTTACAATTCCGCCATGGCATGTGTCGAAACTGATCAAATTTCATAAGTTTCAATTGAATATCACAAGAATAAAAATTGGATTAAAAATCTTTTCAGAAGAATAATTCTAAATATATACGGTATGCATGAAAATTGCAAAATATGCATTTCATCTGGAATGAATAGAAACTCGAAACCTCCTCCCTTCCTGCGAGGGTATGCGGTGTGCATTTAATTGATTAACCAATTTCGTATAAATTAAATATTTTTTTCTATCATAATCAAAGAAACGTTTTTTTAAAGCTGTTTTAAACTATACCTGTCTATGACTACTTGAATAATCATACTGTAGAAAAAACGTCTAATTAACGAATTGATATTCACTCAAAAATTCCAGTAATTATGAGTGCCACTAATCTAAACATGCTATGATTTGAAATATTTTGAATCATGAAAACAGAAACGACATCGAAAAAAATTATAAACGCACAGTTTGCCATTGTAAAACAAAACCCTGTTGAAGTTTAACAACTATCGTAAACGCGTTTGATACCAACACACGACTAACTTGCTCACGTTTCGTTATTTAATTATTCATCGATACTGAAACCGGAACTTCTTATCGCGTAAATACGAATTCATAAGAATAACGGACCGTTTAAAAATTTCCAACTTAACGAAGTCCCTGAGAGAGAAACTGTCGTGCCTTAAAAAATGTTATTCTCCGCTAGGTAAGCGACACAACGGCGCACGAATGAGGACAAGGTAAGGCGAGACGGAAAGAAAAAAAAAAGAGGTATACATACGTATATGAAAATGTCAGCAGCCAGGACCAACGATACACATAGACACGCTAGAGGTACGGCAGGGAAGGAGACAACGGAAGGGGACCCAGCTTGAAGGGATGCAGTCGACTACGGCAAACAAAAAGAAGCGGGGAATATCTAAACCAGTCCTGTCTACGGGTGGGACCCCTTAAGCGGTTCTACCTCCCTCTACCCGCCGTATTGTGTTTGTATTGTGTTTATATCAGGCACGCTCGCGCCCATAAGAAAATAGTATAACACACCGGTTCGTGTACTACGGTGGTAACAGAAACATACCTACAAGCTGAGAAAGCAGTTTTGCTTCCAGTAGCAAGTCTGATCTAGCCCTGAAGCTATTTGAATATTTTTCATGTACTCAAATCTTACGAATATTCTTGCAATATTCCAGTTTTAAAGTCTGTAATTTGCGCTGTTGGAATCATGGAGATATTAGCAATATATATATATAAGTATTACATTTTGTCAGTGGCAGATGGTGAGCCATGTATTTCAAATTAAATGCATATTCAAGTGGCTTTTCATGGGGAGGCTATACAGCTAAATGTACTTTGAATATTCCAGCTATGCCACCCTCTGCTAAAAATGCTTTTTTAGAGCTGGGAATACGGGAAATACAAAATGAAGCGATTTACAGTAAAAAAAATTGTTAATACATAAATTTTTTATATCCAAATCGTAATGTTGTGTATCTTTATAAGTTGTATAAAATTTCATATGCGAATAAAGCTCAGAAAAGAATCATAAACTTAAAGAATTCGAGTCGTAGTCCACCTCGTCAATATACATATTATTGCGATAATTATGCAAAAAAGGTGTTTCAGCACCGATTTCAATGATTTTTGAATATGTTCTCGGGGATATGATTCTAAGCAACTTTTTCCTATACATATAACCACCGCTCGGCTTTAGTTCTCGAGATATTCAACGAACTCTGATCGGTAGTTGGTTGGGCCTAGATTTTAGAGGCCCTGGCTGTCGAGCTTTTAACGAAGTGTGCGGAGCCGTTGCGCACGCAAAGAGCGGAGTATCAGGCGTCCCAAAGACGGAGCGAGACACAGTATCAAAGTATCGGCTGTCTCGTACCGTCCCATCTCGCTCTCGCCTTCACGGAACATAAGTGAGCCGGAGATGGGGATAGCGCCGAGCTCTTAACGCGTAGGCCTAACCGAGCTCTTAGCGAATATATACTGTATTCGCTTAAAAACTACAAACTTTAATTCTCATTTTTTACATTTCGAACCAATTAAATTAAAAATTAAAGTAACACGATTTCAAGAAATATATTAATATTCTGCGTTTTCCTTCTACGTATGAGAAGGAAAACGCAGATTAATAATGTACTTGGTTAATAACGGGTTTAAATGAGAAAGAACTGATTACAAAATCGTAATTTTCGATACAAATTCAAATAGAGTACAATGAAGCAAATTGTAAACTTAAGGGTAATCGAATTCGAGATACATTTTATAAAGCTATAAGCACAGAACTTCATCGAAGTTCTGAGGTAATTTATAATTACTCTCTGCAATGGTATTAAAGAAAACAATAGAATGAAAAGCAACCAATAACACAACTCACAAGTAGAATGCCCGAGGTTCGGGTCACTGATTTAGCTAGAATTTTGCATATAGTTAATCCATATAATTTACAATAATGGTCAAAAGGAAGTTTAAACTCTAAGTGGTAACAAAAATAATATTAGAAAGAATGACATTTTAAAATTTGTGTTTCATAGATTGGAGCGTTGCCAAAATGGATATTAAGTTAGTTACGTAGACCTATAAGAAGCTGAGTTTTAAACATTCTTTTTACAAACGTACAATACATTTAACTTACTGTTCTACTACTTAAAGCCACGTCTCTGCACGAAGGACAAGCATAAACGTAAACACCACCATTATGTTCTCTTCATTTTCACGTTTGTATTCTTCCCTCCCATGGATCAACAGCAATAATCCAAACGATATCCGGGAAACCGAATTGCTTATCTCCGAAGATGAAGAACTTTTCTGATCGATGCGATGCCACAGAGAAAAAAGGGGACGCTTAGAAGGAAAGTAGGGATGCTCCGTAAAGGGGTGGAGTTGCAACAAGGAGAAAGGAGGAAGAGAAGGAATCGTGGTGGTGTGTTGATGTTGAACGGAATCGTGATTCTAAGGCGATATAAGGGGGGCAGTAACCGAGCGGGCCAAGCAACGTCAAGGGGCCAGGGCAACAACCGACGCTGACCCGTACGACAACTATCGGTCGCCTTCTCCTCCCCCTCCCGCTAACCTGTACCCCCACCCGGCTCACGTCCACCCGTCCCCCGCCGCCCCCCTCCGCCGTTTCATCCTTTGTGACTCCTCTTCCTTCTCGGCACAATAATTCGCCGTCATTTCGCACGCCACAGACCTCTCCTCGCGTTCCCGAGATCGCCTCGCATTTGTCCCACATCGCTACGGCCCGAACCGAGAAACCTTAACAACGCTCAAGGAGAGACCGGGTTGTTGAACCGGGCCTCCGTTTCTTGTCGATGGGATTTAACCCCTTCCGTCGTGAATTAATTTCCAAGCGAAGTAGGAAAAAAAAAAGGATCGCCTTCCCGAGTCCCGCGGCCCGCTGAAACGCTCGCCCGTTCCTATCGAATCGATCTTGCGGCTCGCGCCGTTCGGCTTTAACCTCCCGGCTGACTCTCTCGCCCGTTCGCTGCGCGAAAACAGTGTCACGCTTGGTGAACTTCGCGTCCCCGAGCGAATGTCGTTCGAATCTGTTTTTACGCGCGTGTTACGCTTCGAGGCGGAACCACGCATTCGACATTCGACGAATACCTAGTAGGTAGTCAGTATCCGGCCAACTGGCCGCCAAAGTATTCGAATAAATTTCCACACTAGGCGCTTATTCGGCAAATAACTGTTTCGACTCGTGATCGGGAACTGCGAACATTCGTGCCGAAGCTCGCGCAAGCAGTTGATGGACGAGTGGCGAATATTTGCCCGCATCGCGAGATACACACATGTTGTTGCACACCGAATGCAGAATATGGGTTTTCGCTGTGGCCCCTAGCTTAATTAACCCTTCGTGGTCACACCTTCTTATAATCACAAGTTGGTCACACGGGGTTCACTGTACCCCAGCGTCATTTTTTGAGTTACCATTTTCGTATTTTTGAATCTTTTAACTTTTCAGTGATAATTCTACGTTCGTAATACTTATACAGTCATGGTCTAATAGTCTTTTTCTAGAAATGTAAATTTTGATATGCTAAAATTTGTAGTTGAAAACGAGCGATTTTCCATCGTCGTGGTAAAGTACAGATTTTTTAAAAAGTTTTTTATTTTTTTTTTTGCGATAAATCCCCTTTGGAAGATGTAAAGGTGCGGAATTTCAAATCAAAAATTGCTCTTGGGGTACAATACACCCCGTGTGACCACGAAGGGTTAACAATTTTTGTCAAGAAATAACGGAGATTTTTCTCATGGAACACCCGAGAATACATCCTTTGTGGTGTTCTGTCAAACTTTTTTTCAAACAGGCGTCATTTTGTTATTTTTTTCAACAAAAATTTTTAATTGAGCTAGGGGCTGTACCGAAACTCGTGCAGATTAAGAATCTAATTAATTACAAAGAAACAAATTGAAACTGAGACTTGTTTTTTGGCATGAAGTTTATTAACATCATAAGCTTTAAAAAACATCCCCTTCACAGAACATAAGTGAGCCGGAGATGGGGATAGCGCCGAGCTCTTAACGCGTAGACATAACCGAGCTCTTAGCGAATATATACTATATTCGCTTAAAAACTACAAACTTTAATTCTCATTTTTTACATTTCGAACCAATTAAATTAAAAATTAAAGTAACACGATTTCAAGAAATATTTGAATGTTCTGCGTTTTCCTTCTACGTATGTACTTGGTTAATAATTGGTTTGTTTAGTAAAAAAATATGCATTAGGTATATATGACGCTACAGATGGATGATTACAGAAGGCTTTTAAAAAAAGTTCAATCAATTCAAATCAAATTTGAGTACATTAAAAAAATGTGTAGTTTCTGACCGGACCAAAATTGAAGTTAATGAAATCTCTTATTCTTTACGAAAAGAAACTAAGACCTCATCTTTTGGGGCTTCGGGAAGGGTAAAACCTCATCAATGGGGTTTTAGTTTATTTTCGTAAAGAATAAGAGTTTTTATTAACTTCAATTTTGGTTCAATTCCAGCCCGAACCTACACATTTTGTGAACATGCTCGAATTTGATTTGAATCGATTGGAAATTCCGTTTTTGAGTTATCGCTACAAAACAAAACCTTTTAAAAAGCTTCTTTAATAATCCATTTTAATAATCCGAATTGAATAAAAACAAATTTACTTCACTGCTTTCCTCTCGTAAGAAAAACAAAAATTAAGCTGCATTCCTATCTAAAATCGCGACGTGTTAATTGCGTCGCTATCGAGATATCTTTATCGCCACTCCTGAACAGATTTTCGCTAATGATAGCGCGTAGGAACGGCTGGTTGCCAGGTCGTCGGCAAGAATGCATTTTTTCGCCTAGATACGTTTAATATCCGAGCGTCGATCGACGCACTCTCCTTCCGAGGTGAATCGAGGCTGGTCTTCAACTTGAAAGCCCGACTTCTACTAGAAAAATGGCATATCGAGTTCCCGCAGTAGCGCTCGATACTCTTTCTTCCAGTTGCAGTTGCCATCGGTCACGGCAATGTGTATCGTTCCCGCGAAACCAGTTCGCCTGCTCGTTTATCGACCATCGACGATTAGCCGATCAAGTAACGTCCGTTACCTTCGCGGACGATTCTCGATTCACCTATCACCATTTATCAATCACAAAACCATTTTCTAATAACGTACTGCGTCTGAATTTGGAAGCTGAAAAGGAGGAGCCAAGAAATTATATATTGTCCATGTCACATGAATATAAAAAGGGTATTATTATTTTTAAAAATTAAATAGCTATGTGAAATCGCTGATTTTTTTCTCTGCAGAATTTAATGGATGTAATTTTGTGCTTGTTGTACGTCAAAATGCATATCGTTCTTACTTTAACAGCGTGTACAAAATACCAACGGTTTCCGTATGTTGTCAGCATGTTCAACAAACAAAAGAAACTTTCTACAAAATTATGTAGGTACAGTTGGATGAATGCATTATAGGTTGGCGGGACGGGAGAGTTATGAATAGACTTTGGTCAGTTTTCGCAGCGAGTCATTGTACAGTTACGTTTCGAAGGATTCAAGCCTGCCAGATCTCGAGAAAAATGTTCATTGTTAACGCCCGCATCATTTTCGGGAACTACTTGAAGCAAGTGTCCCTACAGCAAATGATAATTGTAAGATCAGTCATCCACTAATTGACTATTTTAAAAATGACTGCGTTTTCATGTTTTGTATTTTTTATTCGAATGATCTCGAATATAAAATTTCGAATAGAATCAAGTTATTTGAGAATAACAAATAAATTTGCATTCGAAAATAAATTAGTTGCTCCGTATTATCAAGAAATGCTGTAAGCTTGAAAAAAAATCGGTGATTATGAGGTCAAATGTTGTGCGATTTGACTTGGAATAGCTCGCCCCTTGAAGAAACAGGCGACATAAATATCTGGATGACGCGGCAGTCAACGCGTTAAGACAGCAATCCTTTAAATGAGGGACGTCCAAACTCCGCTCTCGCGTGGAAGCGTAGCCTTCGGTGCCTACAGGCGAAGGCGAGAGGAACGGCAAGAGCAACAGCCGTAAAAGAGTGGGGATAGCGGCGATGTGTGAGTGACATCACCGAAGGCTAGAAGGGAGCGCCGGTCTCAGTGATGCCAGATCGGTGGGTTTTGGCCCACGGCCGCTACCACCACTCCACGACCAAGCGTACCCCCTCCTAGCGCCCGTACCGCACCACACAAGCATACCCGTCCCTCCATCCGTGTGCCGTACGCGTTGCCTGGCCACCGCTCTCCGGCGAGAATTCGTTTTCCCGACATCGAAGCGCTTGGCGCGCAAGCGAAAAATCAAGACTTCAAATCCCGGCGCGGATATTACTTTTTTTTTTTTTAATTATTCTCTAATTTCTCTTTCTATATTCTCAACAGACTAAAGGCTTAAAAACTATTAATTTACTAAGCATTTTCGAAGCTTGATTTGCTGCTAAAGTGCGATCCTCTTTTGGCTTGTATCGCACCACTCTAAGCGTACCCTACCTTCTGGCAGTGTGCCGTACGCGCTGCCTGGCCGGCGCTCTCCGCGGAGAATTCATTTCATCGAGGTTTGAACATCAATGCGAAGATTCTATTTTTTTCATTAATTATTTTATAATTTCTCTTTCTATATTCTCAGTAAAATAAAAACTTGAAAACTGTTAATTTACAAAGCATTTTCGCAGCAGGCTAATGTACGATGTTGGTCTTCTACCTTTTGTATACATAAATAGAAATAATTCCTTGAAATGCTACTTACAAAATAAGCACCGTTCTAGGATAAACTCCTTCAAATTCACGTCACAATGAACAGTTATAGAATCGGTGATTTCCGTTTCAGGTAAGCGAGCCGCCCGCTCCGTTATTACGGTCGGCTTACCCCTCGCACCCCAGATTACTGTAATGAGGTTTGAAAACAGTATCGACTGGTCTCGTACCCGTCGCAATAATGTCATTTATACCTACAGAAAAGTTTTATGAACCCACTCTTGGCCAACGACACTCTTTTCGTGTTAATCAGGTTTATACGTATTTGCTTAGTAGTTGCTTGTTGATTATTTACGAAAATTGTGTCATTCGGCTCGCTTACCTAAAACGGAAATCACCGATTCTGTAACTGTTCATTGTGACGTGAATTTTAAGGAGTTCATCCTAGAACGGTGCTTATTTTGTAAGTAGCATTTCAAGGAATTATTTCTGTTTATGTGTACAAAAGGCAGAAGACCAACATCGTACATTAGCCTGCTGCGAAAATGCTTTGTAAATTAACAGTTTTCAAGTTTTTATTCTACTGAGAATATAGAAAGAGAAGTTAGAAAATAATTAATGAAAAAAATAGAATCTTCGCATTGAGGTTCAAACCTCGATGAAATGAATTCTCCGCGGAGAGCGCCGGCCAGGCAGCGCGTACGGCACACTGCCAGAAGGTAGGGTACGCTTAGAGTGGTGCGATACAAGCCAAAAGAGGATCGCACTTTAGCAGCAAATCAAGCTTCGAAAATGCTTAGTAAATTAATAGTTTTTAAGCCTTTAGTCTGTTGAGAATATAGAAAGAGAAATTAGAGAATAATAAAAAAAAAAAGTAATATCCGCGCCGGGATTTGAAGTCTTGATTTTTCGCTTGCGCGTCAAGCGCTTCGATGTCGGGAAAACGAATTCTCGCCGGAGAGCGGTGGCCAGGCAGCGCGTACGGCACACGGATGGAGGGACGGGTATGCTTGTGTGGTGCGGTACGGACGCTAGGAGGGGGTACGCTTGGTCGTGGAGTGGTGGTAGCGGCCGTGGGCCAAAACCCACCGATCTGGCATCACTGGCCGGTCTCTACATTCACAGTTCCCCCACCATTGCCTCAAGAGCAAGAGCATCTCGCGGCTGCTCCGCGCTCCTGCGAGCAAATGCTTGGACGACCCTGCTTTAAGCTGGGTTTACATTAGTCCAGTCGCTGGATCCAGCGAGTGGTTTGACTGGAAATCACGTCGACGTCTACATTCTTCCAGTCGCTGGAACCAGCGAGTGGTTCGACTGGAAATCAGTCGACGTCTTGATTATTCCAGTCGTTTCTGAACCGTTGAAAGTGGTAGAGTGTAATAATAATGGATTCACGCAAAAGAAGGATAAGAAAACCATAAAAGTAGGATCGAAAAGTAGACTTTCGATCCAGTCGAAATCTGCTGGAATGACAGCACTGTACTGGAATCAACACACTGTTTACATTATTCCAGTTCTAATCCAGTGCCGTACTGGATCACTGGACTGGACTAATGTAAACCCAGCTTTAAGGGGACTATATAGGCAGTCGTTTTTCGTGAAAAAGACACTCTGTCCTTTATTTATTTGTAAAAAAATGAAAGCACACCCAGATGTATCCTTGAACCCAATGTTTATTACTGCCATACAGATTGAAAAATAAATGGTTAGAAGTATATATGTGGTTTAAAAATGGTGCTGCTAAGGGGTAAACATTTTAACGTTTTTCCGTCGTTTTGCCTTAATATCGGTCTTAAAATATGACGTAATCCAATTTCAAAGGTGTGATTCTTGTTTGTTGGATTTATAGTTTCCGGGCAAACCGATAAAAACAAAAATGAAATAAAAATTATGCGATTAGTGGCCGAAAAACGGCGATTTTTCCGAGAAAAATTCGTTCTTGTTTGTGCGCTACTAAAATCCGATGACTTTTTAATTTTTTTATGAAAAAAATGAAAATCTCAAATTTTTACGGACCATATCAGAGGTTTTCCCGGCAATAGCACATGTTTTAAAAATCTCGTAATTTTTTCCAAGTCGATCTGAACCTCCATTCCTTCACAATCAGGAAAAAACGAAGAGAAAAGAATATTTGAGAAAAACGCGTTTAAAGTTTTTGGGAAAAGACGCTATAGGTTGTCGCTTTGCGTCTTTACCTGCCAAATCTACAATTTTGCGAATTTTACTATAAACCAAGCGGTATTTTATTCAGAAAAGACAGTACTTCCGGGAAATGCAATAAAAAAATCGATTTTTCGACTGCCTAGTCCCCTTAAGCATTTCCCTTTGATGTAGCAGTAACCAATGAATGTGAATGGCCTCTTATCGTCAGTGCTATATGTTTATCCGTTTCACAGCTGATGTTTCTCATGGTCACGTATCATTACAATATTCTGAATGATTACAGCTGGTTATATTTAATACTGCAAAAAGAAATTTTAATAAGTTCATGAACTTTTATGCAAATAAATGAGCAATGAAATGTAGATTTAACATTTTTCCAACTGAAACTTCGTACTAATAAGCCGTATCCATTAATGTCATCAATAAGTTGAAACAGAATAACAGACAGCAGCTATTTTCATACCAATATTTAAAAGAATCTCAATTCAAATTTCGTACATTTTATAAAAAAAAATTCTAATGTAATATCTAATTCATATTTATTCTTAAACATATAAAATCTTCAATTGTTGACTACGGCAGTGTCTATGAATTTTGTCATGTAAACTCATTCGTGCAAGAAACTGACACACTAAAGTAAATACTTACTGTTTTCTTCTTTTTAAAAGAAACCTTAATAATACGTGTGAAATGGAATATTTCAATATTTGTTTGCAAAATATTATCACTACATACAATACATTCTCAAAAAAATAAATGTATAAGTTTACACAGTTGTGTAAGAAACTCATAAAAATTATTAAAAATCGAGTCGCACTTTAAAATTCGAGAATGGATGTAGACGCGACGATTTTGTTGTAAAAAAACCGTCAGAAAATTAATATAACTTGTTTTAGGTATCTATGGAAAATGCGCATCTGCGTTTACAGAATCGTGCTGTCCGAAATTGACGGCTTAAATGTACGCTTTTATTTATCATTTCATGAATGTTTACAGAGGAAAACGTATATCTGGGGCATTGGGTACAAAATAAAACACTGGACAACGGTGTTTTATATTCATTGAAATTTCATAAGCACGAGGCCTTTTTGTTTTTATTATCTCTGTACAAAAACAGTCGAAAAAATTATAGATTTCTTTTGATAAAGATTTAATTTTTTCGAGCTCACGGCATATGTACAAGCGGGAAATGATAAACATAGTAACCTAAAAACTAAATATAATTATACATTGATATAATAGATAGAATAATTATAATTCATAATAATTAATAGTAAACCTACAAGTCTACAGATTCGAGAGTGTACGTAACGTGTTCCTCGTGTCTGTTCCATGTATCTTGCCAAAGTGTAGAAGAGTATGATGTCTGTGCATCCGCGTCGCTCGCGTGTCTTCCGTGTGTTTTCTGTATGACTGTGTATATGTACATCGGTAAAGCGAATCTCCTTTATACAGAATTCCTCGAATAGATCATCTCGCTCGCAATCAATTTGCATATACATGTGTACGCGTGTCTGTGTGTGTGTTGTGTGTCACTATCATGTCATGTCGTGTGTGAGAATGTAATTTTTTTTTTTCTTGTGCACTGGCCAACAGGGCCGCCGAATTCGGATCGCGATGACCTTGGGTCGGTGTCTTTTTTGTTCTCAATTTTGTTCATCTCTCTATCCTGAATGCGTATTAAAATCACTACGAGGTTCTCCCTAATCAGTACAATAATTCGGCATCACAATTATATTACCACGATGGGACCCACGGCCCACTTCACCCGAGTTGAGCACCCCTGCCGGGCCTCACGCTCTCTTACTGCCCATCCCTCATTTTCACATTCGTTATATGCTCTCATCATCTCCTTCGTTCTCACACTCGCGAACAATTCGACTCGTCCCTTCATTCTTGTCTTTTCTTTAAAGCCATACCTCCCCTCTCTCTCTCTCTCTCTCTCCCTTTCTCTCGTGCATTCTCCTTCCTGGTGCCCCAACAAAAACGCCACCCCGCAGAAAAGAAAGACACACGGCATATACTCTAATTTCGCGCTCGTGTACATCTCGACTCGTGGTTTCAACCTCTCTCTCTCTCTCTCTCCCACACACACACCACACTCACTCTCTCGTACGCTACGAACAGAGAAAGCGGAGGGAGCGTAAACGGAAAATGCGAACGGAAGACGCATGAAGTATGTGTAAATTAAAATTCTGAAATTATCATAAAAACATCGTGCGTGTTTGCGCGAAGCGAGACTGTAAAGTGTTGATCATAAAGTACAAGTGGCCTAAAGAATTTCGGTTTCTACGAGCACAATTTTTTCAAACACGAATACGCGGTGTAATTTCTACAAATCGTAGAAGTCTCGAACAAGAATTAACACGAATAGAAACAGTCTCGTTTGCCGATTCACGCAGCGCTGTTCACTTACGATCGAAATACATCACATATACATTTATAATCGTATTTACAATTTAAGTCGGATCAGGAACGCGGTCTCGCTCACGGCGATGGCACGCGCTCTCGCACGGAAGGGAATTTGAAATTCTAAAATTTACGTTTGTAATTCAGCGCGCCAGCGTTGATTTTTTGTACAACTATCCATTTCAAATATACACACAATAAATAATCTTCCCGTTTGCACTTTGCAACGCTTTAGCTTGTCTGCTTTCCCTCCCTCCTCTTTCTACTCTATCACCCGCGCCTCGTATCTCCTCCCACCAAATCCACTGCATGTCTCCACGAGAACACGAATACAGTAAATGACTACATGTCTCTCTCTCTCTCTCTCTTTCTCTCTCGCGCGTTCACTCTTTCAGGCAGCAAAACTTTCTCTCTCACACGTCTCCCTCGCACGAGTTCTCTCTCTCGCAATTCGAATCTTGTTCTTTTTTTATCATTTATCTTGATTTTGTCTCGTTTTATTTAAAAAAATACTGAATTAACCAAGCTAAAATCACAGACTTGCTGGTGCCTTATTCCAGCGGGTTTGTACAAATTCTTCCTGAAGGACTCTATGTATAATTACAAGATTGTATATATATAAGTATGTATATATAATATGCGTATATATACATATATATATCTATGCATATATATATATATATATGTATATATAGTAATTACAATTCGCTCATGAAATAAACTCTCTCTCGCTTACATTCTCGCAGATTTTTCTGTCTGTTCTCTCGCCACGCCTTTGTATTTCCTCGTACATTTCGTGTGTGTGGTTGGTTTGTTGCATGTGGTGTGGTTGTAACATGAGTGTACGCGAATCAAACGGTCTGCAACTATTTCAGTTAAAACGGTCTAATCGGCCCAACTATTTCCGATGGCTCGAAATAAAAAAAGAAAAAGGAGAAAAGGAAACATACACACATATATACGTATATATATGCATATGTAATAGCTCTCCTAAGCTATATTACACATACGCATCGTCTAAAGGCTACAACGGTGTGCGAGATTTCTACACGTCGCCGTTCGACTCTCACACTTTCTCCAAGTTTCGTCAAACATTTACTTTCGACATATATTTTTTCCGGCGGTCATACACAGAGAGAATGGTTCGCGTTCCGATCATCCGAATAAAAAGAGCGAATACAAATATCTCGCCCACGGCTTCTCTTTTTTTGGCGCGCGTCGCAATCGCAATTTTTGCACGGCCGGGCATGTTTAGCAATTTTAATCGAACGTTCGCGTCTGATTTGATTAGAACTGAAGCGAATATACGGCGCATCGATTCGCGGCAATTAAAAGCTAAAAATCTGACAATTCAGAGACCATTATACGCTTACGCGGGATAGGAGAAGAAAAGCATGGAAACACACACAGCATGGATCCAGCTAAGCGCGTAAAATATATACTCATATACGTAATGTAATGCACAAATTCGCGAAGATTGATCGCTAAAAGATTAATATAAAAAATTCGTTTAAAATTGCCACGCATACTCTTGGATATAAACATATTTATAAACATATACTTTTACATATCGGTACGGATACAGGCGCGTGTATCCGTGCCACAGAGTCACGAATGCACGCGCCTCTAATTAGGTCGTTTTACACACAGAGATTGCTTATATTGTCCTCTCTATTCTTAATATAATCACAGACACGGTTTTTTATAATTGCTACACACAGAGCCTTCTGATTTGAAACCGAGCGCGATAACTTCCTCTCGTTATTACTTCGCTCTCTTTCCCACAACATACCTACCTCTCTCTCTCTTTTTTCAATCCCTCGTCATACAACATTTTTTCTTTCCACGATTGCATCATTGCCACCCCAACCGAACGGCATTCTTACGAATTTTTGCACACCACGACCACATTTCTTCGAGTGAATGCTCATGCAAGCGACACGATGTTTCGCCAAATTCTATGAAAACTAGCACGCGACCGGAGAAATTATGACGAACCGATCATTATTTATATATACATATTCGTGCATATGTATGGACAATTGAATTTTTCCTTGAAACGGTTCTCAAGTTTTGCCTTGCGGAACAATGAGTGGGATGAAAACCGTAATCGTTTGTGCTTCCAACTCGCAGACTTGCACACTGTTATATATACAAATTACTAATTACATTCACCAACTATATTGCAACGGTTAAAACACGTATCCTTCAACTATTTCAAATAAAGACACTGTTTACCAATTTAGCGAAATCATCCGAAACAAATGAACGGGTTATTAAATCTGTGATGTATGAGGCGTGGAATATGTTTGCTCTGGGATAACTATATTATCTATATTATCTATTAACTTCGATTAATAGAGATAAAATTATAGAGAAAGAGAACGCGTAACCGTTAACGTTATTGTTGAAGTGCAATTTGTAGATGAAAGATGGCCACGTGACGGCACGTTTCACTTTTACTCGTTTTGCATCCTCGCCAGCATGCACTCGTCATTCGACTCGACTGTCCCGTCACGTTCGAAACACCAGAAAAGATAATTGCGTAGTACATGCACGAAACACGCCCTCCCTTCACGCGAAGAAAATCACAGTTGCCTACTTCATATTTGTATTTACTTTCCCACATACACACACACATTCATCCTTCTCTCTTTCTCCCTCTTTCATTAGTCACACCTTCCCCTTTCTAGCCCCCTCGCTTGCGCCGTTCACGAAACAGTAATATACAATTTTCCACAACATATGGTCCTCTGCATACCTATAAATATCAGTGCCGTCTTATCGTTTTCGGAGGTGAGCTCCATACGTGGTCCCTAAATTATTCTAAAAAAAAATAAAATCAGAAATACCGCGCTAACACGCAAAAGTGAATATTAAATAAATACGATTAAATGTGGCGTGAATTCCACGAAAAAAGGCGTCATTTTAAGATCTAAATTTCGGTGGAGAAAGTAAAGTTGTTATTTTCTTCCCGTCACAGTTAGAGGCCCGTTTCAATTTTTTCCAGATTTTAGAATCCTATTATTTTTTAATTTTCCAATATTTCGAGGCTGCCCTTTCGCCTCGAGGTTAAAACGGCACTGATATATATGTACATATAAAGTCGCGCGTCTTATTAAAGGTTTGTACGTATGAAGTGTAACGTGTGTTCTTACTGTGTCAACGAGACCAACGTGTGGGCCAGGTTTCGGCTCGCCCGACTGCCGACGACCAATGGAAAAAGGGCGACGATGGATGATCCGAAGAAAAGAAATAAACGATGAAATCTGTGCACGCTGCTGCTGTTTGCACGGTGATACTGAAATCGGTGTTGCCGTTCACGCGACCTGCGAAAATCTCCGTGGTGGGATGAATTTCTGAGAGAAATCAGAAATCAAAAGGACCAAGGTCCATCGATGAATTTATCTTGTACGCCCGTCGCCAGAAATATGTATACAAGTTATTTCTTTTCTTTCCGTTCTCAAATGGTTTACGTGTCTGTGTGTGGTAATCTGCATTGACGGTGCGAGGTTAGGGAGAAAACATTCTTGACGACCACAGTACGATCGACCGCGCGCGCGAACAGAAGCGAGGATGTTGACGCGGAAGTGAATTTTCTGGTTCTTCGATTCCATCTTCGTGCAGGACTTCCTTCTTCGCCAGGGGGAGGGACAGCATACCAAGAACGTCGGAACACGAGAGGCTTCGGAGTTGCAATCGATTGAATTGATACGTAAAGAGACTTCGTGGAAGAAAGGAGATTTGCGACGGTAGAAAACACGCTGTTGTATCCTTCTCAAGGGAGAGAGAACATCGTTTCGCTTCTCCTCTCTCGCGAACAGAGGAGAGGGTCAGACTGGTTCGTTGTTCCCCTCCCCCGCCTACCTTCCTTTCAGGATTAACGGACATGTACGCGGGAGGAGGGGCTGAGATCAATTTATCGGGTTGAGAGAGATCCTCCTCGCGGAGCTCGCCCATCTTTTTTCTTTCCCTCACTTTGCAGGCGGTCTCGCTTGGCCGTTGATTTCCCTCGAAGCTGGAAACGCCGTCCGATGATCTTCCCTCGCGAGACACGCCGGGACGCCAGAGAACTTGCTGGCCTGAATTTGAATGCGTCGTTACCCGAACGCGCGGCATTCCACTCGAATCATTCAACGATGACGATGATGTTCCGCCATGAGTATCCGTTTTCGTGCCATCGACGAAAATTCAGGATGGCTCGCGTACGGTTGGACTAGAGTCAGTCGTGGTTGCGATCGTTGCGACCCGTCGGACGATGCACATACATGGACGAATTCTTTCGGTAAACTTGGCCCAGAAAGAAGAAGACGAAAAAAAGAAAAAAAGAAAACGGTTACTCGCTTGCCATAGAATTTTGTTGCCGATAGTCTCTCCGATAAAAGAGACGAGAAAGCACGAATGAACGCGAGCGACGCGATTTTTGCACTTGCTTATGGAAAACTTTGCCCGACGGAGTAGGATTTGCGCGTTCGCGTAACACGAGTCAGTCAAACATTCACACGATTAGAGGAGCACGATCACATATCACGAAACGCGTGTGCTTTGATCAGTCCGAGAGCGTGAGATGCACGTCCAATGGGAACGAAGCGGGACACCTGGCGTCGCCGCATCGATGAATTCGTGCCAACTGAACGCTTCAACTGGAAACAAACGCAGCAATTTGCTCGCTAAATTGCGAGTGCTCGAGCAACAAGGAGTCCTTGCAGCTCTCGAATTGCTGTTGCTGTTGTTGCTGATGATGTTGGTGTTGGTGCTGGTGTTGATGCTGGTGTTGATATTGGTGCTGGTGTTGGTGTTGTTGGTGCTGCTGCGACTCCTCCGGTTCAGGCTCCGTGCGCTCGTACAGGACGCAGATGGATCCATTCTCTCCGATTCTATACGACACCTCCGACGGGTCGATCCACATGGTAAGCTCGCTCGGGAACAAGCTGTGCAATACTGTAGGTAGCAGACCGACGTTGGCACCCGCTTGCGCAATCACCGGGTCCATTTTACCGTTGATGCGTATGCAACGATAACCGGAACCACGATTCGGCCGATCCGGAAACCAGTGATCCCTGTACCGATGGCGCAACACCTCTGTTAACGAGGACTTGAACATTTCAAGCTGCCGTTCCGACAATTGGCCCGTCTGAAGACGCAATAGATGCACCAGAAAATCCGCTGCCGACACAATTTCCAGTCTCATGGCTGTTTAGCGATGTGACCCAGGACGAATGATCTATGATAAAATTTTGTCGATCTTCCACACCAATCCCTTTTTCCTCCACCTCTCTTTCTTCTCTTCCTCTCTCCCGACGTTGCTAAGAAAGACGATACGACCGAAAGGAAACACTGCCGTTCCGTAATTCGGAGGGTCACGGCACGGGAGAAGCCGTTGTTGGTCGCGGAACGCGCACAGGAGTCTTCACAAAATGGCGTCGCCGCCACGTCGCACGGTCGCGCTTACTATTCGTTCGTCGACGCTCCAGCGCGAATGAGAATTACCGGTAGTTCTTCGATAATTCTCTCGCGAATATCGATATAGATTTATTATCATTAACGGCTCCGTTCGTTTAACGAATGTACGGCTTCGCGATGATCGTAGCCTTCGGCTGATGTTTTTCGAATTCGTAAGGACGGTGTCGCTAACCGTAATTTCAGAGACGCCGTGATCGCGTGACTGGATTTCCTCGGCCGTGAAAGCGGTCCAAATCGTTTCTCCGATCCCTTAAGATATCAATGAGAATCGACAAGACTGCGGAATGATAAAACTCGAACGGTAGCGGTGATGTTAAACCTTCCTCTTCTTTCTCACGCTGTTTCACTACGTACACCTTTATAACTACCGATAAACTTTCTCGCGAAGCCTGAACCCTCCCGACGCACCTTTCTCTACCTCACGGACCAACCGCACCCACCAACAGCCAACGACTTTCTAGTGGCAGCAACCGTCGACGCGAACCAAGTAGCTTTGTCTCTTTGTTCGCGCAACCTACAGCGGGGACGCTACGCGCTCGCCCATTGGACTGTTCCGGTTCCCACTATGACCGCGCATCACGTGACGACAATCTGCGCGCTGCCGCTGCGCAACCGTCTGCAGCTGCGTCCCGAATACGGATCGTCTGCGCGAGTAAAGGTTCTCAACCGGTTTACACTGGCGTCGTTGAAAGACTCGGTGATTTCAGGCGACTTACAAAACATTTCTCTGAAAAACGAGTTGCGACGAAGATTACGCGTGTAGACGTACCGATACGCGATTTACGAATTGGACAAATACTTTCTAAAACCAGAATCAACCTTATCTCTTGCGGATACTACGACTTTGTTCTGTTCCTTCCTAGACACATGTAAGTAATCGAAATTTTGTTATACTTCGTTACAAAGCAACACATATATTTAATTATAAAGTTACTTCGAAATTTTTATTTCGTTTTAATATCATTGATATCAGATTGTTTTAATACCAGATTAATACAGCTTATTTCATAACGAAATATGTAATCTCGAGAAACATTAATACCCATCGTCAAACTTTATAAATGCAGCACATTATGTTTAATTAAATAATGCATTTAACTCGTTCCGAATTATTACACAATTAATTCTTCCAATGAATTCTGATTATTGAATCCAACAATATTGATTTTTATGTTTATAAGTTGAAGATGAATATACCAATTCCTAATTATCTCTGTCTGTCTGCATATAATTGGAGCAGTTTCAGGCAAAGTTTGAAGCAGTGTCTGAAAAATTTTCAATCCGTTCTGCAATTCATTTTCATGCAATTCTTAGAATGTAGTTTCGAATTTATTCTTTTCCATTTATTTGAATAAACGTATGCAATAACTGCAATAAATTTCTAATGGATTTCTCGTATTTTACAACTTATTTTTCTAATTTCAAGTTCAATTTTACCTTTCATTAAATTTAATACGATAAACAGTGGCGCTGTTGGGAAACTTTTAGATTTAAAAATTCTCCTCTAATGGAAAGTTTTATTATGAAAATGAACGTTTGGCTACCTGTAATATGTATCTACTTAGTATTATAATTCTGTGGGCCCACTTTCAGTTAACATATTTTCTTTCAATCACGTCAGGTTCTTAAATATAATGTGCCTGTTCCCTTAATAATTTTCAACTGCAAAAAAAGGGTCCTAATAAAGGGAACAATGGCACAATAAGGATCTGTAACTACTTAGTCAGTAATCACGGGTCAGAGTACCGGTCTTCGACTTACAGTTTCCGATGCGTAACACAATGGACTTTATTACCGTCCCCGTAATAATTATTCTGTCGTCTTCAGCTCGCAGGTATCCGCTTGCAAGAATGACTAAATTCTAGTTTGGTTATATCCAAAGCAATCCATAATTCTGTGTTTCGCTTGATAGGTAGATTGTTTTCTTTACGGGGCGCAATCTCGTGACTAATGCGAACGATTTTGGAGTACAAAACTCAAGGGTAAATATCGCACACGGTTATTGATAAACCGTCGCGTGATTCAATATTAAACCCTGGTATTGTACGTTACCCTGAATCGTAGTGTAAACCGTAGCTCCAGTACGATCGCTTGCGTTCCAAGAATTTTGTTTCTATATTTATAACCAATTTAAAAGTATGAAGAGCTACGTTTCCACTTTCAACTCACCTCCATAAATTGCAATAAATAATCGATAGTTACGTGGTCACTAGTTTTAAATGTTTTAATGTGTTCAAGACGTATACGTCAGGCTAATAAGTTTAATTATAATGGATACTCAACGACATTCGTCTTTTTTTATTGTTTGTTATGCAGTCTTATGTCCACTAAATGTTTTTTCCTGTAAGTCCTGTATACATATTTCTTTTATATATTTGCCTGCAATTATTGTTATTTATTATATTCTTATATTAATTCATACACCTCTAGTTTCTCAGTTCAAATAAATAAATAATACTTCGGGGATAGCTGCCAGCTGGGGTGAAACGTAAAACTTTTAGTTTCGTCGTATGTATATATTAATTAACAGAAATTAATTAGCTTCTTTTAATTAGAAGATTTGAATTTACATTATATCGACAGTCGTGATAAAATCGAACTTTATACATTTGTAATTATTTCATTAAAATTTCCTGTGAAGTAACAGATAGCTAGAATATTTTACAAGGAATTATAAATCTTAACAATTTTACATTTGTAAGGGAGTGTATTTCTTTGCACATTTATATGTCTAAGAAATATTGTTTATTTAAATCTACACATTAAAATAGAATTAACAAGGAATTTTAAATCTGTATGTTTTGAAAATGTAATATATACGTTAAGTAATATTTACCATATACATATATAAAATATATCTGTCACCAATATCATCGAAAAAAAATTTCTAACGCTACCTACAATCTTCGGTTAACAAATGGATGAGAAAGAATATACAATTACTTATCAACTAAACTTCAAAAAGATTTCCAACTACCGAAATGTCTAACATATTTCCCCATTTCACGACTTACGAAGAGGGGACGCGATTAAATTACTCGAGCAAAAATGACTCCAGTGTACAGTTCTAGGATTATAAATTGATTTGGAATTAAAATTTCCAAGTGAAGTAAAATTAAATATTTAGAATGTTTTATTTCATTCAGTTTTGTACCCATTGTTTTATAATGAATTTGTAGCCACCAATCTATTTTAGAAAACTTGTACACGTTGCTCGCGCAAATAAAGTACTTTCACTAAAAATACAGGAAAGTGCGAACCATCTGATGTTTATCGCCTGTATCATTCTGTTTCCGCTGAGTAGATGAGTATCGCTATTCGTTCGCGATTTCCCATTGTATTTCAGATTACTACATGTCATTGTATTTCATCCGCCCTATTATTTTTTCCGCGTCGATCCAGATTTTTTTATTTTGTCTATTCCGTTCGTGGGCATAAACTTTATTGTCTGCACTGATCATACAATGTAATCTCGGCAAAATTAAAGTCAACCTCAACCCCTCTTTATTTTCCTTATACCGCATAAAAACGTTCCAATTTGAAAGTATTTGCATATAAATTTTTAGTCCCTTTTTATTGTTTCCATACTTTTCTCTTCAATAAGTTAATGCCACTTGAATGCGCGTGATTCATTTGTTCACTATTCTATAACAATTATACCAAAAGTAGTATTTTCTATACACGTACGTTTGGAGATATGCGAAACAAAAATATGACGTTTTTACATTAACGCCAGGGTGAAATATTTAGACCCAAAATCATGCATAAAATTTCAGTTTTGAATCTTTAGTAAGTTTTAAGCTACGTGTACTTTTTTCCGCCGCAGCTGAATTCCCCTACTGCTTTTAAATCATTTAATCGTAACCCTGTGAAAACTGTATAAACACAAAATTAATATCAGTTCTAACGCCATGCTGTGAAGCGACTGCAGACTTTAAAAAATACTGAGTTAAAAGTTCGATTTCGTTAAATATTTTTCAGTAGGTATGTACAAGTGCCTGTAAACTATTTTCACGGCATTAAAAAATGTTTTTCTAACATTACCAATATAATGTAATTATATAGTAATTATACCACTAATCCAAAACATATAAAATCTTCTCTAAAGGAATTCGTATAGACAAAACACAATAATAATATTCATAGTGAAACTATTCAGTGCAAAAAATAAAATAACATTACAAAACGTTTTCAAATGCAGTGCACTTATAAAAATTTCGTCTAATTACAAATTATTCGCAATTATTCAATAGCACATTGCCGTTTCTGTTTCCGGAAATTGTGAAATTTTTATTAACACATGCTTCTACGTATTCTCAAAATCATTCTGAATTCTGTCAACTTTTCCTTGCTCGTAATCTGCGTGGGATACGATTCTGTCTAAGATAAAAAATATTTAAGTAGATGTACGTTTCCCTGGAAAAATTTTACGTCACTAAGAAAATATCAGAACAATGCGCGGAAAAACCAAGCATTGAGATTCGACGATGAATTGTAATTATCTAGCGAAGTGAACTGCCATTGAAGAATAATGCGAATAAAAAAATCTGCACGGGTAAATGAATCGCGCGATTTGTCGCAATAGGCTCCTTTCCCAATACGAAATTCACCAAGTTCATTTGTCTCGTGTTTCCCTTCATTGAGTTGGAAAGCGGCGAGTTTCGCGTATCGATTTTCTCACATTTTCCCCCGTTTATTTCATTCTACCGCTGCCGGATTATTCCCCCCTCTGGCCGAGCTAGATAAAAGGGTACGTAGAGTCTACATACCTAATGGCCAAGGGTGATTCGCGATCCATGATCCCCCAATGAGCATTGCTGCCCCCCTCCCTTTCATTTCAGCTACCTAAGCTGAGCGGACCCAATATGAAACTAATGCGGCCAGCTAGAAAGTGCATAGCATATAAAATGTAGCCGGGTGACGAGGCAGCCTGCTTTTCGTATAAAAGGGACTGCGAGGCCGATTTTCAGAATCGTGCCGCCCTATTATCAAAAAAAAAAAATAGCTGGCCGCCTGCTGTGCAACCCTTCCTTCCGACCCTTACCCTTGGCCCCCCTGGCCTCTCACGTATTCTATTGATGCGCTTCTACGATTTGAACCAGTGGTTCTCAAACGTTTTCACCACCTACAACGTCTAGTTAAGTCATAATTTAAATATTTAAATTATTTTAAGTTTATTTTTAGTTTAAACATTTGAAATATCAAATATTTAAATTATTTTAAGTTTATTTTTAGTTTAAATATTTGAAGTATCAAATATTTAAATTATTTTAAGTTTATTTTTAGTTTAAATAATTGAAATATCAAATATTTAAATTATTTTAAGTTTATTTTTAGTTTAAATATTGAAATATCAAATATTTAAATTATTTTAAGTTTATTTTTAGTTTAAATATTTGAAATATCAAATATTTAAATTATTTTAAGTTTATTTTTAGTTTAAATATTTGAAATATCAAATATTTAAATTATTTTAAGTTTATTTTTAGTTTAAATATTTAAAATATCAAATATTTCAAATATTTAAGTAGATATATTTTTAAATTTTAAATATTCTTCTTGGTATAGTATAGCGTGTATTTATTATACGTAAACGGAATACGTTTCTCCGGTGGAGTTTGTGTAAAATCGCAGCAACCACGCGAGATCGTAAGACTTTACATAAATTTGCGAACCATCGGTATAGATGGGTGGTGGTCTCGGAAGTTGGAAGGTAATCGTACAACTTTGCTACGCGAATGTTATTACTTCATCTACGAACTGTAAATTACTTCGGAATTATTCCGTTGAATAGGTTCAATTATGGCAGACGAGACCTCAAAAGTGCAAAGCGGGAGCTTCTAAAATACAAAATTGAAGGATAGGGTAAACGCACCATTAAATGAACAGTTAAGGCTAATGAATGAACGCTATTATAAAATTATGTTTGCAGCGTGAATGATTCCACGTGCTGCAAAAATTCTTTGGATATGAAGCAAGAAATGAAAAGAAGTCTCTAATTAATTAGTCGCTTACTTTAATAACTTATTTTACTCATTTTAATAAAAAATGTTCATTCACTGGTACGTGTTCATTTACTGGTACATCCACACTAGGAGAATTAATTTTGGCAATCCTTAATATTCAATAATGAAATTTTGTCCAACGTCGCATTGTTATTGTTGCAGCGTATTTTATCTGAAGATTATAAGATTTGCCGCGAAGCATGTGAGCATGGAATTTTTCTAACATTCAATGGAAGGTAATTTTGTTAAAATAGAATACGTGCGAAGCCGTGAAACGGTGGGTTTAAAAACAAAAGTTTTAATCATGCATGTACGCTGATGAATACGGCGCAGTTCGCAAAACTGAATATTTTTGAATTAATATTACATTCAAATCCGGATATTCGTCTATAATAAACCGGAGTCCTGAAACAGGAAATTAAATTCGGAATCTGTGGACGGAGATCCGGGGAAATACCAGGCCTACGAACCGCGCAGGTTACATTTGGAGCACTTAAAAGAGCTTTTAGTCTCATTGTTCGCGAATGAATGTTTGCTACGAGCAGACAGAAGCATTTAGTGGAATACCTGCTCATGCGTGCGAATATTAATCTATTTATGTTTGATAATAAATTAATTATATATATATATTTTATGTATGTATTATAGTCGAATCTCGATAACTCGAATCACAAGGGGATAACAAATCGTAAGGACAAGAAATAAAGCATATTTTATTCAGTTGCCCGCAATGTGAGAATTTTAGGTCAGGCATGAGAGTAAAAATATTAAAAGCATACGAACAACAGACAACAAGTTGTAACTATTTTCGACGTGATTTATAATTTACCCTTTAGCGCCAAACGTATCATATATGATATATTCCTTTTTTTTTGCCGTTTCGCCGTTTGCACTCGAATTTCGCTGTTTGCAACAGTTTAAGTGAAACATGTTTAGTGTAGTTTTATTCACTGAAGAAAGTTGGATCTATCTGAACCCTGTATTCTTTGGTTTTATGTATTTTGTCTTCGAAAAAAAATAAATTTAAAAAGAAATAAAAAAAAATTTGGTGTAAAACTGGCGGATCCAGGAGCCTTTCTTGGGGGGGGGGGGGGGGGACGAAACGTGTAAAAGTACATACCTACATTTTTTAATTTTCTTTTACGAGATTTAAAATTTGCTTGTAATTTATATTTTATATAGCCTGAATAATTAAATTTTCATTAATTATTTATACAGAATAATACACAACGTCATAATATTTTTATATTTTATTATTCTTAGGGGGGGCGATCGCCCCCATCGCCCCCCCTCTGGATCCGCCACTGGTATAAAAATATATAAATTCAGACCATTTTTAACGATAAAAACAAAAGGGGGTATTTTTCCATCAACGGCATCTAGGTGTGGGCGCTAAAGGGTTAATGAATTCTTTTTTATATTAAGTATGGTACGTCACATTTTATAAAATTTGGAATTTATTAAAGCAAATTATTGTATAAATATTCCTATTTAACATACACGATGTAAGACATCCTGTAATATACAAATATAAAATCTAAGTGTAATTATGATTCTACTATGTATATCGAAAATATCTGAAACTGACAAAAAAATTGTAGTGACTCGAACGCAACTTTATTGTTATTACATATTATGTAAGAATGTCCTCGAGATTATTCACACAGCTCACTCATTCAACTTGTAATTCCACAAAAGAACTATTTCCATCCATAGTTATCGAGTTACGCGTGTAAGAATGTTACATTGAAGGCTTTATATGACCAATATGGCCCATGTCCACATCTGTTATTAATCAGAATTGTACCCATAATAATTAATATTTATCAAAGAGACCATCCGATTATCCGTATCGTAATGAATGTTACGTTCATTAGCGAGTTCAGGATTAGTTGCGTGTATGTGAGATTAATGCGTTTGGTTTGCAGCACAGGCAAACTGTAGTCTTGCAAACCGTTTCTCACTTCAGTCCTTTTCTACATTAATTGTCGAATCTCAGCTCGCGAATATTTCGAAACTCGTACCACGAATTTTCGTGGTTCATACAAAAGACAACGAACGCCTCAAAATACGTCAGAAATTGTAGAATCGCTTTTTTTCTGAACGGGGCTTTGTTTTCGACAAAAGCTGCTTTCAAAATAGAACTGATTCTGAATCACTTGCACACGTATTCGAGGGATTTTTTAAATTGATTATTTTGAAAACGCTGCCTCAGTCGGGGAAAAGTTATTCAGTCAGGAAGGATTCATTTCATCCGCAGTACGGTGTATTTATTATTGCACTGTGTCAATTTTTAGATGCTCGCGAAACTGAATAATTTTTAAAGCCATTCCTCTCAAGAAATTTTTTTTTTATAATTTCGACTGATTTTGAGGTTTAGAATACGCCATTCCTGTTTGAATCACGAGTTTTGATCCACCCTGTGCAGTGTGTTTACACGTGACTTTGGGTAATTTGCTTGAATATGTTTCGCAATTAACTGGCCATCAATCTGCCGGAACGAACATAACACAATTATGGAAGCCTGGATTATGAACAAGTTCACGTGTCATACATACATATGTATTATTACTACGCTATGGATTCTATAATAATCCACTCGTCTACTAATCAGGAGAGAGCATGATCATCTAGTAGGTCCAAGTCGTAAAGAACAACGAGTATAAACAAACAATAAAATATTAGGCCTAATATTAAATTTATGTCATTTTAATAGAATATGAATGGTTTGCAATCACTACAGTAGTCGATTCCAACTTCACAGTCTGAGTTGTTAAAGTATTAAGTAAATTTAAAAGCTGTTTTAACATAGATTAGGTAGAAATCTCGTTAGCATTTAATGAATGATAAATCGTTCCAATATATTTTCAATTCTAATCGTTCGATAAACGATCAAAGTATTTTCTATCATTAGCGTCACTTGCATGACGAACGTCAACATGTTTATTCAGGAATTAGACGCCCATCACCTGTGGCAATAATTATTTTTGTAAATAAGGCTCTATTCGCAGTGGTAAATCATCTAACACCAATTAAATAGTAGACTTACAGTTCATATAACTTGCAACTTTTAAAATGATAATAGTATTTATGAAAAATGTTTCTATGTAAGTAGAAATATTTACTGTAATTAAAAAGAGGGTCAACGATTATATACCATTAAGAATGCAGTGCACTTTGAAAAGATGGATAAAACACGATTGCAGTTATGGATTTTTATCATAGTATGATTAGTAAAATGTAAAATACACGTAATGAGAAAAATGCCTAAATTAAGAACTAAATTTAAGCTGTAGAATTAAAGATTTTATATTACAATCCTGAATGTGATTGTTTTAACGTAATATACGGTTGTATTTAGTATTGGAAATGGCTTTCTGTTGACATTGACGACTATAAAAAATTGTACAAAAAGGGAAATAAATTATACTTCAATATAGTTATGCATGCAGCTACATATTTCGATCGTTTTGAAACACCAGTTAAAGGAAGATCGTCAGAAAATAAGTATCAATGTGTTTCCAAAATCGTAGTCCAACCGGAAAGCAGATGATTTATTCGTGCAAAAATAAGTCGCAAATATAGAATGAAATTTCTACATAAAAGGCTTCACTTTCGAGAAAATCGAATTTAAAAACGCATTTAGCACGCATACACTTGGCTAAAAATTTGGGCAGAATACAGGAGTAGCTAAGTAAGGAACAATTTGCACGTGGAATGAATTCTTGTCCAAAAAAAAGAGTCGAAATTGTAGAATAACTTTTCTCCGAATACGGTTGTGTTTTTGTAAAAAAATCGATTTGAAAATGGAAGCAATTCTTAATCCATTGCACGCACACTTAACGGATTTTGACAAACGATTTTTCCGAAAGCAAAATCATAACATTGAACTGATTGTGTCGTAGCATGCTGTAAAATATTTTGAAATTTTGAAATTTTGCACATATCATTTTCGCACCGAGTGTCACAATTTAGCGCGGCGAAACAAAAAAAATCGGAGCTTGAAAAATAAGGACCACCCTAATGTGCGCCTATCGGGCGAATTTTCGAAATCGATTTTCTCTGAAAAAATACGACAAAATTTAATTCCACATTTTCAACTTACTTCTGCACGAGGAATCACTTCCATTCTGATTGCAACACGTTTTCAGAAACACCCCGTATACAGTAGAATTCCTATCGTAGCAGAAAAACGAGATTAAAATTGTGTGCAAATAGCAAGGTTCGTGCAATTATCGAGGTAACCAGTCAGGGCCACGAGACAGAAATCTGCGTTGCCCGTTCTACTATCATTCTGTATGCATGTACACACATCGCCTATTCTCGTTGCTAAGTAATCACGCCTACCATTTCTTGGCGGAATGCAACGGGCGATGCTCGCTTGAAAATATCGGGATTCCACTGTATAAGGAGCAGAGTTATATAATATATCTTCTGACTCGCATCAGGCAGTTTGTTAACTCTGATTAACCGTTACGAGGCGTAATGGTTTAAACATAAACATATATGAGGCCAGATGGAATTCGGCGGAGCCTCCCCCGCGAAAGGTATGAAAGACCCAATTTGCGTACCGTTTCGCTATGTAGAGCATTTCATTCGTAATTCCGGGAGTTTGCCGTTGCCAAGTTGGCAACTAAGAGCCGATCGATAAACTCAGATTATTCTGGCTGGCTTCGTTCCCTGCGTATATGCACAGACCTCCAGTGAAGTTCGCATACACACTGGGAATTCATGTAACGCCGGCGGTTTTGCATTCTTTATGAACTTAAGCGCTGCACTTACCGGTTTTTACGAATCCCTGTTTTCATCGTCGACGTGGACTAGCCGGAAATGACGCACGTGCATTTCGACGCCACCTGCAACAGGAAATAGAATCAGATCTTGTCAATGACATTTACATTTTCATGAAAACGCTTCGCTGAAATTCTAGTAACACGCGCGGACGGCGGGGGAACGAAATTATTTATCTTATCGGACACGGCTGAAAGATAACGTAGCGTATTTTAAATTTTATTAAGTTTGTCAAATGTGTTGTGTTAAATAGAATAAGTTGCCCAGTTTAAGTTGCAATTGGCTTGTACTGAGAGTTTATTGGTAAAACACAGTAAATCAAAATGTATAGTTTTTCAGAAATTGAATTTAAAGTTTTTGCTCAATTGTGGTAAAAAAACCCCAGTAGCACAAAATATTGATTAAATATTTTTTTCGAATATTAAAAAAATATTTTTTTAGCCACACTTTTTAATATGAAAAACATGTTGATTCCAAATATTATATACACATACTGAAAATGTGAAATAAATGTTTAGAAAATATGAACTAAATATTCGTGGAATATAAAAGAAATGTTTAGAAAATGTAAAGCAAATATTCTAGAAACGTGAAATTAATATTCAGAATTCCAATATAAATATTCAGGAAATGTAAAATATACTTTGTATTTGAAATGATTTTTTTTTTACAATATAAAATGAATATTTCCAGTATATTTGGAAAAAATATTTGCTTCATGATCTAGAATAAATATTGTATGTATATTTAAATATCAAAAAGAGATTGAACCTCTTTTTAATAATGGATCTATGTGCATTCAATATTTTGTGCTACTAGGGAACTTACCTACTCAATGAATTTGAAACAAATTTTTAATTAAATACCTGATGTTAATATGTTATCTAGACAATTTTAATTTAACAATTATATCGAACACAATTGATACTTAAAATTTTTCACCATAATATTAAAACGGGCACTTTTTGTTTTACTGATTAAAAAAAAATGCTATCGATTACGTTGTATTTTTTTTTTTCATTTTTAGCTTAACAGAAAACGAAACTAATTCTTCCTGCGTATCACGTTCTCCAGTTTTAGAACCTTGTTCGGATGAATGCATATAGGTTCATACTTGGAAATCCCGATTTTCAAATTCCTACCGCTTTTCACTTTAATGTTCAGGCATTGCGTTACAAAATTCGTGATTTCTTCATGTGAACATCCTTTTTAAGCTAGTTTTACGTTCTTATTCCAATACTCGTTTCGTCAATAATTTATAAATAATTACAAATAATTTATAAATAATTACAAATAATTTATAAATAATTACAAATAATTTATAAATAATTACAAATAATTTATAAATAATTACAAATAATTTATAAATAATTACAAATAATTACAAATAATTTATAAATAATTACAAATAATTACAAATAATTTATAAATAATTACAAATAATTAAAAATAATTTATAAATAAGTACAAATAATTTATAACGTGGCAATTTAATACGGTGAAAATTTTGAATTACTGAACATTCCAAAACTTAAATAATGTCGTGCTGTTACAAAGTAATATTCAGTAAATGAACGCGCAAGATTCTAAAATCGTTTCTCACGCATACAACTCTTCTTGCAGGTTCAAAGGTCGACGTCGGAACCTAAATAACAAGGGCATTATGCTCGACGAGTAGAAGCTAAACGTACGTAAGAAATAGATAGAGGTTCTGTCTGAAGAACCAGCTCATTTTGCAATCGTCGTCTGTAATCGGCTAACTAATTTTACAGCTCAAGATACATCTCCAGGAACGGTTGCTTCCGTTATTTCGCGTTTCACTTGCAAAGCAAAGCGACACGCGAGTGCAAAAACGTCTGTACAGTTGTGCCGTGAATTATCCGAGTCAATCAGCATTGGAGTAAGAACTACCTGATGATTCTTCCTAAGAACTTGAATTGCATATGAAGCACAATCCAGTAAACGGTAACCTGAATTTATAATCTTGATAACGATATGAACAAACGCACGTGATTAATTTTTCGTGTCATTTCTATGTTCAGCTTAGCAAATAACAAACGTATCGAATAAATGAACACGTAAATAAATAATATACAAATTGATTCTCGGTTTTTAATTTAATTTTTGGTAATTATTTAAAAAAGGACAGTCCTCACCGATTTCGATGACTTTGAAATATGTTGTCAAAGTTAAAATTCTCAAAAACTTTTTCTATACGTGCTACAGTCGCTTGATTTTAGTTTTAGAAATATTTGCAAAAACTTTGATCGGTAGTTGGTTTGGGTTTAAATTTTTTTTATATTTTAAGGGGGGTTTGCGCCTCGTTGTGCCGAAAATAGGTAATTCTTTGTGAATTCTTTCTACAAAAACGGATCGACAAATTAATTTGAGGTTTAGCAGGCGGTTTTAATGTATCTTGAACTATTGTTCTGAATTTTTTGAGACAGTTACGCAAATTATTTCCTGATTGAGGAAAATACTTTCAAGAAAAAACTTTTTTGTTACAATCTGCCCCGGTCTCCCCTAAATAATTTTCAATGCAGGATTTTTTATAAAAGGTTACTGTTGACTAATAGAAATATTGAGATATTTTTGTCACTGCGTACACAAAAAATATAGAAAAGAGAATTTAAAGTTTATGGTTCGAAAATAATGCTTTCAGGAATCCAAGCGTAAGCGAATTGTATAAAAGGCTGAAACGCTTTATACCGTTTTGGTACATTTATTTTCTTTGGAACAAGAAGAAAATTCACGGCACGATTTTTTAGGATTCCGAGGGAGAACATCGTCGGCATTCGTAACAAGAGACAATCTGTTTTGCTCCGTGAACGACGTGAATGTCTTAGATAACTTTCCAACTGATAATAAAATAATAAAACTGCCGGATAAAAACAAAATCTGAAGTAACTCGGATGACTGTTACGAGAAATTTGTAAGAATACTGCAATTTTCTTCGCAACGGTTATCTGCACCACGCTCTAGCAATTCTCGCGAATAATATTTCAATACTGACCATTGGTGCATTCAGGGGGGGGGGGGGGGCAAGGGTTCCTAGTACCCCCAAAGAAGGGGCTTTGTAAAAAGAAAAGAAAACTGAATTTTATTCTTTAAATAATTTTTATAATCGCCAAATAAATTTCATTGAATTGTCATTAAAAATATTTTTTTTTATTAAATCCTGAATGCGCCATTGATACCGACTGAAAAAAAAGGAAACAGCTGTCTGTTGCTTGACTATTGGTGAGGAAAAAAATGTTGTGTTTTCTTTCTGTTAATTTGGGAATTATGCTTTTCTTTTCCACTAATTTTAGAATATTTTCGAAACGCTGATTAGAAAAATCATTTGCGAAATAGATTGTAGAAGACTTAATTATATTCGGAGAAAGGAAAAGCAAGAACGCTTTTCTTTTTTAAACAGAAATAATGAAATGATGTTCGAAATACAGTATTTTGAGCGTACTCCAAAAGTTCCGAATATTTGGCACAAATTCATAGAAAATCGCCTGAGATGAGTCGAATTATCTTATCCAACTACGAGATTACACGTGACTTATGTGACTTCATTTTCGGGCAATTATATCGTGGGAGGTCACCCCATTCATTTAATCAGTCACGGCATCAATTGTTATTGCAACACAGTTTATTATCATTGGTTTTTTATCATATGTACTTTACACTTCCTGCTGTTATTTCAATATTAACGTCCCAGTATGCGGCTTTTATGCAAAGCAAATGTGATGAAACAAAGGAAGGACGTAGGTATGTGTTTTGAAATTTTGAAAGACACGAGGCATCACATAATCAAGAAAGTGTCGCAGTAAACTGACCTTCAATAATATTGTATGTTACTTGATCTGATAAAAGTATGATATTCGTGACCTGACATCGTGTGTATTTATAATAGAGCTGTAAATATTCGAATGGTTTCGAATACGAATAATTACTTCGAATATTCGAACATTATTCGAATAATTAGGAGTAACGGAAAACATAGAATAAAATTAATGAGTAAGGTGACGTCTAAAAAGCGAAAAATACTCTATAAATTTAGAGAAATAACGTTACAGTTACAGTAATGAGGGAAGAAATGAAAATAGGTATTATAGTTCATTAAAAATCGTTTATGAGGTTTTAGCTTCCTACAAAAATCCATGCTTATACAGTTTCAAAGTTAATGTTGAAAATGTAGTCGCGTAGATCGAATACGAAACAGAACTGGGCATTATTCCAATTGTTTCTAGTAAATATATACATATGTAACGTAATCATCTGAATACATACTTTTTAGTATACTACAATATTAAAATAATAATTAGTGACTCTTTACAACAAACTATTCCTTCTATTTATTCGAATTGTCGACGATAATATTTATCATTATTTGTTTGAATACGTTCCCGTTTCAAAATTTATAAATTTATCAAAGATTAATAAAGTTCCAAATTTATCGCTTGAAAAATAAATAATTGTAAAGGTCAATATGAAAAGAATTTCACGGTAAAGCGTGAAAAAATATTTCATGTTTATATTCCTATTTGGTACAATTTGAAATTTTGTCACTCGGAATATTCGGTTATTCCTAATTATTCGAATATTCGAAGAAATTATGTTATAATTAGCTACATGATATTTTCATTGCTCCATAACTTTCCGAAGAAGTTATCAATTGATCATCGTTCGAATCATGTCAGACTTCAATGCATCCCATATTTTGTTCTATTATAAAACTTATAAAGGTTGCCCTACATTGTTTCACACTTCATAGAGTAAAATAATGATCAAGTCTCTATCTCTTATTGCTTCACACGAACTTGTAACACTTTCAGTCTCACGTCCTTCACATTAAAAGATATGCAGACATACGAGGGTCACAAATTTATGCTACAAACTTTGCGTGTGTAAAACTCATTCAAATAAACAGAAAATTGTTAGTAAGCATGAATTTCAAAAAAAATCTGTAACTTAAAAATTACCTTTCTTAATTCTCAAAGTACGAAAAAATGCTAAGTTCGAGAATTTTTTTAGAATTTTCTTCTCAAGGTCATATTGAACTACGACAAATTCGATTTACGTTAGTGTCAGCTACAAGCTGAAAAAATTATTGAGTCATTCCATCTAAAAAAGCAAGCTGGTCTCGAAAACAGTCGGAAACTATTGACCTTGAAAAAATTTTCCGTTTGCGTCATATTTGCCCCATAAAGGTATAATAAAATTGTGCAAATTAAATTGGCCCTTAACCCTTTTCCGTATTTTCTAACTAAATTAAATACGTTGTTCAGGCGTTCTGTTTCAAGTGGAACACCCTGTATACAAAACATACATATGTACCTACTTCCATTCATCGTAAGAGCTGATGGATACGTCTACCGTTCATATGAATGTTTTATATGACTCAGCACGTCACCTAGTCGAGGTACGCACCGAAGCTACCTTTTTCCTTATTTCTGGACAAGAATCCAACATTTGTTGCCTCAATTCATCTAACAAGAAACAAGAGTAGTTGTCGATAGTCTACGTTCTTCAACCTTTTCTTTTACCAGTAAAAGTCTGTCTTTGCTAAATAAATACGTCCTAAGTAGGTATTAGCTAGCAGCCTTTAGCTACAGAAGTGTCTTCTGTGACGAGATCCTAAATTGTTCAATTAAATCCCTAAAACTTATCAATTATTACCAAACATAGTACTCTAAAAGATTCACTGTAACCACGCAGCAAATTCGTCGCGTTCAATTTAATTAATTGTCAATTTTATTATTCAAGCATTTCCTAATATCGAATTAAAACACTACTGCTCTGCGAACCAGTTTCATCAAACAGAATGACTTATGCCCTACGCGCGGTTAGCTTTTGAACCCATGTTGATTAACACCTTGCATTTCAATAAGCCCAGCTTTTCCTACGAATTCGTGAATATGAAATTCGCGTAACGCCAAGGACCCAGTTCCTGATCACTTAAGATGCAAAGGGAGCAGTTTCTGATGAACCTAAAACATTTTACTATGAGCTATCAAATGTTTGCGTATAAATTTAAAACTACTTCATAATTATTTAATAATTTTTTCGAATAAATTCGTATCGTGATAAACTTATTATTTGGTATTTTTATACTAAACTGATCAGGAATTGGGTTCTCATCAGGAACTGGGTCCTCGACGGTACGTAGAAACAGAGTGAATGTCTTGAATTAATACTTGCACCTAAAATAATGAATGTAGGGGAAAGTGGGGTAAAACGGAACGGGTGGGTAAAACGGAACACCAATGTTTCTGTTAGATTAGAGCTGCGAACAGGCCCGTTCCTGGCGGGGGTGCAGAAGGTGCCCCCGCACCTGGGCGGCCAAACCTAGGGGCGGCCGCACGCTGTTTATATGTAAAATTTTGATTAATGAGAATTACATTTTTTTCAAATTATCCAACGTTGGTTTTAGAAATAAAAATTCATAAGTACTACAATCTACTTTCACGAAATTTGGCAAAAATAAAAAAATCCAAGGCCTTGTATTTTTAAACAAATTCGAAATAGACAAAATGATTTAACCCCGCCCCCTAATTTCACGAGAACTAAAACATATTCCATTTTTAACAAAATCGCAGATATCAAGGGGCAAAAGGTGATTGATTTGGCGTGGAATGTTCCTGAAAACTATGTATATATAGATGTAAAAGTAAACACTGCATATAAAATTCTTAATTAAAGAATATTAAATTAATAAGGGCGGCAATATAGTTTTTGCACCTGGGCGGCCAACAACCCAGGAACGGCTCTGGCTGCGAATGAGTTGGTACCGCGTCACATGGAACCAAAGGGTCCTCGTAGCATTTTATGATAGACCATAGATCCCTGTGGTACCAACTCATTCGCAGCTCTTATCTAATAGAAACATGATGGTGTTCCGTTTTACCCCACTTTCCCCTACATGGGTAGAGTACAGGTATTAGTATAGGTTACTGATGCATTCGTTAGAGGGAGAATCAATTCCCGGAATTTTATCAGATTTTCATCCGTCGTCTTCTGCGAGATCCTATCGCGTTCGTATAGTTGCAGCAGTTGTGATACATGCACAGAGATATTCCCCACATGTGCATAGCGTGACTCATGCCGTTCCAAAGGCAGCGTAACGTAACATTATTGTAACATAATCGCTTATACATGTTATTTCCACATGCCGAGCCACAACTCAGTTACAGGAACGTTTATCGCAATAATGTGTCAGAATTTTATGCCGCGCGTACACCTCACGATAGGATTAGTCGTTTTCTTCAGGGTTACATTTAATTACAGCGTGATGTGTCTTCGCTGAGTCTCACCTATACTCTACCGTCTTTGAATTCAAGAGTCTTCATTTTTATTCCTGTGACTTTTCTGATCCTTACTGTACATTTCACCTACAATTCTAAATTCTTATTACTAGTATTATTAACAATAGGGTAAAGGACCCAATTACTGACACCTGACCAATTACTGTCACCTTAAGCTATTTTACTTAAAATAACGAATAAATAAACTATAGTATAAAATTTATAGCATAGATTATAGGTTGAACTACATAATTCTTTTTTTGTATGACTTTACAACGTTTATTTATTTGTTATTTTAAGTAAAATACCTTAAGGTGACAGTAATTGGTCAGGTGTCAGTAATTGGGTCCTTTACCCTATGTACCATCATCGTCATTTCTGACTAAATTGAAGTACATTTTGAGGGGTTCGCCGCTCATTAGCGGTTCGGAACCACTGTGCGCTGCCCCGCGCGAATGTTGCCTTAGCTTCTATTCTTTGATTAAGCATTAAGCGGTTTTACAGTTGTACATCTTTATTCATACACGCGAGGGAGGCTGTTGCGTCGCCAATTTAATGGATGGAGCCACGGGGTACGTTGGTCTGCTTCTAACCGCTGAAATATTGAGCGCACCTTAGCAGCAGGACAGCTCCTCCAAACGCATTCTAAAAGCGACCAGCTTGTCATGCTGTGCGTTAAGGGGGTATACATTTTGTGGATTTTTTTACAAGTCAACGGTTTGATGCAGATTTCCCGTTTTTTTACTATCTTTACATAGTATTATGAACTACTCAAAACAAAAGTTTCGGTTAAAAAACTATTGGTTTTGGGAAGTTATGCATACACATCCGAAAGTCTTTCGATTTTAGACGGCTAAACGGTGGCCCTGAAAACACCTGTATGTCGTGTCTGAAATGAAAAACCATCAAATATTCTTATAAAGTATGTCAATAGCTATCGTCCAACGTAGCCGATTTTGAAAATTTTGAAAAATAAAGAAATGGTGAGAGATCAAAGGTAAAGTTAAATTTTTCCAAGAGAAAACTCCACCTTTTTTCTTTACAAATTATAAACGGGGGGTCGGAATAAAAAAAGCCTTCGTTGGACGATGTGGAATCTTATTATGATTCTCCATGCAAAATTGGAAGTGAATTGGTTGAACGTAGCGCGAGTTTTTAGGGCCACCGTACTGAAAACTGGGATGTTTCACTCAAACGCATATAACTTCGTCAATTTTCCGAATTTTCACATCAGACTTGTTTTATACTATTTCCAAAACAACAGTCTAGGAAAATATGTGAAACAGGCCACCGTAGTACAAAATGTAGTTTCTCGCCTCGCCGCCCCCTGCTACCTGCGTGGTTTCACTTAAAAGTCTATAACTTTGTCAGTCTTCCGAATTTTTACATTGGACTTGATTCATAATATTCCTAAAACATCTATCTATGAAAATATGTAAAAAGAAAAAATCCGATTTATGACACTTTCAAACGGTTATACCCTCTTAACAAAATACGCGAACCACGCGAAAGTACCTACTCTTCGGTATTTTTCACTCGAGACACTTTTGTTGCACGTCACTGATATTTTTTAAACTATCGTCATCCGTATCGAATGAATAGGGGAAAGGTGGGATAGTTGATCAGCGGGGATACATGATCACATCAGTTTATATCACAACTCAAATAATTAAATACAATCAAAGCAAACCATTATTATTATTTTAATAAAAAAGAAAAACTGTGATCAACTATCCCACCTTTCCCCTATATCTGAAATTCCCTTGTGAAAAGACCCTTACTGATCTATTAAGGGCCCCATACACGTTGAGATCTGTATCGATACATGTTGCAAGTAACAATATCGCGATACAAATCTCAACGCGTATTTGACTGTCTCGGTATCGATGGAATCGTCGCCCGTATCAATGTTCTGAAACGTCGATACCTCGAGCGCGCAACTGATACGAATATCTACATGTTTCAGCGTGTGTGTTGTTGTCTCTTGTAGATATCGCGCTACCAAGGTTCACTTTTTTTTTTTATAGACAAACACTTTTAGATGTTTCAGATGCAACAACTGAGATATAAGTTTAGCACTTAACTCTTCGTGGTCACGCGGCGTGTGTCGCACTCCAAGAGCAATTTTCGAGTTCAAATGTCGCGCTTTTGCGACTTCCAAAGGGGATTTATCAAGCAAATGAAAAATCTTTTTTTTCTACAACCGTGGAATATTTTTCTACAAATATCATCGTATCAAAATTTAAATTTCTAGAAGAAGACTATTACGAATGAACAATAGGGTGGCCCTTATTTTCAACCTGCGATTTCTTTTGCTTTCATCCCCTAATATGGTTCTATTTTATAGAAAAATAGTCCCTGAAAAAGTGTATTGCGATCGGACAACAGGAAAGGGTGTCGACCAGGCCTTAAAGTTTAGAATTCATCAATAGTTTGAATTCGAAGAATTTCTCAAAAATAGTAAGCCTTATCGAAATATTGTTGAAATAATATTCAAAGAGGTGATTAATATATCGACCCGCGGAAACGGCTGGGCTTCGATATGAGTGTGAGTGAGACGAAACAGGAGCGAGTAGGAAAACTATTCAAGGCTCCCGAGCCAGAGAAACATTTACATACCACTGCTTGTGTGAGTGGCCAGGAGCCATTATTTTTTTATCACTTATTTTGATCTTCCTCTTCATAAAAAGTATTCCAAAAATATTGTTCCAACTACGAGCTCCTTAGAATTCGTATAAAAAAATTAAGTGTACCCATAACTCAATGAAAATGCGTTTAAACTTTTAAAAAATGCGTTTGAACTTTTAAAGTTTTGGGTCTGAGCGCTAGATCGAGGAACGCCTACCTACTTACACGTGTAGAACTTTGTCAATTTTGGTCGAATTAACTTGACACTTTCAGGGAATATTTTCAAGACGTTGTACTTCAAGAAAATATAAAAGTCAAAAAATCGATTTATCTAAAATTTCTAGGTGGGCCACTCCTCTTAAATATTAAAAAACTGTTACAGATTACGTTATTATATCCTATTACGATTACCATCATTTCCACTTTCCACACCGTTGTCACTTCTGCATTGGTCACAGCTCCGCCTCAGCGCTAGGGGGTGCACTTTTTCGAGAGCACGGAAAAAGAAATGACGGACATACGTATATTTCGCAGTGTTCACTTCCACTGTGGTATAAAAGGATGTGGTACCGCTATCATTGCCGCTATTATCGCCGGAGTGTTTGCCGTGGACTGTTCTTCTTTCGGACTCCACCTGCAGTCGCCGAGGTTTGAGCCACGATTTTCCTCGTGGCTTGGCAAGCTTCCACGAGGAGACGCGAAGAGCTGCTAGGGTCGATTTAAAAATAGGCTATTGGCTTGTCCTTAAAAGTACGCGTTACTTGCAGGTTCTCACGCAAGAACCGTGGCCATCAATTCCTTTCGGCGCGAGGGAAATCGTATTACAATGACAGGATTTCCATAACGATAGATGTGGAATGGCACTCTTATAGAACATAGAACTATGGGTAGAATTTCTGATAAATACTTGTACTGAAAGGACATTTTAAACCCTTGCAACCATGTACAGGGTGTATAAAAAGTGATGGTCGCCGCTTCCAGGGGTGAATCTACACCTCTGGATTAGGGCTGGGACTATTAGAATAATTTAATATTCGAATATTTTACAAGTATTCGAATAATACGAATAAACTTCGAATATTTCAGTATTCGAATGTTATTATTCGAATACTATTCGAATACTATTCGAATACTGCTATATTCGAATACTATTCGAATACTGCTATATTCGAATACTATTCGAATACTGCTATATTCGAATACTGCTATATTCGAATACTGCTATATTCGAATACTATTCGAATACTGCTATATTCGAATACTATTCGAATACTGCTATATTCGAATACTGCTATATTCGAATACTGCTATATTCGAATACTGCTATATTCGAATACTATTCGAATACTGCTATATTCGAATACTATTCGAATACTGCTATATTCGAATACTGCTATATTCGAATACTATTCGAATACTGCTATATTCGAATACTATTCGAATACTGCTATATTCGAATACTGCTATATTCGAATACTGCTATATTCGAATACTGCTATATTCGAATACTGCTATATTCGAATACTGCTATATTCGAATACTATTCGAATACTGATGTATTCGAATAGTATGGTGTGAAGTGGGTCAAAATTAGCGTACAAGATTTCACCCTGACAAATGAACCTAAAGAACTTGATTTATAATTCACACCATACTATTCGAATATATCAGTATTCGAATACTTTAATATTCGAATATTATTCGAATACTTTAATATTCGAATATTATTCGAATACTTTAATATTCGAATATTATTCGAATACTTTAATATTCGAATATTATTCGAATACTTTAATATTCGAATATTATTCGAATACTTGGATATTCGAATTATATTCGCCAAATAATTGAGCAACTGAAGTATTCGAATATTCGAATACCGAAAAATTCGATAAATAGTCCCAGCCCTACTCTGGATTAGTGGATATTTGTAAAAAAGGTTGCCGCAAAATTGTTTATAACATTGTCCATAACACGTGCAGGGTTAAAAGTGTTACTAAAATCGCAAGTACTATAGAAAACGTAGGAAAATTATTTTGTGAAAATATTTTTCCATCGACCTTCTGTTCATTTCTGTTACGTTTTATTAGCTGTTTTGAATATTCACGATATTCCAATCGAATGCTTCCTTCACGTTTTATTATTACTATTCAGAATTAATTCAACCTCTACAGTAGTTGTTCTCACTTAACACTGTTCGAATAACCAAACAGTTGGTGAGACGGTGTTCACCCAATCGAATTTCTACAGCAGGGAAGACCGGGGGTAAGTTGTTCCGACAGTTCTATCTTCAAAATGAAAACGGCGTTGTACTTTAAATAATTTTTTCCGTGTAAGTTGATCACGCCACTCCGTGGAAAAAATAATTTAAAGTACAACGCTCTTTTTCATTTTCAAGATAGAACAGTCGGAACAACTTACCCCCGGAACTTTTACCCCCGGTCTCCCCTAATGTGTTCTCCAGATTATCTGTAACGCGCAACCGAGGATTACGAAGAGGTTTCGCAGTGGCCGTGCCCAATGTGATATGCGAAAAAGCAAATTAGTCGCGTTTAGCGATTATTAAATTTAATGCATTTTAACGCATGCGAATTTAACGCATTTTCAGGAAAAACGAAACAATGACTCTTGAGCGGGAACGTGCAGATAAAGTTGAAGCGAATGGAATACCTGTAACATCATAGTCGAATGAACCGCACGGCTGCTCAAACCTAGCAAACTTGAAACGCGGCAGGAGGGACGTGGAGGGGTGCTGTATATTCAAATTACGGGGTGACCCTTCTCGAAAACTTGACGAAGGGGAAAGGGGAATTACCGCGTATAAGCCAGCAGGCTTGCTTCTCTAAAATCAATAGGACCGCTCCGAACTCGTGTACTCCGTTCAGCTTGCCGGGGCTCGCTTTGAAAATTCGAATTTTCCGCTGCCATGAAATTTATGTCGGAAGCAAGACTCGACGCTATTCGAATAGTAATTTAAGAGAGTTTTCGACAAAGTGTTTACGAACAACAAAATGGAATGCATTGAATGAAAAAGAAAAACGACGAATCTGTTCTAGTAAAATAAACAATTTAAATTTTTTTATATTCATACAAAATTCGTGTATCTATATATTTTATACCATTATAATCTGAGGAGAAAAGAATGAAGCAAAAATAGTGTCGTGTACGAACAGCGTAATAAACTCTTCAGTAAATTTCTCAATTAAATAGGAAGCGATTTAACGACCTCCTATACATTTTGCGCACGTGGCTTAAAAACGCTTTTTCGTCGCTGCTGTCTGCGAAAGGCGATCCCTTTTTAAGTGCTTGACATATGTGACCTGCTCTGGTAAAAAGAGGCTAACGCGCGAAAACCACTTTTCGAGATAAACGCGTTTAAAGTTATTCACTCCGTCTGTTTCGTTTCCAGCTGTTTTCTCTTGCATTTCGATGTTTGCATTTCCAGCTGGATGGTGTTACGTATTTCATTTAACGTTGATCAGAGTATGTATGCACTTGCGGTTCGCGGTATTCTTGAGCATGATATTTCGTAAAGAACTGTTAATTTCTTTGCGAACATTTTACTCTATAAATCGCTTTGAAAGTTGATTTTCACGAATAACGCTTGAAAATCGTCGAAATCGAATTCTTCGCACTTTACCCCTTCTTATCAGAGCACGTCACATATGTATGTTTGCCACGCGGTGCACCTGGAGAAACCTACAGCTTTAGGAATTAAAATTTCAACTGCACGCTCCACTTCATTTACCAACAATTTATTGATCCTATCAGTAAAATTTTCAGAAGCAACGAGGAGACTGGAAAATGTAGTACACTACAACAGAAAGTTGTTGAATATAAAACAGATATGACTGTACAGCTATAAAATCATCACACAAGAAATTATCACACAGAATGTATTTTCGAAGACGCTTCGTCACGAATAATCATAACATTCAAATATTAAAAAAAAAAAAATGGTCTCCTGATTCAGTGGTAAATGACTGACAGTTAATTAAATTACATTCCGTTAATTAATTATATATCTGTCTGAAGCAAGATAAACAATAACAGCCACTGTAAAATGCTATCGTTTAATAATTGCAAGTCAGAGTACATCGAACTTTTACCTCTAAAAAGAAGACATTCTGTTGTAAAAAAAAAACAGCAACGCAGGGTTCCCCATAAGGGAATCTATGACGGTGTGCAGTTTTTTGCCCGGTCAGGAGACAAACATTTCGCGATCGCGATCCCGCGCGTCGCGTCGGTGAGTTGTCGTCCGTCGACAGGTTCCAGTCGAAACAGGATCTGACCAAGGAGGGCAGTTTTCTCGCGGTGGCTGCTGGATCCTTCTCCTCGTTTCTCTCCCCGTACTTTTTTTTTTTTTTACTTTTACGACGGATAGTCGGATACCCCCGTAAAAGCGACGCGCACGGCCGCGGCGCAGTTTCACGCAGCACAACGGGGTATAATCGTTCAGCTCCGAGCACCTAATTTCCAACTTTCTTCCGTGGAATCAGCCGCCTTCTGACCCAGGACTCGGAATTAGGAAGGCGCTGCACGAGAAACTCGGGCCCTCGGCAAACTACTACGTAAGGGCTGGCAAGCAAGGTGGCTTTTAATCGGCTTAGAACCGTCTATTTGCTGGCCCGCTGAATTTAAGCGGGCGAACTATCGTCGGATGTTAAGCGCGCTGTTTACCAGCTAGACTCCATTGTTGGTTTATGAGAAAAATATTTAGTAAAATCGGTAGTCACGAAATTAAGGGGTGAGTTGTTAATGGTAATTGCAATGAAATAGCTGCTATTACAAATTGACAAAGTTAAGGATTTTTTGTTCGTATAAATAAAAATATAGAGCTTTGATTTCTTATACAGTTTTAAAGTATTCTTTATCTTTTCATATTCTCTAAATATTGACAAATAAAGCCACAAAGCTGGAAGTAAATATGTTTAATTTAGTAAAATTGGTAGTTACGAAATTAAGGGGTGAGTGGTTAATGGTAATTGCAATGAAATAGCTGCTATTACAAATTGACAAAGTTAAGGATTTTTTGTTCGTATAAATGAAAATATAGAGCTTTGGTTTTTTATACAGTTTTAAAGTAATCTTTATTTTTTCAAATTCTCTAAAGATTGACAAATAAAGCCACAAAGCTGGAAGTAAATATGTTTAATTTAGTAAAATCGGTAGTCACGAAATTAAGGGGTGAGTTGTTAATGGTAATTGCAATGAAATAGCTGCTATTACAAATTGACAAAGTTAAGGATTTTTTGTTCGTATAAATAAAAATATAGAGCTTTGATTTTTTATACAGTTTTAAAGTATTCTTTATCTTTTCATATTCTCTAAAGATTGACAAATAAATCCACAAAGCTGGAAGTAGGGTAGATGCACCATTTGTGGCCACTTTAAGGATTTCAGTGACTTTCATCGTAATTATCTTTAAAATTCTACTTCAAATCAGGAAACTAAAAGCTTTACTAAATTTTACGCTATCTTTACTATTAATGTCTATGTTACCATTAACTAGAGAAATCGTTAAAGAATTAATAAAGTTAAAAAATATAAGAAATCCATTTTTCACCGTTTGTGGCCACTTTAAGGATTTCAGTGACTTTCATCGTAATTATCTTTAAAATTCTACTTCAAATCATGAAACTAAAAGCTTTACTAAATTTTACACTGTCTTTACTATCAATGTCTAAGTTACCATTAACTAGAGAAATCGTTAAAGAATTAATAAAGTTAAAAATATAAGAAATCCATTTTTCACCGTTTGTGGCCACTTTAAGGATTTCAGTGACTTTCATCGTAATTATCTTTAAAATTCTACTTCAAATCAGGAAACTAAAAGCTTTACTAAATTTTACGCTATCTTTACTATTAATGTCTAAGTTACCATTAACTAGAGAAATCGTTAAAGAATTAATAAAGTTAAAAAATATTAGAAATCCATTTTTCACCGTTTGTGGCCACTTTAAGGATTTCAGTGACTTTCATCGTAATTATCTTTAAAATTCTACTTCAAATCAGGAAACTAAAAGCTTTACTAAATTTTACACTATCTTTACTATTAATGTCTAAGTTACCATTAACTAGAGAAATCGTTAAAGAATTAATAAAGTTAAAAAATATAAGAAATCCATTTTTCACCGTTTGTGGCCACTTTAAGGATTTCAGTGACTTTCATCGTAATTATCTTTAAAATTCTACTTCAAATCATGAAACTAAAAGCTTTACTAAATTTTACACTGTCTTTACTATCAATGTCTAAGTTACCATTAACTAGAGAAATCGTTAAAGAATTAATAAAGTTAAAAATATAAGAAATCCATTTTTCACCGTTTGTGGCCACTTTAAGGATTTCAGTGACTTTCATCGTAATTATCTTTAAAATTCTACTTCAAATCAGGAAACTAAAAGCTTTACTAAATTTTACGCTATCTTTACTATTAATATCTAAGTTACCATTAACTAGAGAAATAGTTAAAGAATTAATAAAGTTAAAAAATATAAGAAATCCATTTTTCACCGTTTGTAGCCACTTGCCACTTTTCGCGTAAGCAATAAATGTAACCTTATATTTCTGGTGGTATACTAAACAAAATATTTACGCTTTGAAATTCTACACATAATTAAGTGTCTGCAAGCAATTTCGAGCTAAAAAAACGCGATAATTATGCACATGGCCAAAAACGGTACATCTACCCTAGAGCTTTGGTTTTTTATATAGTTTTAAAGTAATCTTTATCTTTTCATATTCTCTAAAGATTGACAAATAAAGCCACAAAGCTGGAAGTAAATATGTTTAATTTAGTAAAATCGGTAGTTACGAAATTAAGGGGTGAGTGATTAATGGTATTTGCAATGCAAAAGCTTCTATTACAAATTGACAAAGTTAAGGATTTTTGTTCGTATAGGTAAATAAAAATATAGAGCTTTAGCTTTTTATACACTTTTAAAGTATTCTTTATCTTTTCATATTCTCTAAAGATTGACAAATAAAGCCACAAAGCTGGAAGTAAATATGTTTAATTTAGTAAATTCGGTAGTTACGAAATTAAGGGGTGAGTGATTAATGGTATTTGCAACGCAATAGCTTCTATTACAAATTGACAAAGTTAAGGATTTTTGTTCGTATAGGTAAATAAAAATATAGAGCTTTGGTTTTTTATACACTTTTAAAGTATTCTTTATCTTTTCATATTCTCTAAAGATTGACAAATAAAGCCACAAAGCTGGAAGTAAATACGTTTAACGGTTTTGTTTTAAAAAAATTCTCGAGGCTCGCATCATTTTTCGTCCGTCAAAGTAGGGAGACACCTACTGTCACATTTATTTAACGACGCCGTGTATGCGAAGATACATTATACAGAATACAAATCCCCATGCATTCTATTTTATGCTATAGAATTATAATGCACATCACGCGTCACAAATAAAATATTAAAAATACTATTCCCATTGTACTGCAATGAGAAACAGAATCGACGATTGACTAGATTGCAGGTCCATCAAGATTCGAACGCGAATCTTGCATTTATCGCGTGTCTGCTTTAATCAATCACGCTACGTGTACACGGTGTCGACGAATTCTTTCTGCCTGAGTCCCATGCCTGTAATGGCAGTCCCCTATAACGTGTACAAAAATATCTGACCAAGGGAGCGCGAAGCTGGTAGCAACGAAGCATGAACTACAGAGAAAACTGTTCGTGTGATTTTATTGCTTTGTCGCAAGCAACGTAGGTATGGGACTCTGTTAGGTTGAAAACACTTGGCTCGAGCAACGACCGTTCTCCTATATCCCAGGCGCGACTATATCCTAGAAGGTCTATCTAAGCGTGCATGTAAACGTGTCAAGAGGCAAGGAGTCGGAGTAACAGTGAGAGATCAAAGATCGACAGCCCAGAAAAAAACAAGGATCTCAATCTGGGGTCGATCTCTCGAACGGGTCGTGCGACCCGACTTCACCGTCCAAAGAATTTATTCGTGCCCTGGCTACGAATACGCAGAATCACCTTCGGCATGATCGTACCATTCGATCCTGACGACTGCGGACTCCCTACTGGATGAGCCAGCGTTCACTCGTTTCATTTGTTTTTTACCAAATAGTTTCTACTGATAATATTGAATCGCCATACTGAAAGAATGTAACTTGGGTATCTAGAAACGTGTAACTATAGATTATATAGAAGTTAGAAAACTGGGTATGATGAGGTAAACAATTTCATCCAGATATTTACATGTCTACGCATCCACATGCAAATAGACTTTTGTAAGAAATAAACCTTCCATAGGTCTGAAAAAAAAAATGTTGAATCGATTTTGCGTTCGAGATATTATATAGATATTATATATTGGTTCTAACCCAAAATCTCCATTAGGGTGGCTCTTATTTATACGTGTCCAATTTTTTTGGTTGATATTTATTTGCTATCACCCCATAGAACGGTGTCAGTTGACAAAAAATAGTCCCTGAAAAAGTTTATTGCAATCGGACAACAGGAAAAAATGCCGAACAGGCCTTAAAGTTTAGAATTCATCAACGGTTTGATTTTGAAGAATTTCTCAAAAATGGTAAGCCCTATGAAAATTTTGTTCAAATAATATTAAAAGAGCATTCAATTTTCTATAATTACTGTATATACAATTTTTTCGTGCTCCCAACCATTTTTTAGATAATAGCGTTTAAATATAGAGAGGTCCGCACTTATCGCGTCCGTCCTCTTACAATCATTTCAGTGCCTTTATTGACCCCTGGATTATTAAATGAATTACTTCGTCGCATGATAGCAGGGATCGGCGGACTCCAGCTACCGCTGGTGGAGGGGGAGACACCTACAGGAGCGGTGGTAACGTGTGCATGAACTGTGCCCGCGCACACATAATCACCGCTCCTATAGCTGTTTCCCCCTCCACCAACGGCAGCTGGAGTCCGCCGATCCCTGCATGATAGGCAAAAAATCTGCAGGTCCCGACGGTATTCAAGCTGTACTACGGTAAAGGACCCAATTACTGACACCTCAAGCTATTTGAATTAAAATAACGAATAAATAAACTATAGTATATAATCTAAAATATAGATTATAGTTTGAATTACATAATTCTTTCTGTGTATGACTTTACAACGTTTATTTATTCGTTATTTTAAGTAAAATAGCTCAAGGTGACAGTAATTGGTTAGGTGTCAGTAATGGGGAAGATGACGCAAAGCTTGGCGCAGATGGCGCCACTAGCGCATCTCCTGTGGTTGGGCCCGAGTGCGTATGTGTGAATTGTTTGCGCGCGAATTTTTCATTTATGTGTTGTATAAATGGGAATACGTGCTGGTGGCGTCACGGGTGGAAAAAAGTTGCAGTCATCTTCCTCATTGGGTCTTTTACCCTACTCCAAGGACTCCCGCCAAAAGTAATGGCAACAAGCTATTATCTCGACGCTGTTTGAATCCGGCAAACATCCTTCCGTCGTATCGACCGATTACTCTACTCGGCTATATGGGCAAACTGTACGAGAAGATTTAATATCATTTTTTATAGTCGCATGCATACAAGAAATAAATTCTACTGTTATAACAGGCAGGATTTAGAAGATCTCTTTTTACAGTCACCCAGCTAGTCGGAGTTGTCACCGACATTCACTCCGCTTTCGCAACCAAGCCTGCAACCTGCATGATTTCTATCGATTGCACAGATGCCTCTGTATCTGTCTGCTATTCGAAACTCCTGCAAGAACTTCAACGATCCGGACACCACTGGCTGGCTAATCAACATTAAAGCATCTTTCCTGCGTCACAGGAAAGTTTTAATATACAGGGTTTCCGGTTATTCACTGGTCTTCTTGAAGGAGGTGATTAGGGAGGTGAAATGAAGAAAAAGAGTTGCATAAAAATTGTGTCAAAAACCGATTTACTTAATGAGATACAAATCCTCAAAGAAGTATTATTTTATCGAAAACATATCTTTGATCGAAAACAAATTTTCTTATCCGCGGATTTTCGAAACTTTTCCTCTAAAGTGCACCATTTTTACTTATATATAACTTATTAATTTTGCGATTATAAAAAAATATTAGAAATTTTTATTGACAGATGTAAAATAAAAATTTCTATTTAATATTTTGTGATGTCATATTCTAGCGATTAACAAACATTTCATTACTGCTACTGCAACAATTAAGTACTTAGGATTATCATTAAGCTCATTATAGATTTATATAACTTTTTCGTAGAATTTTGCAGTTTTTACTACATTTTAAAATTCTAATTATGCAATTTCCACGGAACTTACAAAAGCAAAGGAAATAAATGGGAGCATAGTAATTAGTCAACACTTTTCATTAAATATTGCACCGTGCAAAATGAGCTAAATTGTAAAAAAAAGGGAAGCTTGTCGTCCATAGCACAGCGTTTTACTTATATTTTCATAAAATTTTCATTCGAGGCTATGTTTAGATCCAACCAGCGGTATTTTACGCTTTTATTAGGGTACTACGCTTATTTATTACGTACAGTTAATTAAGAATTGAGTAAAAACGCGAGTAACATTAAAAAGCAGTGGCAACAATTTACTTAATTAGTAATTAACGAACACCAGGATTGTTTCATATTCACAAAGTAACAGAATAATAAAAAAAAGTTAGTGTAAATTATAAAAACGTAGCGAGATAGCTGGACGAATACATTAAAAAGTAGCATAAATGTATTGTACGTATTAAGGCGAAAGGAGTCGCGAAGGCTTGGCGATTTACTAACATCAGGGCCATCTAACTGTTTTGTAGAACCATCCTACTTTTCTTCGACGCTCGGCGAGGTGCTCAACTCGAACGATAGAATAGCCGTTTGATTTTAGATCGAAAATTCTAAGCGACTCCGCAGAGCAACTTGTCGATGGAAACACAGAAGAACTCTCACCGTTTAAAGAGTTTCTTCGAAAAACGATAAACTCTTAAAAAATATGGACAAGTTTTTATGAACTCTGGTGATACAAGTATCAGTCATTTTTTAAGCAACAATTTCTGTCTCTGCTGAGAGGCGATAAAACGGAACCGAAATTGGCAATTTCAATTAATAAAACCGAACATGTTCCTATAACTTCACATTTTTTTTACTTTGTATTTATTATTATTATTTTCTTTATTTTGTGATTTATTTGATTTCGTGTACTTGGCGTAATTAATAAAATCGAACATGTTCCTATAACTTCACATTTTTTTACTTTGTATTTATTATTATTATTTTCTTTATTTTGTGATTTATTTAATTTCATGTACTTGGCGTAATTCTTTTACTTTTTTAAACTTTTTGGGGGGATAACTTCTCTTCTGGAATAAGAGAATTGCTATTCTCAGCTATTTGCTCGTTGCTTCTGAAGCGGAACGGTAATCCGAAGGAACAGTGGCGTCGCTCACGACACGAGCGCTTTTGTCATTAAAACTGTAAACTAGAAACTGGTTTTCACGTAAAGCCGTGGATCTCGCGGGAGCGAGCACGGTCAATCATTGGCTAGGTACAGCGGCGAATAAAATACGAAATTGTTGGGTGGCATGCCCGATCGAAACGGTGGAATAAATTATTGCCGGGCCGCGACGAACGAGCTGAGGCACGCGATCGGGCTTAAGAATCGGCAAGAAGCTTTTCGACATGCTAGCCGGAGGAACGAGTCCGAGAGAAATTGCGGGCCGAAAGTTTGTCTATCGTGGTGGGGGCAGTTTTTTTTTTTTAAGCGAGATCTGTCTCTCTGCTCGTAGCGTAAAATCGGCTGCTGGTGGCTGACTGTTATCTTGGCCAACGAAAATAGGTGTGCACGAAGTTAAATCAGAGGCCAGAGGAGCGGAAGGCTAAGAGAAAACAAGATCCCGATCTCTTAACCGGTCGTACGATTGAAAATGGGGCCCGCGCGTGTATGTATGCGCCAGACGGTCGAAGAGGCTCAGCATCAGGGCCGGATAACTGTTAGGTGGAACCTCCCTCCACGCTGAGGAAACTCTTCGTTCTACTTTTTTTCTTTCCCTCCTTTCGGACCCTTACAATGGATCGAAAGCGGTGCTCAGCCTCTGCCACGGCGATGATGTCACTGCGACACCAGTTGGCAACAAGGATCTGTGTTTGGTTGAAAAGGGGACGCTTAGAATAGGGCTGAGATTTTTTAAATCACTGAATATTAGGGTGGAACGAAGAAATCAAAATTGTGTGACTGTTTCCTAATACTTGAAAAAAAAATTTGTCTTTACTGATACAGATTAAGCGGAGGGTGAAGGACCCAATTACTGACACCTGACCAATTATTGTCACCTTAAGCTATTTTATAATTTATAGCATAGATTATAGGTTGAATTACATTATTCTTTTTGTATATGACTTTACAACGTTTATTTATTTGTTATTTTAAGTAAAATAGCTTTAGGTGACAGTAATTGGTGAGGTGTCAGTAATTGGGTCCTTTACCCTACACAAACTAGATTCTGTCCAAAATAATTTGAGTTGTTGCAAGAACCTTGTAACTTTTTATTTTTTCAAAAATGTTTTTAAATTTTTGTATGGGGTAATTTTTATTATACTCTTAACACGTTCACTGTCCAAACCACTAGCGTACCTACTCGCTTTTCATGCGTCCAACAAAGCAACAGAACGCTTAGTTTAAATATTTGCGTTTTCAAGAGAACTGACCAAATTCTTCTCAATTCATTTTCAAATGTTTCAGTTTTCTCCGAGAGCTATAAATTTTCGTTGCACAACTTATCCAAGGATTTCTGCTATTCCATTTGCATCTATAAAACCTGACACACAAGAAGGCCGCCGGCTATATGTAATCATGGTAGCCACCCAAAAAATTTCAGCTAACTCTGACACACTGAATAACGATGTGTTAATAACAAAACTAATTTCTAATTACTTTCCTAAGACACGTTCCCTTCGTTTATTGCAAAATGGATTAATAAGATAGATAGCATAAAAACTCACCATTCAGCCACTACTAACAATAATATTCAATAATAGATACCATTTTAAACGCGTTACATATTCATTTTGTTGAAAGCTACTTGATGAAAGTGGCAAGAAAATTTCAATTGCATTACTGGCCATTGAATAGAATAGCACGACCATTCTAAACCAATCATTTCATAGCACAGAACACATTCGAATTAGCCCATTTCTACACAGTCATCTCGTCTTGTGTGCTATGGGCAGAATGTATAACCCAGCTAGACTTTCATGAGTTAAATTCTTGATCATGCAATGAATCAATACATTTACTACATGTTTGATCAATATTGCTATATCGTTAGACTCATGCTAATTTACTAAATATGACTAAAACATATGTTGTAAATATAGTGTAAAGTGATGATGTCAATTTGCAATCATTGTGTGCTGCATTGATTGCTGCAAATGTGATTCAAATATGATCCCTATTTTTCAATGCACAACTGTAGGTAAATTTTGCACAAATATAAGGTACAGTATTGTCTCCTTATGGGCTCGGTTTGGTGTACACGATGTGCGTTTTTCGCTATCCCCACCACTTTTGTCTCACTCCTGTCCGGCGAAGGCGAGAGCGAGATGGAACGAGAGCGAGCGGGAGACACTGGAAGCGAGCAAGGACGGTACGAGATAGGGAGAACGTAAATTTTGTGTAAATAGTAGCAGCACGTCATGACTCAAATATGATTCAAATATCACCTGAACAGAATATCCTCATCGAGTGTATAAAGATTGCTACAATATTTTCTGTTCTAATTGAATCATTACATGTCCTAAATTTAACGCCAAGGTGAGCACTCACAAAGTGCACAACATTGTTGCATTACGTGATTTGATATTCGATAAACTTTACGCAAATTTGCTGTAAATTGTCTGGCTGGGAAACGTTTCTAATCCGAAAAGCTCGCGACACGAGCAGACGATGCTTCATCTACGATCTCAGGGTCGTTGGTTTTATTGGTGGTATGGTGCAACCTTGAGTGTATCGTTTTAATATACGCAATATTATTAATTTTAATACCCGTCGTGAACACGCATAGCGTAATTCGTTGCTTCTTCTACGAATCAGTGTAATTTAACGCGGACGCACGTGAAAATTACAAAACGGCAGATGCTGATAGAATAAAATTGAACGTAGATTGCCGCCCCGCAAATTCAATTAGATTCGTGATCATCGTAAATTACGGCAACGTAATGTGCGGACAATTAGTCTGCATGCTGCAAGTGACTCATAGTAAATGGAGAATAATTGCGAACACGTGAATATTCTGGTAGATCGTCTTCTATTGTTTAAGGTCGTCGACGAAGATTCAATTTCTTTTTGAATTTGTCAACGTAACAGATATTAAACTATATGAATCGGCAATAAAATGGGGATTGCAGTTACGAAAGGAAAAATTTAACTAGAAAAATTTTCTAGTTAAACAGGAACATTTTTTCTGCTCTGAAAAAGTTAAAGTTATGACAAACAGGTTGTTTGAAAATGGTGTGGGGTAGATAGATCTGAAGTTGAAATTTTAAACCGTTCGGTGAAAATAATTACATAAAAATCACGATGTGCTTTCTCTTCTATATTTATCTTGCTTCTAGTTCCTTAAATTATTCTGATTAAAAAAATATTCCTAACTTTTATATTTTACCCTTAAATATCTTTTCAAAGATCTGCCCCAGAAGTTTTAGTATTCAATCATAAAATAGCTGTTGAAACTGAATTCTTACAACACAGTGAAGGTATTAACGTACAAAGTTAACTTAATACAGAAAACGAATGATTTAAAAGTTCGATAAATAACTTTTATTTACAAAGCTTAACAGTTTCATTCGACCTCTGGTTTTATATAAAAAACGATGCGAATCAAAATATTGTCGAGTTTTTGCAGTGAAGGTAGCAAAGCGAGGAACGAGTGCAGTTCGATGAATCGCTGTATTTTAATATGACGTTGATCACGTAGTCGTAGGACATGTACCATTACGTTGCATCACCAATGCCACAGGTAATTTGCGACTGACGTGACAGTCCAATTTTTTAACTTCAACGTCTCAAACATCGCAGCATAATCTTCTCCAAATAGAAATAACGGGAATTTAGATAAAACATCCCTAACATGTACATAATTTTCAGTGTAAATTAAAATATTCATAATAGAATAAGCGTTTCAATTGTCGAATTTAGCATAATGTGCATTGAACTTATCGAGGAATAGGGTAAACTAACCAGTAATTGACCGCACACCAGTGAATGACCATTAGCCAAAGAAATGTCAATTATAAATTTCAAAATATTATATGTTTATAAATGGAGTGTAGTTGCACTTTTAATATCCCATATTTGTAGTTATGCGTATTAAGGAAATATTAATAAGGACAATTCTTATTAAAAGTATGCGGTCATTTACTGGGCTTCTACACGTTTTGCATTTTATAATCATTTTTTTCAAAATTACGATAAGAATAAGTAATTATTTTTATAGAAATTTCAAGAAAAATAAATTTAAATGCAATTTCAACAATTGTTTTGTTGTTATACATGAACCTATTCAAATATTAATCTCAAAGGTCCTTAAATTCAACAATTCGGTCATTCACTGGTTGGTTTACCCTATGTGAGAATTAAGTGTCAGAAAATGTCGTAATTTCCAGTATTCTTTAAAGCAAGTTAACCGCAACATTGATCCTTTAACAGACGGACGTGAGCCGCTAAGAATTCTGTTTGTACCTACTTCATTTTCTAAGACTCTCGGCCTCGCAGAGCTCAGTGCCTGATCTCATTTTTACGTAAGACGTAGCGAAACTTTCTTACTCGCCAAACACTACGTAGCCACAGAAAAAGAGGGCCTCGGGCGATGGGACTGAAGAACCCACGACGATCTTCGTAGTCCCCCGACTGGCCAACCTGCGCCTCAACCAACCGCGCCGACCCTTTTTGTATGCTCTGTAGGTATTCGGGGCCCTTTTCATGGGTATATGGCGGTTCCTCAGCCCACGGAATACTTTTATCCCGAATATTTTATTTACACGGCTCAGATGGAGATTATGCGCTAAGCGTAAATGAATCCACTGGCTTAAAAGCGGACCGTGCTTTAAAAATCCTGAGGTTATTAAAGGGCTAATGTTTTATGAAACTAAATACAGAAACTCTGAGACAACACTGATAAAATCTGTCAGTTTTGCACTGAGAAGATCCAAAATGTTAAAGTCACAGTGGTGGAGATTTTGAATGAACGTGACCATATTATTCTTAGATTATACAATGATTGAGAAGAAAGGCATTTTCTACAGTGATTTATTTATGTAGCAAAGAGGAATTTCACAAACGAGGACAATCTCCCACAATGGTGATCAAAACCACATTAGCACAAATGGAAGAAGAGAATGTTGTATGAAGTGAAATAGAATGAACTCAATTTATGAGTTGTTGCAATTTAGGAAAACAGTGCAGCGGGAATAAAATCTATTTGCAACGGTAAAGAAACCTTCAAAGATGAGTAGGAAAAGTGTAGTTCGTGAGCATTATGAGAAGTGAAGGTACATGCTTCATGACCAGAGATAAGCTAAATAAATTGGTTTAGGAAATTCGGAGTCAGGCAGTAAACTACCTTGACCTTGGCCCTTCAGATTATTACCTGCTTGGGTCCCGACAGACAGCCCTGTAAATTTGTACAAAACGATGTGCCAAGGGTACGCGACGAATATTTTTGCCCGCGAACAAAGGAAATTGTACCTGAATGCGGGAGATCACCAAAATGACGAAGTATAATCATAGGAAATAGTGATAACTATGTTTAGGTACCTATTTTAGAAATTAAAGTAGAAGCTTAGAAAGCTGAAATTAAAAATGGAATGCAAACGTAATATTCATATTTCTATTTTTAAAATATTATTTTATTTAAAATTATTTGCTCCCAAGCTCGCAGGCATTTGCATAAACTAACACTATTTCGTATAAATCTTTTAAAACATTGGGCATTCAAATACGTACTAAAAAGAAAAGCACAATATTCTTTGTACGGTGAATGTTCAAATATTTATCACAAATTGACTACGGGAAAAATAATTTTTTGTTTATTAAACAGAAATCTTCTTAATTTGTACACCAGTGCTAATAGAATTCATAAACAATTTGTTAATTTTTAACCGACTTCAAAAAGGGAGGAGGTTATAGATTCGACCCGTTTGAAAATAACTTTTAGCCAAATAAGATACCTAATGCAGTATTGGAATAATCATTTCTAAAATATTTTATCCCAGCACTGTCCAAGCCTGAATAAATAAACATTTCTTCCCGACGAGCTCAATATTGCCAAATAAATTCTCGTAAATATTTTCTACTCATTTCTCAGACTTATTATTGCTTTCAACTCTGTCAGCAATTCACAGCCGAAGAAACAAAAAAGAAAGAAAAAACTTTCCGATAATGAGACAAAAAACAGACTTTCAATTTCTGCAGTCGAAAAACTGCCTGGAAGACCGTCAACGCTAATGAACAGAATCCTCCTGAGAGAGTTAATCCATCGTACACGGTAGATCTAATCTCGAGACTTTCTCTCTGCCGAACCTGTGCTATATTCTTCGAAATAATGTCGAATAGATTGCCCGGACCTGTCTGCTCTTGGAAAGTCGTTCGTTTTGTTTCGTTTCCCCCGTGCAACATCAGCAGACCTGGCGGCCACTTTGATGCTCCATCCAAGTTTCAGACTACGTCTCTCTACAATCACAATCACTTTTATCTTTCTATTTCCCTCTGCTGCCTCTGTTTAAAACAGCCTTTAATTGGGAAAGCTCCGTCGGCGATCTCGAGAGAGAAATTTCGGAACTATACGCGGTGTTTAAACAAAAACGAGTTAATCTTTTCGGGCTCATAATTCACCTCTAAACGAGTTACAAAATTTTAATAAATATAGTAATACAAATCGAGATGTGAAAGCTGTCACGTTGTTAACTTTACAACAGTAGTTTCATACGATTTCCTCCCATTTCAAGGTAAATTTCAACTCTTCACAGTGGAGAGATTCAAATTTGGGCTGGGACTATTTGTCGAATTTTTCGGTATTCGAATATTCGAATACTTCAGTTGCTCAATTATTTGGCGAATATAATTCGAATATCCAAGTATTCGAATAATATTCGAATATCCAAGTATTCGAATACTATTCGAATAGTAAAGTATTCGAATACTATTCGAATATTAAAGTATTCGAATACTATTCGAATATTAAAGTATTCGAATACTATTCGAATATTAAAGTATTCGAATACTATTCGAATATTAAAGTATTTGAATACTATTCGAATATTAAAGTATTTGAATACTATTCGAATATCCAAGTATTCGAATACTATTCGAATATTAAAGTATTCGAATACTATTCGAATATTAAAGTATTCGAATACTATTCGAATATTATAGTATTTGAATACTGATATATTCGAATAGTATGGTGTGAATTATAAATCAAGTTCTTTAGGTTCATTTGTCAGGGTGAAATCTTATACGCTAATTTTGACCCACTTCACACCATACTATTCGAATACATCAGTATTCGAATATAGCAGTATTCGAATAATAACATTCGAATACTGAAATATTCGAAGTTTATTCGTATTATTCGAATACTTGTAAAATATTCGAATATGAAATTATTCGAATAGTCCCAGCCCTAATTCAAATGCAAATATAGATATGCAGGGTGTTCGGCAACAGGTCTCAGAAACTCGAAGGGGTGATTCTATATGAAAGAATAAGCTGAAAATATCGTCAAAATTTTTTGATATCGCGCTACGTTTTCGAGGAAATTGACTCTGAATTTTAGCCCGAAGTACAATCTAGGCGCGTTGGGTGGGGGTCGCGCTGAGGTTAGGGGAATCGTCTCCGGACGGTGCCTGAGGGGCATAAACTGTGGTAATAAGGAGAATCGCCAACCTACGGAGAACGCGAGACGTTCCCCTTACCTCAGCATGCTTCTACGACGCCAGAACTGTACTTCGGTGCTCGCGTACTCGGCTAAAATTCAAAGCCAATTTTCTCGAAAACGAACTATGACACCAAAAACTTTTATGCTATTTTTTCGACTTACCTTTTCATATAGAATCGCCCCTAAAAGTTTCTGACACCTGTTGCCGAACAGCTCGCAGACACTTTACCCAACTTTAAGAAGGCATAGTGTTAAGAGTTCTTTTGTTTATTTCAATGAGGATCGGCAGCTCTAAACGTTTGTAACTCTACTTTTTGAAACACCTTGTTTGATATAGATCGGAACAAAAACGCATTAATGTTGGGATTGCAATGTGAATTAAAATGGCCAGCAACTTGTGCTTAAAAGAATCGAGAATTTAACCACTTCATTATTTATATCTTTCATCTAAAAATTTCCATACATTTTTAATATACAGTCGGGGACAAAATTATGTGGACACTTTTAAAATCGTATTACTTGTTCAAAATTGGTCCGAACAACTTGAGTTTTTTTGAGAAGCTAGAAGGATTAGTTTGCTAAGTGACGTGTTTCGTAATTTTGAAAAAAGTTGCAATTCGTCGGAATAGCAAAAAAAATAGGAAATTTCATTTTTTCAACTTTTTTATCTGTCCTCGTAATGAAAATTCAAAAAACCCGTTTGTAGATTTCAGTAAGTTATATACGTGCCTAAAATTTCATCAAAATCGGTTAACGCTGCTCTGAGCTATAAACGATAAAAGATCGCAGAATAAGGTCGAAAATCGCTGATTTCTGTGAATTTCCGCAATTTTCGACCTTATTCTGCGATATTTAAGCGTTTATAGCTCAGAGCAGCGGTAACCGATTTTGATGAAATTTTAGGCACGTATATAACTTACTGAAATCTAAAAACGGGTTTTTTGAATTTTCATTACGAGGACAGACAAAAAAGTTGAAAAAATGAAATTTCCTATTTTTTTGCTATTCCGACGAATTGCAACTTTTTTCAAAATTACGAAACACGTCACTTAGCAAACTAATCCTTCTAGCTTCTCAAAAAAACTCAAGTTGTTCGGACCAATTTTGAACAAGTAATACGATTTTAAAAGTGTCCACATAATTTTGTCCCCGACTGTATGTATTATATAATTGTAAAAATATAAATCTCATTGATTATGATTCCATTGCATTGTAACGCGAAAAAAGTCAAGAATATATCATAGTTTAGAGAATAACTATTTGTTTTATTTCGAATTTTGATTTGCCTACCAGTAAACAGAGAGAATGAAAACGTTTCAATTCCTGACCCAAGAGATTTACGACGTGAAAGAATATTTCGAAAGTAACCTCGCGTTGGCAGCTATTTTTTCTGCTAAAATTTCGAGAGAGAAGAAGCGAAGATCGTGAGACATAATAAAGCAGCGGGTACACACAAAACAACGTTCTGACCTGAATTAATGGCGAGTTTCGAAGAAAAATTTCCAACAAACTTTCTCGCAGCGCCGTAAAATTATAACGATTCATTGACGTCAGCAGGGAATTTCGCTTGTTTTTGCCGTCAGAAGCAGACTGAAAACGAAGAACTGAGGATATAGATTTATTTAGCTTATCGCGGTCACGTGCATAGACAACGAGTTCCAGAACTCTAGGTACAAACTTAACAAGCTAATAGATCTCATGGTAGCGAACAAACAATTCTCATAAATGTAGGCCCGCGAACTAATCGTTTTCGAGATACTCGGTAAAGTTGACCGGGGAAGCTTTTATCCACGCAAATATTTTGATAACAATTTCGATAAAAAAACTATCCGAATAAATAGCATTTTATGAACGATGAAAATATTTCTAATTAACGTGGAGTAATGTTTCGTTGCAAAGGACGAATAATAAATTCTGGAGGACGTTAATTCTTTGAAATTTTTCAATTATACATATATACCACGTTAAATGGATTTCTTCCTGTTTATTGTTCCTAACTTTTGTGCGAAATGGGCAGTTCTTACCAGAAAAAGTATCAGTGTTTTAAGAAGGGTTTCGCGGGAGTTGATGTAATTTTCATTGCAGCTGCAATAGTAAGCAGGTTTCTTCTACATTTTAGAAGAGTATTGGTAGCCTGTTGGATGGAGCACTTGTTCCGGTCGAAATATATAATAGTTTATCCGAGAAGCCATTTCCTCCGCGAGGAACACGCGCGCCTCCCTGCCCGTTCAGGGAATTTCAGAGGTAGAAAATGATCCCTCGCAAATACCGTTCTAGCTCGGCCAACCGTAGACGGAAAATCAATTTCTGCTGTTGCAAAATTTCCTGGAACGTGTCCAATTAAGAGAAGGCCACCGAGAGGCGGCCAGAAGGTTTTTCTTTAAGCGGAAGCGCGAGCAAAATGAAAAGAGTCGCCGTTGGGGAGACATCCGCGAGGACGAGGTCCTGTTATCAGGATAGATAACGGTGATAATAAGCGGCTCTTGCTTCAGCGGCTCGCCTCGAAACTCGTTCCGCTGTCCATTAAATCGCCATGCTGTTAAAATAGTACGAAGTAACGATGAACGATCGTTAGGAAATACGATTTCACGCGACGAAGCAGCTTTTTAGGCTCTCCTCTGTCTCCTCCTCTCCCAGTTTCAGTTAATAAGAGATCCAACTGCAGAATATAAATCGCCACATCCCTGTTGACTTCGCGAACTTATCGCTTCACAGTTGAATTATATGATATCATTTATAAATTATTAAATTTCCTGATATTTTATTCAACTGTTATTTAACGAATTACTAATCTCCTCTCGAACGTGGCATATACATGTCGGAATAGAGGAAGTGCAGTATATTTGGAATACCAGTTTGTTTAAGACGAATAAAAAATTACGACAGAGGATGGGAACAAATTAAACTACATAATATCATAGAGAAACTAATAAACTAGTACTACTACTGTATTCCACATATGCTGCACTTCCTCTACACGAGCAGAGTTCAAACTGACGTGATCAATACTTGATGAATGATAATTGGATCTTCGTTAAAGTAAATTAGTTCGTTGAACATCTGACAAATATTATCGACTTTTTAATGAGAAGGGTATGGTCTTCAGAATGATGAAATCATCGTCCCTTTGACGTAATGCCTAATACGAAACTGGAACTACCTGAGGTAATGAAAATTGTGGAAACTTATCTATACCTAAAGTGTAGAGAATTTTATTATTCAAAACGCAAACCGGTCTGGGAAAGTGTCGAAATATTAAGAAGAGATAAAGTAAATTCATCAGACCTGTCTCTGTTTCAAGTTTCGACAGACTTATTTAGTGCCGCCAAATGTTGCCAGTTTATGAGCAAACCTTACAGGTATATGAATTTTTTGAAACCTCATATATTTAACTTCGACTGGCACTTTCGCAGTTATTATATAAACTAAACACGCTATATTTGAAAATTTGACAAGTTTGTAAAGGTGATTCGATAAGAGGTGCCGTTTTGAATTTCGCAGCATTTTCGTTGTGTCAAACGCACAGATTAACTATCTTTTGGATAGTTAAAATCTATACGCATAAGTAGTGGGTTAGTCATGGTAAAAATTCATTAAAAATATAGGAAGTTCGTACAAGTTTCGACAAAAGTAAAGAATCATTTTATTCCGCGATCGTGAATTTAATCAAAATTTTTTTTTAAGAAACTGGTTCACTTATAAGCAAACGTACTCGTCGTCGCATAGGTCGTTCCACTGACAATATTATTGCTATGAATGATACTATGAGAGAAGAGCCAAGCACCTCAATTAAACATTCCATACAGCTCTGTGCAGCGAATTTTAACAAAGGACTGCACCTACGCGCATACAAAGTTCAGCGCGAGAACTTAAGCCTGCTGACCATTCGCAGCGACGTATTGGCCTCCGAGATCTTAAGCTGGGTTTACATTAGTCCAGTCGCTGGATCCAGCGAGTGGTTCGACTGGAAATCAGTCGATGTCTTGATTATTCCAGTCGCTTCTGAACCGTTGAAAGTGGTAGAGTGTAATAATAATGGATTGACGCAAAAGAAGGATAAAAAAAAACATAAAAGTAGCATCGAAAAGTAGACTTTCGATCCAGTCGAAATCTGCTGGAATGACAGCACTGTACTGGAATCAACGCACTGTTTACATTATTCCAGTTCTAATCCAGTGCTGTACTGGATCACTGGACTGGAATAATGAAAACCCAGCTTTACAATTTAACACCGCTCGAGTTTTTTCTTTGGGGTTACATGAAAGGCGAAGTCTGTGCTAACAATCTCCAAATCGTAAGTCTATATTTTACAAAATATTGTTTGTTGTATGCACACAACAATATTTCCTTAATAAACACTTTAAATTGAAAATTATACAGTGTGTTTCATAGCAGATGAGCACAATTCCGGGGGCGAATTGAGTACACAGAAATAATTAAAAAAGAGTATATAAATATTTTTCTATTTTTACCTTGTTCACGAGGGCGTTTTTTGTATTTCCGTAAATCCAGTTACAAACTGAATTTTATTGTGGATATACCGAAGCAAGAGTGACGTTTATATGTAGACTTAAAGTGAGACTTGACTATGCTGGCATTATCAAATTGTCTCTCGGCATGCGCATTGCAGACTTGATTTAGCTCATCATACTTGTAGCATAGTGCCCTCGCAGAAGTCTACCCTCGAACGTAGTATTCAAAGTGACCTCCTTAGGCTTTAAATGCACACCGAATCAGTTACTAGTTAGCCAGTTATAAGTTTTTAGTTGTGGAACCAGTTAGGCTAGGCCAGTTTGTCACAAGAAGCATTAAAACACAAAAACGACTGTAACTTGTGAACCAAATCAAATAGAACAAATGTCTATATCAACTTTTTTTTCGAATTTATCCCTCAAGCTAAAAGCTACGTACATAATATGAAACACCTGGTATAGGTAGTAAGATCCCCAATGTCTACTAAAAACTTCTTGGAGTTTCTTAAAAAATAATAACCTTGGAAACGAATAATGAAAAGTATATAATTATCTAAGGAATCCTAAAAGTTTATCTACTATGGAACATACCTAATTAGTTCAATGCGTCAGGACAGTCTAGGAAATATAAAGACGAGGACAACTTCCAGGGTAAATCGAAATGCTGTCCATGTAATTTTTTTTTTTTTTCATTAAATTATTCTCAAATTAAATAGTATCATTATCTAAATTTTATAAACATCAACAAGCTAACATGGGGGGCCTACAAAAATTAGGTAATAAATATTCCACAATACAAACGATTGGGAGTAAACGTTTTATTCGATAGCATGCCTGCAGTTGGCAATTTAAGTGTTTTTAAGATTACACGATGAGGGCACAGGCTTTGAACGTTAGATCACATAAGGGTATCACGTATGCATGTACTACATGTCGCCATTATTGCTTTAACCTTGGCTTGAATTCGTTTGAAGCGAACTTCGAAGCTACAAAGATGTCACCTTCCCCATTCGCTTGTTTCAGAAACATTCGTCAACTATTAATTGCGAAAGTGATAATACTTAAACTCGAACTTTCTTTTATTCGTCGAAAATTCGTGTTCCTTTTTATCCTAAGCTTTTTATTTTCCCGAAATACAGATAATAATAAATATTTCTGTATGGAACAGTAGAGAACATTTTTTACACAAACACCATTGTTTCCTGAATGTATTTAGACGACAAAGTTACGATGCAATTTCAACCGAATTTTAATGCCTCCATTATTTTTGTTCGTGATGTTGCAAGTCAGTATTTCAAATAAATAAACTCTGAAATAATCGCATTCATTGGCAATAAAAATAACTTGCACTCCAAAATGTTTAAAAAAAAAACATGGAGAAACTGTTTTCTCGGACAAAGGAAGGTAAAATTTCACTACAAAAAATGGACGGGATAAATCGTATAAATTTCGTTCCTGAATGGTGGAAATGTTTTTCTTCGTTCTAACCGATTCATTATTTTATAAATATGCTTCGTTGCCTTCAATTTCCATAGTGAAATGCAGTTAAAAAATTTTCACGTTGATACAACGATATTTTTTTTTATGTACAGATTTAACCAGAAATTCTATTACCTACATAAAAACCAATGTGAATAATAGAGCATGACGCAGCAACGAATCATCCCCTGTAGATAAAACAAATTGAGAAAAGAATTTCAATGCCAATATAAAGAAAGGAGAGACGTAAGAGCAAAAAGAAGAACGTTAAAAAAAATCCACGACTTGTAATGTAAAATGGTTTAAAATATTCAATACTGATGACTTGAATGTTTCAAGAATTTGCTTAAAGAATCGTTCGGTCAATGTTTCGACGATTCGATCGTGCGAGCCTTGAAGATTGATTGCAACGAGCCGTCGTTCGAAGCAATCAATTTTTATTATTAATAATTCGCCATTCACACCCCACGTGAGCCCATGACCTATTACGAACCCTACTCGTCTTTCATTTGCGTCACGTGTCTATTTTATGCGACCTGTGCTCCTACAAAATCAATCTCGAGCCAATTTATTTTTAAACAAATATTTAAGCGACATCCTCCCTGAGCACAAGGAGTTCAACGTTACATTTTCTTCGATGACATGAAAAAAATTATACTACATTACGAAATAAATACCTGAATACTAAAAACCGCAGAAAATTTTTTCAGTACGAAGCATCAAAGTGACAGAAATATGTGCCAACCTGACAGCAAAACAATTCTTATTCGTCCGAGCATTGGTAATTCTCAGTTTGTTTACGAATATTCGATCCCAAAAGATCCACCAAAAATGTGTATTTACAAGGAACTTCAACCAGTGATATCCGTCGATTTTGATGAATATTGGCAGATAGTGAAAGTGCCCGAAAATATTAGACACATATTTTTTTTATCGACGGACATTCGTGTTTAGGGTAGGAACCCTCCACGGTTGGGGGATAGAAAGTTATGCCGTGGAATAACTCGAAAACCAATAGAGCTAAAAAAATATGTTAAATACACAAGTTGCTTGGTATTTAAAGGGGAATAATATGACGTAAGCGAAATCTTCGCGAACTCAAAGGTGGCGCCATTGTAGCTGAAAAATTAAATTTTTTGTCAATATCTGTAATACAACATAAATATTTTTGCTGCAATTTCATGAGTGTTAATAACAAACAGGAACTCACAAATGTGTAATTTTGTTGCGCCACAAATGTGCTTTTTCAGCTATAGTGGTGCCGAGAAGACTTCGCTTACGTCATATTAATCCTCATAAAAATCCAAGCAGCTTGTGTATTTAACATATTTTTTTAGCTTTATTGATTTCCGAGTCGTTCGACGGAACAGCTCTCTGTCCCCCAACCGTGAAGAGTGGTTTCACCCTCTAAACATAAATGTCCACCGATAAAAAAAATAAAATTATACCCTTTGCTACAGCGAATATACATTGGCCAAAGAAATCCTTGAACAGGACTGACCGAAGAAGGGACATTTAAAGGCACAGTTCGTTTTAGAAATACTATAAACTTACGAAATTTAATACGAATATAAACTATCACTTCTTTTTGTAAAGTATGGACTAACGGAAATGTAAACGATTATAATTTGGCGCATACCATTTGTTAATTAAACATATAATTTTATCATGGAAGATTCAAATCACAACAATTTTTAAACTCGAGTATCTCAAAACAAAAAAAAATCGTATACCTAAACAAAGTTTAAATCCACATTTCCGTCTGACTTTTGCATGTAAAATGTAAAGTAAAGTGACACCCTGCACATCTTCAAACAGTCGAAAGATATTCTAAGAATCTTTCTCCTTGCTGTTGAACGAATGTACTTAATACTTAAGATATACAACGGGCAAAAACGAACCATGAAAGTTTAATGTCCACGAAACGAAAGTGCCGCGAAGCTTAGGTGACAAAAACTCGATTTCGCTTTAATTCAAGTACACGTAGAGCGGCTATGGATTTCATTGGCACTATAGTCCCGTGCTTCTCACGCTCTTGTTCTTTGGCACAACTTTGTTACAACGATCGACGAAGGAGGTCGAAGTAATTTCCACGAGGAAAAAGCGAGGCTGCGCGTCGACGATGCGGTCGATTGTTGGAAACGCAACGGGCAACAATAAACGGGTTGGCTGAAATTATTTAACGGTATCGACCGTTCGGTCGAGCCCAACGGTGTGGCATAATTGCCGCGAAAATGTTCCCGGGAAACGCCGCGACAAAGGCCATCAGGGTGTGACGCCAGTATGAAATTCGGATCCTCTATTTCGGTCAATTTATTTCGACAGTGCAATGGAATTTAACAAAAACCGCCGTCAACTACGGCACTGCGACGTGAATGTAAAAGGTCGATATTAACTAGCGTTACAATTGGAGGAAAGGACATTTTAGGTGGAAGAATAAATTCATAAAGTAATATAAAATTGTACCAGTAAATTATGTTTGTATCCCAGTGGATTGGTTACTATTGCAAACTTGTATAAGGGATGGAAAATATTTTTACTTCATCTGATATACCTGGGGAAAACTGGAAGACTTCACCAAATTTTAATTTCAGGTCTAATACATTTTCATATTTATATATGCGATGGGTTACCAATATGAAATTCAGATTCCCTGCCTCAGCCAATTAATTTCGACAGTGCAATGAACGGTAGCCACCAACTAGGTATTTACTGCGATAGGTACGAATGTAAAGGGTGGGTCATGCGCCAAAATCGAAAAGTAGAACATTTTAGGTTCAATCATAAATCCTTAGTGCCGAATAAAATTGATTTGTGAGAAATTTGAATTTCGAGACGGGGTTGCTTAAAAATCTTGCATCTCTGCTATCTATTAGGTAGCGTAGAAATTTTTAGAAAAAATACTTTAAAAGCGACATTGTTTGAGTCAATGAAATTAAACTTCTTTTGAAGAACATAAATAGAAATCAAAGTGGATATTTGCAAATACAAATAAAAATGGAGGTAATCACGATTTATGGAATGTGGAAAGTAATTTAGTATAATACTTTTTTGATTTTACACTGGGTAAAACGTATTAAAAAATAAATTTGTTGCACATTTTCTGCTGATCCTCGCAGAATAAGTCCCCACGTTTTTGTACTGTATCATGAATTACACTGCACCCTTTATATTCAGGAAACGAACACAGCTACCGATAAAAACGAACACCTGCCCGCGAGCAAATGTGAGATTATGGTTCAGGGTTATAAGAGGTAACCATCAGGGTCAAAAACAACGAAATTAGAACACCGATGCTGGTTCGAAGTTGTACTCTTCGTTGTAAAATTGTAGGAGAGGACAGGAATTGAAATTTAAATAAATTGACTTTATGGAAAGCTGTATTTTATGCGTGAATTATTAACGTTTCAAAGTAATTAAAAATTTTCGAAATATAAAACGATTATTTAACTCTTCACTTGAAGTTAAATACAAAATTCGTTATGAAAAGCTTTACAATTTTAGCTTAATAAAAAGGGACCAATTAAATTGGATACTTTTTTAACAGTCGTTTTACTTTCCCCTTTAATCTCCAGAGGATTGTAATTTTTCCTCCATTGAAAAATATTCTCTATAGTATGTTGGAGAGTTTAATTCGTTCATAACAGTATGTAGTAACAGAAATCGATCGATGCATGATCGCTGAAGTATTAAACTATGCTTCTCAGGTGGTAAACATGATTTTTATTTATAACTGTAATCCTTAAACATAAAGTGTTTTATATTTTGCTGATGTAGTCTTCATGGATTATTCGAAATTCGAAAAATTGTAGGAATTACAGTAAAAAATGAGATCGGATAACGACAAAACTGCATATCCAACTTTAAACGCGATTTCCCAGAAACTAGGGGAAGATAAATTTTCTATATTAACTGATTTGCAGTAACATAGATGCATTACGTAGTACTGCAACTCAAGCTATTCCGATTTCAACTCTGTTTAGTTAAAAAGTGTATTCCACAATAAATAGAAAATCAATAACATAAATATTGACTGAAGTGCAAATATAATTTTTCCACTTCGTAGAGAGCATTCGGAACACCACAGCTTTCCTTCTTTTCCTGACACTTTCACTGACACAAGGGCAATTCATAGACTCGTGTTTTCTCAGATCAGTAATTAAATTAACAATATATCTTTCCACATAAATATCGTGCTCCATATGTACAGTCGGGGACAAAATTATGTGGACACTTTTAAAATCGTATTACTTGTTCAAAATTGGTCCGAACGACTTGAGTTTTTTTGAGAAGCTAGAAGGATTAGTCTGCTAAGTGATGTGTTTCGTAATTTTGAAAAAAGTTGCAATTGGTCGGAATAGCAAAAAAAATAGGAAAGATCATTTTTTCAACTTTTTTGTCTGTCCTCGTAATGAAAATTCAAAAAACCCGTTTGTAGATTTCAGTAAGTTATATACGTGCCTAAAATTTCATGAAAATCGGTTAACGCTGCTCTGAGCTATAAACGCTTAAATATCGCAGAATAAGGTCGAAAATTGCGAAATTCACAGAAATCAGCGATTTTCGACCTTATTCTGCGATCTTTTATCGTTTATAGCTCAAAGCCACGTTAACCGATTTTGATGAAATTTTAGGCACGTATATAACTTACTGAAATCTACAAACGGGTTTTTTGAATTTTCATTACGAGGACAGACAAAAAAGTTGAAAAAATGATCTTTCCTATTTTTTTTTGCTATTCCGACCAATTGCAACTTTTTTCAAAATTACGAAACACATCACTTAGCAGACTAATCCTTCTAGCTTCTCAAAAAACTCAAGTTGTTCGGACCAATTTTGAACAAGTAATACGATGTTAAAAGTGTCCACATAATTTTGTCCCCGACTGTATATGTATATACTGTATACTAAATACAGTTTCATTACATATCGAGCGTAGTTCATTTACTAATTACGCCAATAAAGTGTTGTTCTTTGTTTTTCAACTGTAAACTGCGATCTAAATCATTCGACGCCCATAGGTTATTGTAAGAGGTAACGTATACGATACGTGTTCGCTGGAAATTACAGATCAGATCGTAATCGTGCAGATATAGTGGGGCAACCTTAAATTGCCCGCGCTACTTTCTCTCATTCGAGCCAGTTCGCCACCGTGTGAAAACGGCGCATTGATAGTAGCTCGATAAAAGAAAATTTAAACGGCCATTAAAACTAAGGATTATGACTTCACCGGTAAATATACACCGACCGACGCTATTTCTGACCCACAGATGGGATAAATATATTCGCCACCGCTGTAAATATAGCACGCCTTTGAGCACCCGGATTCTCGTGACAGAAAGTTCGTGGAACTTTTCCTGGCGAATTGTATATCGCGAGAATTATCCACGATTTAACGTGTCCGCGTCCCCCAATGTGACACGTTGTTTTTGCTATAAACCAACGGGAGCCTCGACCGAAATAATAAATGGCGTTTCTAAGAAAGGAACTTCCTAGCCTGGCCGGTTAATAAAAGTAGGGGAAGTTATTTGCACGAGGGTGCAGGGAAATAAACTTACAAGGAAAGATCCGCAACCCGGAAATTCCAGAAATTATGAAACTTTGGGGAGAGGTAGAGGATATATAACAGCTTCCGCGAGAATGCCTGTCATTCCTGCATTATTTAATATTCTCCTATAAAAAAATTCCTGACGATTGCTGAATACATGTATTTTTAAAATAAGGAAATAGTTGTAAGAAACATACATCATATTTTTCACAAGAAATTCACGAAAATAATATTCTTTTTCGTTTGCCAACTAGGTATGACCCTTAAGAGGGGATTCTACCTTGTTGGGCCGAAAAATAGGTAATTCTTTGTGAATTTTCTGTACAAAAACGGTTTGACAAATTAATTTGAGATTTGACAGGCTGTTTTATTGTATCTTGAACTATTGTTGTGAATTTTTATGTGACAGTAGAAAAAAAAATGTGGCCGATACAGAGCGCTGACTTGAGTCAATGACTTGAGAAATATGAAATATGAAGTTTCGCCGATTTTTGAGAAAAATTCGATTCATCATATTCAGAAGCCTGTCATTTTAATATTTCTTTGTTTATCTTAATTAATCTACTACCATCGATAGCCACATTCATACAGATTAAGAATCTCTTTCGTTTTTGTGTTTCAGATTATCCTTCGAGTATATTTCGTTAACGCCAGGACCACCCGATTTTTACCAACGCCTCAAGTCAGCGCTCTGTATCGGCCACATTTTTTTTTCTACTGTCACTTAAAAATTCACAGCAATAGTTCAAGATACAATAAAACAGCCTGTCAAACCTCAAATTAATTTGTCAAACCGTTTTTGTACAAAAAATTCACAAAGAATTACCTATTTTTCGGCCCAACAAGGTAGAATCCTCCTTTAAAAACGCCTCGAACCCTTCTCGATGTGCATTGCCGTCTCCGTCACGGTATTTGCTTATAAAGGGATGCAGAATCTTCAAAGCATAGAGTTCGGTCGTCGATGCGACGAACTGCTTGTTGAAACCACGTTCGCTTAGTCGTTTTGAAATATAAATAAGTACTGCAGCAGCTAATTTATTTTTTGCTCACCCGTGTCGCTTCCTGCAGCCTGCCCCACAATTTCATAGCAAAGTAGTGTGAATAGCATTCATTTTGATCGTTATACAAGGATGGAAGTGCTACGTCCGTATCTGTGACCATATTAAATGACACAGGTACATATTATATTTAATCACAGGAGGAAATATACTGTTCGGATTATACATCGTTCTAATGACAGAACATTTGAATAACAGGTTTTCGGATACTGGATGATCTACTGCGAGTTTGCTAAGAAAATTTTATGCCTTGCTGAAAAATTTATTTCACATGAAAACGTAAAGTTTGAGGTTCTCAATGGTCCATATCTCATGTCAAATCTTTTTACGTATACATAAAGGCAGTTGTAACAATAAAAGATTTCAATTCTGTTTCCTTGCCACGCAAATGAGGAACTGGTGCGCTAAGAAATGCTTGCAAAGCTGAAATAGATTCATATCGCTGATAAGCCGACGTGAAAAAAAAATGAGCAATTGTGAAGCGATAAATCGCGACGACAGAGAGACAAGAAGAAACGAGTTTGCACAGTCTTCACATGGCGAGCTCGGGGACTCTGGGAACCTTACTCGCCTCGCGATAATAACTCCTGCATATCGCTCCTGGAGAAACCCGACGAAGTCATATCTCGGTCATCAAGGATAAAGCTCGATTTAGTCGGAAACTTTTATAGTTTTTACACACGCTAGTTACTTGATAATCACACGCGTCGTTCAGATACGCTTTGCTTTTGATTAATTCGAAACAAGTTTTCTGTCTATGAGATAACTCCTCGAGAGAGTACGTATATTTCCTTATCGTAGGCGCAGAATCTTGTTTGTAAAGCAAGATTTTTGCAAAATACGACGCTGCTACGAGAATGCGTTGAGTATTTCACTTTGATTTCTCATCTGGAAGTTCAGAGCGATCGGAAGAAGAAAGATATTATGTAAGTAGGTACATTTGTTGATAGAAACCATTCAAATCGTTCTCATTTGAATGCTTCTCTGGCGAGAGTAGATCTCATTTCAGACAGCATCTACCATTGTGGAGCAGAATCCCAAGATCTGGAATCTAGAATCTAGAGCATACCATCTGACGGTGCCCAGAGTACGAGGAGCAACGTGTAACTGTGTTGGAACCCCTCATTGTTAGACGCAAATATTTTCCACCATATAATATTAATTTATTTTTAAACGGAGCAAATAGGAATTGTGACGTTAAAATTATTTACAACTTTCCCTGAAACTCCAAAATACGAATCTGACAAGGGAAGATCCCGAAGCCGAAAATTCAAAAAATTCTGAAACTTTGTGGATATGATGGGAATTTCCTCCTGATTACAATGCAATTTTTTTTCCTGCCCAAAATCACTCTAAGGGTATGAAATTAACCCCTGAAAATTCGGCTATTTTCCGATTTTGTGTTTATAACTCACGAACTGTATGTACGAGATAGAAAAAAAGTTTCAAGACAAAAGTTACTTCTTTTAATTAGATCTATCATTCGGTAAAAAAATTATTTTACATTTCACAAGTTATAACACAAAATCGAAAAATAAACGAATTTTCAGGGGTTAATTTCACCCCCTTAGAGTGATTTTGGGCAGCAAAGAAAAATTGCGTTGTAATCAGGAGGAAATTCCCTACATATCCACAAAGTTTCAGAATTTTTTGAATTTCCGGGTTCGAGATCTTCCCTTGTGAGAAATACTTATTAAATATTCATATTTTACCTAGTAATCGTATTCGAACGCCGGTTATTGTGCTATATAGTGTAATTTATTATAATTTTTGTATGCTATGTAGACCGCTTCTGGTTTGCAGCACTAAACGCGCAGATAAATGAATAGCAATCGTGGGTAAAGTTGCATAGACAGGATTATCTTTCGCAATTTATACCAGTTTAGTTGATTTGGTTTTCAAGATTTATTTTAAAGCGTTGATACCTAGATGTGTAATAGTTGAAATAGAAATTCCTTCGCGAGTAAAATTAAAAGCTTGAAAAAAGAAATTCGAGTTGAAGGCAAATGCTTCGAAAGGCTTTAAGTTCTAACGATAACGATCTGTTTTCTCGATATAGCGATAAATGTTTAAAAACACGATAAGAGGACAGATAGGGATGTAACGTAGAGTCGGTGGATTGAGGGAATGGGAAGTGTACAAGTGAATTCAGATAAAACCAGTTTGTAATAGTTATCTACTTTTACAAAGTTTATTGAATTGTACACAAGTCATTCATTTAAAAGGAATGAAAAATAAACAGTATTCTGCTGAATGAACAAGAACATACTGCGTTTATGTTATCACTTATTTTAGAGATACAGGGTGACCCAGAATAAGTCGAAAATATTTTAGGGGTGACCTTAGAATCGAAGTAATAAAAAAAGTTCAAATAAACATATGTGCTATTTGATTTTCAACACACTGTATCTGCTTACTGTCATAAGATATAATCGAAATGACCTCGCATCTGAGTACAAGCCTTACAATTCTTTCACGAGGAGTTTCAACACCGTCAGTGGGGGATACAAAATTCACTATACAGTATTTCCTCGCTGTGGGCTCGCTGGTCGGGACCGGCGTTGAACCCACATCATGAACAGAGCCCTAATTCCGAGTGTTCGTTTCTCGCTTCTTTCTGGCTGAAGGGGGGAGCGAGATGGAACGCTTTGCGTGCGTGGTGAGCGTGCGCGACGGTGCCTGCGTCAAGATTTTGCGAAACGGTTCCCGTGCTCACATTATGGGCTCATGACCATTGCGCATGCCCGTCGCGCACGCAAAGACGGAGCGAGACAAAACATCAACGCGTCGTTTGTCTCGTACTCTCATTCCATCTCGCTCTCGCCTTCGCCGGACAAGAGTGAGACAGAAGTGGTGGGGATAGCGAAAAACTCACATCGTGTACACCAAACCGAGCCCATAAGGAGACAATACTGTAACTCGAAAACAAAGTCAAATAGGACATATGTTTATACGAACTTTTTTTTATGGTTTATATGTGCTGAAGTCACCCCTAAAAATTTTGCCACTTATTCTGCGACACCCTGTATATAACACGTAAGACAATTTAATTTAACGTTTCAATAATTCATCCAGAAACGAGAGATTCGTGATATGCTTAGTAGAAAGAAGAGAAAAGTATCTCTTGCTGATGGACTATGTGCCCGCGAAACTCAGCGGTTATAATAAATTTCGTGGTACCTAGAAGTCGACCGTTCCGGAAATTTATATGCAGTTCCTTCTAGCTACAAATTCATTTGGTCGTAAGTTCCCCTTCTTTTATTGAAGTATAAGTAAAAACTGCTTTCAAAAATGTCTAATAAAATTTAATTAAAAGATAACTAAATAATAATGATAATAATACAAATTTTCAGTCAGCCCACAATGGCAACATTATCTTACAAAAATATCATTTTATTTTTCAGATCCATCAATGTTTAAAACAGATATCACGCTGAGACTATTTACTCTAAAGAACCTCAGGATTCATAAATAATTTAATACAAAAATTATTCTAAATACATTTTTCGTGCACTAGATGAACTAATAAATCATGTGTAATAAGTATTGTTTTATTTTTTTTAATAAAAGTCCTAAAAATCCTAAAATTATTCATCTTCGTATGTAACACCTATCAAGATCCACAATCTAAAAGAAGAACGAAGCCGATCCGGCGACATCAAGATTTCAGTGCTTAAAGCCATTGTTTTTTTTTTTAAAAATGGCTGAGCGTCAGCAAAAATCGCTCGCCCCGATCGCAGCCTCCACTCGCCAGTATAGGGGCGGTTCTGAGGTTAGGATGGGTTCATATTTGTAACAGACCAGTGAACAGAATGTTCATAACATCCCGGTTGCGTGCACACTTGTACCATCTGCGTGTAATCGGAGTCTAGCGAGCCGGCACCCTACGCCGACGCGAGCTAAACTTGCGACCCAACCGCTTCAAACGGTAGCCCCCTGATCGCTGCTACTGAACTTCGTGCGGCGATCGTGGGCCGAAAGGAAAGAATCGGAGCGTACTGTTGCATAACACCATGCACCACCACACTTTTTCAAACTACAGTATGCACTATACAGGGTGGTAAACAGAAGAGTGAGGGAGGTAGGGTGAATGTGCCAGTAAATGAATACGTACCAGTGAATGGATATTTTATATTAAAATGAGTAAAATAAGTTGTTAAAACAAGCTACTAATTAATTACAGACTTTTTTTAATTTCTTGCTTCATATCCAAACAATTTTTGCAGCACGTGGAATCAATCGCGCTGCGAACATAATTTTATAATAGTGTTCATTCATTAGCCTTAAGTGTTCATTTATTGGTGCGTTTACCCTACATCTTAATATATAAAGCAGAAAGTGTTTGTGTGTGTTGTCCAATTTACACAGTGCAAATGATGAGGATAAAAAATATGTAAGACATAGATTAAATAAGGGAAAAATTATTATTTCCTTTTTAGTGCATTTTTATCTTTCCGAAGTGGATTTTAATTTTTGAATTTTTTTTTTATTTTTAACCTTTTAGTTTTATATATATATATTTACAACATTCCGAAGAGATATGTGCGTACGTACATAAATTAATAATAATTAGGTAACAATAGTTCTTATTATTAACCAGAAATGGTAAAATACTAGGCCAAAGTTGATGCAGTGTAAGATAGGACTCTTTCGATTAAAAAAAAGATCATTAAAATCGATCCATCTGTTGAGGATTTATGCGAGGACAAACATATAAAAAAAAAATACATATGGGTCGAATCTATAACCTCCTCATTTTTGAAGTCGGTTAAAAAGCTGGGAACATCGAAGACACGTTACGGACGCTTCACAATGACAGTAATAAAATGTCAGCAATAGATACCAACTGTTAAGGAGCAGAGAACAGTAAACGGAATATTATTTTTTACCGAGGTAATAATGTAGGCAGAAAACGTGTGTCAGCTCTGTGAGCGCATAAGCGCATATTAAACGGTGATAAGGATAAAATGAAATGGTGACGGTACGTCGAATGAACGCAAGAACGGGAATCGTGTTTTTGTTTCTCTAGAAACGCGGAGTACGTGACCGTTCACACGGACGGGGCACGAGGCGGCCGCGAGGAAACGTTTCCTTTGGGGATCATTTGTCACGTATGACGCGGCCAACTGTTTTTCAATTTGGCACTACGTCGTATCTTTAACTCGTGAGTTTGGTCCCGTCCGTTTATCAGCGAGGCAACGCCGCAGCGGCTCGTTACAGCGCGCTTAGGAGAAAAGCCCGGGGCGTGAGCGCCGATTTGGCTGCGTTGACGTGCGTCGTCAGAGAACATTCGCAGGCAAACGGGGTCACAGCATCTTTTAGTTGAGAGACGCGCGAAGGATCAAAATGGGGGGAATAGAATACGATTCCGCTGCAACGGGTTCCTTTCGCTGGGTGGGAATATAAAAACAAGCTTTATTTATATAAATTATTTTTTAATGCTTTATTTTTATAAATTATTTTTTAATGCTTTATTTTTATAAATTATTTTTTAATGCTTTATTTTTATAAATTATTTTTTAATGCTTTATTTTTATAAATTATTTTTTAATGCTTTATTTTTATAAATTATTTTTTAATGCTTTATTTTTATAAATTATTTTTTAATGCTTTATTTTTATAAATTATTTTTTAATGCTTTATTTTTATAAATTATTTTTTAATGCTTTATTTTTATAAATTATTTTTTAATGCTTTATTTTTTAAATTATTTTTTAATGCTTTATTTTTATAAATTATTTTTTAATGCTTTATTTTTATAAATTATTTTTTAATGCTTTATTTTTATAAATTATTTTTTAATGCTTTATTTTTATAAATTATTTTTTAATGCTTTATTTTTATAAATTATTTTTTAATGCTTTATTTTTATAAATTATTTTTTAATGCTTTATTTTTATAAATTATTGTTTAATGCTTTATTTTTAAAATTCTTTTAAAAAATAATATAAAGAAATAAACCCGATGAGAAGCACGTTTTTAAGTAAAGCAACAGGCATTAGTAGTAGTGGTGAACTATTGATGGTACTTACGATAGTTATCGATGGTTCTCACTATCGAAAACTATAGATGGCTTATTTTCACTATCGATAATTATCGGTATTGAAAATCGTAGGTTAGTCAATTCAAAAATAATACAGCTGAAATTCAGAATCCCAAAATTAAAACCATCCCCTGAAGGCGAAAATTTTTGTCCAGCTGGCTTGTTCAGTGTCAACAGAGTGATAGTAGAATTTAAAAAGGGAATAACTCCAAGTGAAAAATAATTCGAAAATTTACAGTAACACTTTTTTACTTCAAGCTTCGTTTTTCAAAGGAACAATTTGGAATATCGATTAAGTACATGTGCGCTTAACCATGACCTTGTTTATGGTTGGTGTCATGGACGTAATGAACGTAGGTACATTAACAACGTATTGTAAACAGTTTCCTGTTTACAATGTACTGCAAACAAAAACCTGAACAAAATATCCAACAAACGATATTCGTTGGTCTGAGGCATAGGCGAGGCCACGTGCTTTAACGGCTATTTAAAATAATTTTACGAAAACGAAATCCGAAATCAAAACATTATTATTCTACATTATGGACTTTTTTTTCCATCGTACAATATGACCACGTTCTTTAGAGCTGTATCGCCAGTTCCAAATATTTCACTCATTGCATTCACTATAAAAGATGATCATAGTTGGAGAAAATTGTCAAGGAATGGGAATTTTTTATTGCAATTCCTCAAAAATTAAATCCTGCTAGATTTTCTATTATTTGAATAATAGTGAATATTAATTTTACCACGGATAAGTATTGTGCTCGCTGGTTCACAACTTTCTTATAAAAAAATAAATACGTCTTATAGTTTTCCTTTGTCACCGCAATATAAAACAAAGTAACGGTCTTTCGAAAAATTTAACTACTTACGATTATTCACTAGGTCATGTCCATTGATCGTTACAATTACGTACTCCTTGCGCAATCATTAAAATGTGCAACCACATGCTGTTTACTTGAGTGCACGTTTATCTGGAACCTCTCGTTTGATACTACGTGTAATTGTTATAAGTATGAAGATTAGATTGTTCCAGGGTCGCTTAACGTTGCCGCTTTTTAACTGCTTTCCTGGCAGTGACACGTTTTCGCAGCAAAAATCTTGACTGTTCTCTGGCATTCGCGTGTTTTCGCGCCAGCGCGACAGGAAAAGTAGGAATCTAATCACACATTTCATGTAAATTCTAAACATTCCTGGGGACCATTGTTAATTACAATGTGAAATCCATCAAACTTTATAAAGACGAACTTGTAGAAATTTATTAAATAAAAGAAATTAATTAGACAATAGATAGATAAATAGATATATCACATACGACGTATCACATCAAGTAAGAGTTTTTCCAATAGTTCGCTTAGTTGATTAATTAAAAATTCAAAGGAAGTTGAACTGTTAATCTCCTATTAAAAAAAAAAACAAGTTGATTTACAAACATATATACAAACAGTTTAGTAGAATCATTAATACCTATTATAGAATCATTAATTACTGAAATATGAAAATGGTTACAAATGCGAAACGAAGTCAAATAGGACACATGTTTAAAAACACTTGTTTCACTATTTTAATGAAGTCAATTACAGAGAGTAGGCAAATTATTATACTTAAAACATATTCGTAAATTCTTGGGATCATTTTAAAATAGATTTAATACGATTTCAAAAAAAATCTTGAATGTGCAACTAAAGGTTCTGAAAGGAAACTTTCTTAGCTTTCCAAAACACTCGTGATAATCTGTCTACGATCGTGAGTTCGCAAGTTATAGGTGTTCAAAGTGAAAAGTACCTTTTTTGCTTTAATCCCGAATAACTCGGTCAATAAAAATCATACAACAAAACCAAAAAAAAAAGTGAAATTAAAGAGAAATGTTTGCTCTAAAAGAGATCTTCATTGGATTTGCTGGGGAAAAAATTTAGCATTTACTAGGTTATCAAGACAGTTTCATCCATCGATATCTTGTTGGACACAGTAAGAGTCTTATCATTTCTAAGAAATTTCTGCTACACGCTTTGTCTGCAGAGGATAAACAGCACAGGTGAAGATATTTTCGTTAGTCTAGGGTTTATCAGGCATTCGGAGTATGCATGTACATACGTCGCGTGAGTATTAATGTAGTGCTTAAAATAGCTTAAAGCGCTGCTTCCTTTATGATGTCCTTTATATTGGTAAATTAAACAATTTTGATAAACAGAATATCATATTTTGATAAAATGTACCATAACTATCATTGAAAAACACAAAATTTGTTTTTTAATGTAAAGTCGGTGTAAAATTATCACGAGTGATGGTGATAAGTGAAGAATTTAATTTTTAGTAAAAGGCAATCTTAAAATTAACATTTTTGTCTTACTGTAACTAATTAGATATAACTATGCAAAACTTTATACAATCATTATCGAAAACACTTACATTTTAATATAACGGGGAATCCTATTCTTTGTGCTAAAAACATAGCAAAATTGGGAATTTTTTCTAAGAAGCTAGAGATTTGATTCATCTGAAATTCGGAACATATTTCGATGCATCTTTGAGGAAGCAATATATTTTTTTTTATTATTTATATCAGCTAGTTTCTCAAAAAAAAAATCTAAAATTTCGCTATGTTTTTAGACCAAAGAATAGGATTCATTTAAGGTACAACGCATGTGAAGTTAAAATACTTAAAAAGTGTTACGTAATTTTTGTTTTTAAAGTATTAATTTATGTACAAATGAATTTACTACTTCCTTTATTCTTTTTGTAATGAAATCAAAGTTCCATGTTTTATCTTCAGGAATAAAAATCAACATTCAACGGCCAGCAAATAGACTGAAAAGATATGAAAAATGTACGATACCTTGTACTTTCAGTCAGCTGGAACTGTTTCTTCCACTGCGTCGTACAAACACATTCGCGAACAGGTAAAATGGATTCGAACATTAGACAGAAGCGACAGTCAGAAATCAGCAATCAGAAAAACATCGTAAATTCTCGACGCCTGTGCATAATCGAAATACTATCGCGGCGCTACGACGCACATCGCTGTTACGGCGTTAACCTATAAACATCGCACATCGTCAGAGGAGCAATGTGTTTACTTGTCGTTGATAAAAAAGTTTAATGTTCGTCTTGTACTGGAGGAAATCGAGTATCGACGGGAATATTCTTTCTATTATATTTCCTTATGAAAATTCTACGATTCTAGATTCCACTATCACTCACTATCCCAGCCCTCATTGTTTAATTTACTTTAGTAATAAAATTGAACATTCGTATCAATATGTACAGCGTTGTCCACTGAATTTGAACAACGCGTAATAAATTCTAAAACATATAGCTTCACTTAAAAAAAATAAAAATGGAGAAAACGATTACTCGAAATATTTGGAATATTCAGAAAATTCGAAAGTTTGGAAATCTCTGATGAGTTCTCGATTCGAAGCTCTCGAACAACGCGTTTCGAGGGCCCCAAACACTATAGTCGGGGCCAGATATATTGGCCGGTGAGTTTCGTGAGGAGTATTCTCCTATTCTCAACGTTTTCTGACTCGCTCTCGCCTTGTCAGAAAAAGAGTGAGCCAGAAGTGGTGGGGATAGCGCCAAGCTCTTGACGTGTAGGCCAAACCGAGTTCTTAGCGTAGAAATACATACATCAGAATAGGTGTGCGTTAGCTGCGAAAATGAATTCACCGGCCAATATATCTGGCCCCGACCTTAGGGTCATAAAGACAAAAACAGCAATAGGGTAAAGGACCCAATTACTGACACCTGACCAATTACTGTCACCTTAAGTTATTTACTTAAAATAACAAATAAATAAACGTTGTAAAGTCATACACAAAAAGAATTATGTAATTCAACCTATAATCTATGCTATAGTTTATTTATTCGTTATTTTAAGTAAAATAGCTTAAGGTGACAGTAATTGGTCAGGTGTCAGTAATTGGGTCCTTTACTCTAGGTCATTCAGAAATGAAAATGTCAATTTCTATAGGGATTTTGTATTAGATCTTCATAGAAGTGTCACCAATGAATTGATGTTGTGTTCCTGATAAAAATGACACCAAGCATGATATAATTCTGATTATTTTTACCGATTGTAATGGAAAGAGTGCTTGAATTCTGCGCGGAACTAACGCGGGACCGGCACGGAATCGAGATGTGTGCATAGACTTTTATCGTGCTTGGCTACCTGACGTCAGCCGAGGGTTTCTCGCTGATGTGCTATTTTGCTCACTCTCGATGTACCTATTCTGTTTACTCTTCTTGCCAAATCGTTCGAGCGAAGACCAAGCTAAGCGTGAAGTAATGAGGTGCTAACTATTTCCCCTTCCACGGTTTTATGCGAGCACTTGGTCCCCACCAGCACGCATGAAACTGGGAAAAATTGTAATTATTCAAATATTCGAGGTTCTACTATATTTCCAATTACAAAATCGAAATTTCAACATAACGGCATATTGTTCTTCTTTTACGTGTTCATACTAATATTCTTTTACACAATTTATATTTGGATTTGATCTGCTATAAAGCCTTTAGTTGCATTATCTCAAAATACAAAAAGACTTTGGGTTGAGTCTAGTTTGGGTCCTTATCTTTTTTCTATCACATTTTTTCAAACGATAAAGGAGTCTGTGAAATTTCTACTGCTAATATAGACTGTTTTCCTACTTTGGCGATTTCTTGTCGTTTCAAGGCTTTAAAAAAAGAGAAAGAGGGACTCACCAGTAGTAATGCCACGTAGAATCCGAAGTTGTGTCCTTTCTGGAATAAAGAAAAATATCAGTTTCTTATACAGGTATCCATGAAACAAACAAACGAAATAAGACTAATAATTTTTCACACCGTATTCAGTTTCGAAAATGGAAATGATTGTAGGTCGAGTGCAATGTTAATCGATTTTGAAAACCTGTCGAATACACTTACAATCGTTTCCATGATTATTTATTTCACATTTGCGAGTTGTATTTATATTTAAAATTATTTACCTCGCGATTACACTACTTGCTACAAGACGCCTCATATAAGAGAGACTTCATAACAGAGCATCATTGTTTTGGAGTGCGTTATTGAATAAAACTTTAATCACCCAATTGTTATCGAATGATTTTTAACCTCTGAGTTCGTATTTAAATTTAGATACACACTCTCGTCTCATTGAACCGTGATTTTGAAAGATGCTCGTGTCATCTTAGCAGACCATCTTCCAGCTCAGTGTGCGTATAGATTTCACGGCGTAGATGGCAGCTTCTACACAAAGCACGTCTCTGCCTCGTCTGTATGAAATTACACTCTTGGTTAAAGGTCTTGAATTTTCTTCGAAACGAAGTGTATGTACATAGTATATTCAGAAGGGCATGTATGTATATAAAAATGTTCGTGACGTGCACCCACGTTTCCTCAGCCAGTCGAAAAGACTTGCGCAAAAACATTTTGGATCCTGAGACAGACGGTAAACCTACTCTATTTTTTAAATCTTGAAGTTTTGTAATATCCCGTCCATTGTGGATAGATATTATTTAATCGTTCGTTGCCTACTGATAAATTTCCCACTGCATAGAAAACCAAATCTATAACGCCTATCTTCAAGTCTGGCGATTCGTCGGGTCGGATGTCAGTCGATTTGCATTATGGATGTTATTCCGAAAGTCTTTGAAAGCATAGTAGTAGACAAGATAAAAACGTTATTAAACAATATTATTTGTGATGAACAGCTTGGTTTCATGCCGGGTCGATCAACAGTAACTCATCTGCCTGTCTACTGTAATTTTGCGTCATCTTCATTAGAATCCAATTACCAAGTGGATACAAAGTACGGGGACCGTAGGAAGGCCTTTGATACTGTAGATCACAGCATCTTATTATCCAAATTATCTAGTATTCTGCCCTCCTTATTAGTTAAAATGTCCTATCTAGCCTTTCGAAACTATCAACTGCAAATATCAGCAAATATCAACTTTGAAGTTACGAAGAATACTTTCAACAATTATGTAATTACATGAAATTGAAAAATAGAGAACCTAAAAATTGGTCACAGGAACGAAAAATATGAAAGATATGGAAAGCATACTAAGCTACAAGTAACGACAAAAATTTCTATTCATTTTGTCAAAAAAGGAAGCAGTAGAATACAGAAAACGTGGTGAGTATTTGATAAAGATATCAGAATAAGATTCTAAGGTAAAAAAGAATCGGAACCCATAATAAGTACCTATTTCTGGAATTGTAGCGAGCAAACAACATTATGTCACAGCACTGACGAAAACGTTCATGTATTTTAACGAACAGTTTGAAATTGTAATTTCCACCAGTTTGATCGCTCGAAGAATACATCTGGATATAGATTCGTATAATTACACTGCTCACATGCCGAAACACGTGTCTTCGGGGAGATGTATTTTACGAACCTACAGTTCAATCTCCCTTCCAACGATGCAATTACCATGGAAAACAGTCTGGGAAACTTGGAGGACTTTTCTGAGCGTTTTCTGAGTCTGAATGAGATAGAAGGATGTATATCGATGGGATCAGACATTGCCTTCAATTTATAGATACGGTAACTTATTCAGTCATTCAGGATCAAGCTCCCGACAACATATTTCAAGGTCATCGAAATCGATGATGAAAACCTAAAGTAAATAATTACCCATAAATGCAAGTTTCTGCGGCTATGAAATTGTTAACGAAAAGTTATAGAATAGAATTGTAAATACATTCATCCTTGCTAAAAAGTGCCAATGCAAATCCAAACAAGTTGGGAAAATGAATTTAATAAGAGAAAAAGCAAAGAAAGTGAATTATAAATATTCACACTTAAAGTCTTCGTGGTTATTTTATGATGAAACTTGTATAACAATCAGAATCATAATACGTTCTTCGTTTTCTTGATTCTGAAAAGCGACGATGTATCCGAGCTATTATGCAATCACTGTCGAAGATTTATTGCTCTTGTTTGACAATTCGAAGTCATATGGTAGTATAGAACATGTTAACTAAACAATAGGTACTATCTTTAAACCACCGATTATTTTCACAGCTATTGTGCTCTTTTAGTCACGTAATTAATACGGAATGCACGAGGCATGTCAGCACTGCCGCACCGTTATTCCAATTTAATTGGAACTGGATGGTTTCTTACCACTTAACGCTGGCTTAATGACTTAAGTAGAACTAAAAAAAAGTTGCTCGTGAAAAAACATAAATGGAAGTTCCTCTGACGTGATCAAATAATGAATCACTTTCGTGCAAATTACTTTCCCTAGTCTTTGGCAAAAATATGAGATCGACGACGAATGTAGATTGATGTTGATGAGCAATGATAAATTTAGATCCACCCATTTGTTGCAGCGCTCAACTTCGAAATAAGTATATTCGCGCACAAACGGGTTTTCCATATTTGACCATTTTTATTCGTGGGAAATATACTATTTCCCTTAAAATTCTCCGAGAGTAGATTTCTGGGTGCTCATGTCGGAGCCAAATACGGCCATTGGGAGTCAGAGAGTACATACATAACGTTTCGGGAGCAGCGGTGCTGTGGTGGGACAATCCGTGAGAACAGAGGTCCCACACACAGGTCCCGCAGTAACGAGACAGCGTACACACTACTACGGTTCCCACTCCCATTCAATGACTAAGGTAGTTGATCCAGTCGTCGATCGGTTTAGGCCTAGTCGTCGATCACTTAAATATTGAGATTTTATAAGGTTTTTGAACAATATTGTGTCGATATATGTAGGTAAAGAGTCTTAAGTATTAACTTGCAATTTTGTCCTTTACACAATATTGTTCAAAAACCTTATAAAATCTCAATATTAATTCAAATGATCGACGACTGGGTACCGATCGACGACTGGGTCAACTACCTTATATGACTTGAACCCAAGCTGCTCCGACCGTTGCTCTGCGGGAGGGGTGTCGACCCTCCCCACTCCCAGAGCCGCGCGAGTCGGGCCCCCGGTCAGCCGGTTCCCCCACTTACTTCTCTCCGGGAGTTGCGCGACACCCGGTAGGGAGAGACTGCGTCGCCCGGAGGAGAAATTCATCAGAGTGAAGACGGAGTGGAGGGGGCCGTTCTCCTACGACTCTACGGAACAGGCGAAAAGGAGAAGGGGCCGCTTGTTCGACACCCCTACTCTGCGGCTTGGGCCTTGCTCCCAGAGCAGTCTGAAATTCTTGAACCTCCTGCTCCCAATTCAGCCCGTTGTGCAGGCCTGCTACACACGTATGATCAGAGATGGGCAAAATTTTTATTTAAATAAAATTCCGAATAACTAATAAAAGTTAAAAAAAATTATCCATCAGGTGTCGAATAAAGTTAACTCGCGTTAACGAACGAATGATGATTTTTTTTAACTTTAATTTGTTATTTGAAATTTTATTTAAATAAAAATTTTGCCCATCTGTGCATATGATATAGGTACTTATTCGCTATAAGCTAGCGGCTCGGAATCGTATAAGTTTACAGCGTGTAAGGTAGTATTTTTTAGACCGTTTCCTCTCCCTCGCTTAAGTATTCCGAATAGTGCTCATCCATTTATGAAAAATCGAGCTTATAGCGAGAGAACAGTGCATTCGTTTAGCAGAGACAGTGCTTGCTTAAGAAGAATGTGTAAATATGTTTGAAATACCAATCGTGAGCCGCAAAAGTGTCTGGTGTGAAAATGCCCCTATTGTCGTCGACAGTATTTCTTGGTTTCTCCTGAAAACTTTGCGGCGATTTTACTAGACACATTCGTCTCTCGTAAATAATAAGAGAAACGCAGGGAGCGTGGTTTGGCCCGCATGAAAATAACGAGGGGTGATGTAAACACAGTGATCCCCCATGAGACACGAAGACGCTCGGGATGCTGCCAGTGCGTAGACACCGTGTACGCGTGACGATGAGAATGCGGAACGAGTGCCTATACGGGGTGATCCTTTCTTCCATATCGCGGCAAACCGACCGGAAATCGACCAAAGAAATCGTATCCCCGATATCCCCGACTGAAGACAAATAGACTGGAAGAGCGGTTGTTTTTATCGAAGCAATCATCTTTTACAACCTGACGAGAGAAAAGAGAACGCTTTGCAAACGGCGAGCTTATCGTTCGTCCCCCGCTTTAGCCCGCCGCGCCGCGCGACGAAAAACTACGTAGGTATATGTGTACATATATACAGCGCATCACGCGACGGGAATCGATAACTCTTGCGCGACGGGTCAAAACACAGATCGAATTAATCGACAAGTTCTAGTCTACAAGTATGCATATCAGGCTACTTATATTTCTTATTAATTACCAGGAGTATTTTCGTAAAAAAAATTTGCATCCGCCATGTAGGTGATTGACAATACATGCGTTGCCCAGGGATTAATTATTAACGGTTTGATACAAGTTAAAGGGGCAGAAATTTAAAAAAAAACGAATTACAGTAAATCCTCGTTAAGAGCCCGTTTCTACCACGCGTTAGGAGCCCGGCGACTATCCCCACCATTTCTTAGAATCCTTCGGACGAGAGTGGGGGAACCTGGGAACGAGCGAGAGGCCCTTCCGTTCCCTCTCGCTCGCTCATTGGCTTTTCTCACTCGCGCCAGTAGCCGCGCGAAATAGTGTCCAGTCGCGTTAGGAGCTCGTCGCCAGCCCCGTTCGTCGGGCTCCTAACGAGTATTTACTGTACATACATACGTTCATATTTCGGGTATGCAATACAAAATTAATGACAAAAACGAACTGAGGAAGTGTATTAAAAGTTTATTGGAATCTGCATGCAGGATTAAAAAAATTACTAAAATCATTACTAATTATTAAAATCCGTCTGTATTTAAAGAACACCCTGTATAGATTTTAGGTCCAGAGGATTCCGATCTCTTCCATATTGCTAGCAAACGGAATAGACTGGAATATTTTCGCGAACAATACTGTGAATAATTTTTTGTTCTGCTTCCTATTCATTCGTATTTGCTTATGAACCGAGACACTGTGGAAAATCTAAGCTACATATATTAACCTCAGGCGATATTGAATAATTTCGAGTGCCCTGTTTTATTCTCTCACATTGTATAGCACAGAGGTGGTACAAAATACGGTACTAACTGGAGTGCGTGTCTTCAATGTAATCGGTCGCTTCTTTTCATTCTGCATCGCACAGCAAAATATTAAGTCATTGACCCAGTAACTAACCCCGAATGCGTTCACTCAAGTGTCACGGTTTAATAAACCGCGGGGTGTATGCGCGCTCCTTTGTTTTAAACTGTGGAAACGAAGAATGTGTGCTGCCATCGTCTGCGCAGGAAACGTATAATAAAATATTTGCATCAGGTGCAAGAGGCATGGCTGTACATTAGAATTGTACATTAGAAACATTTCACGTTTCGACGTGAATATTCCGAAAACGCAGTTTTTTTCATGGTACATGGGAGGAAAGAGTTAACGAAACTTGTGAAGTGGATATTATTCTCCAAGGAATAACTTTACTTTCGAAGGCACGATATTCAGTGCTTCCATTCATCGATCGATCTTGGAATAAAGATTCCTTTGTCTATAAAATTTGAATTTGTTCTTTGTGACTGGAATAATAATTGCTAAATTCAGGAAGCTTGTTACCTGTCTTTGCAGTTATTAAGTGATATAAAACCACCATTACTTCATTAATGGTGGTTTATATAGAATTTTTATTAATCGATTCAAAACTTGTAGTAGAATAATTACTATCTTCGTCACTTTTATTCAAATTTCTAGATAAATAAAGAGCACTGCTTCTTTCAGTTTAATACATCATCATGGAATTATTCGTTTATTTGGAACGGTATATACTTCTGAAGACTACAGACTTGGAGGCTCCTGAAGCACCCGGTATATTTTCATGCTACGGCGAAGTATAAATAGACTCCTATGACGTAGAGCTGAAGAACTAAGACCCAAGAAGTCCACCCTCCACGAAAACAATATGATATGAGTTAACACACGAGGCACGAGACTCGCCTTACACGTGTACCTAAACTGGCATTAATGTACCATTCCCCTGTTCTATGAGTATTCTATGTAGGGGAAAGGTGGGATAGTTGATCAGCGGGGATACATGATCACATCAGTTTATATCACAACTCAAATAATTAAATACAAACAAAGCAAACCATTATTATTATTTTAATAAAAAAGAAAAACTGTCATCAACTATCCCACCTTTCCCCTACCATAAATTTATGGGGGCACACAACTTATTTCCAACGCTTGCAATATATTCCATCAAAATCTTAAATAATATAATTATCATCTATTATTATTCAAACCCCACCAAAAGCAACTTTGCATCACAGTAAGTGAGTTTACCTGTGAGTTTGTACTGTAGTTCTTTAATGATCATTTTATTATCATTTTATGTGGTATTCGCCACATGTCACAACATTCCTTAATAATTACACAAAGATCAATTGAGAAGTGGATAATAAAATGTAATGCTTAAATCATTATTTTCTAATTCTCGATGTGTAAAAGGTCTGAACGTATAACCATTGTAGAATATTATGGTAAAATTTCGTATGGGGCTACAAAGGAAGAGGCAGGTATGCGTGAACGAGTGTGTTCGCAGGGGCGATTTTAATGATTGGCGGAAGGAGTGCGCAACTGCGGGAGGGCAAAGAGATAGGGGTGGAACAGGTGTGAAATATAGAAAGAATGCGTGAACGCCAGATTAATTATGGATATGAATATATGTATGTCATTGAGCTCTATACTAACTCAATGATATATGTGCACTCGAGGAAATGAACAGCAGAACCTCGATTGCATCAGCGCTATTTAATTGAATATATAGGTACCTAACGGACATTGTCCAAATACATAAAGTGGATGGCGAAAGTATTATACTCAAAGAAGAGATTTGAGATTTTGTAAGTTTAAGCGATGGAATGGCTGTATCTCTGCGAAAAATGGTCGCAAAACATTTCTCTTTAACACATTCAGCACGGCTGATGTCATAAGTGACAAACCAACACTACCTGCCCTTCAGAAATGGCTGTGCGGAACGTGTTAATTTCTTCTTTTTTTTTTTATGATTTTTATTGACCGAGTTATTCGCGATCAAAGCAAAAAAGGTACTTTTCACTTTGAGCACCTATAACTTGCGAATTCATGATTGTAGACAAGTATTCATGAGTGTTTTGGAAAACTAAGAAAGTTTCCTTTCAGAACTTACTCCAGTCTTACACTTTTCCACAGTTCAATTTAAATACTAAAAATAAAATTAAAGTATTTGTTATAAATTTAAATTCATTTAAATCGCTCTCAGCATAAAATGTATCGAATTACATTTCATATGTAGGAGTTATTTTCAAACAGATATATAATTTTATTTATTAGTCCAGTCTACCAGGTTCTTCAAATTTTATATTATAAACATTTGGGTCGCGGTGCGATAGCAAACAAATTTTCTGGGTTACACGGCAAAAAGGTTGAGGAACGCCGTTCTAGTAAATAACTCGATAATTTCAAAGGGAAAACTAAATAATTTCTAAACTCTTAAAAACAAAATTACGGAATAATTTTTCTTCTTTATTTTCAATTAACCTAAAACCGAAATCTCAAAAAGTTTGACAACAATTGCTGTATGTATATTTATGCAAAACTACGAGTACAAAGGTACTTTTTATCATATTCGTGTAGAAGATATAAGCTTGGCCAACGCGAGTGAACTGATCAAAAAAAGAAAAAGAAAAAGGAAACAAGTTTTCGATAGCGACTGGTCTATCCCCAGTCGAACGAATGTTGCACACTATTATTAGAACATTCTGGTCTGGTGGAGCCTACCAGTGGGTGTAATTAAATTAGTCATGCCAATAACGGAGCCATTTTGGGTCTGCTGGCGAGAGGAAGTGGCAAAGAAAATCTCACTTCCGGCAGCGTCGCCAGGGCAAATCGGCGTCGCTTTGGATCCACCATGGCGGAAGGCAGAATAAAAAAAAGAAACACGAGCAGCTACGACGAACGGAAGAATATCATTTCCCTGCTCGCGTTGTTGGTTCCTCGCAACGTTTGCATTTCCAATTTCCTATACTCTTTCCTGCTTCCTTCCCGCCTCACTCGCCTAGTTACACACATGGATTTACCTAGCAAACGTCGAAACAAATTCTATGACCTATCGAGCATCAGGTGTCAAACATAAGCTCGCACAGATTTATATTTTTCAGTGTAGAGAGACTTTAGACAATTGTTGTATAATGTAATTGTTAAACGGTAGGGTGAATGGAGATATGTGGAAAAATTATTTTCCATTACTTTTTATGAAGAAACATGTATCGTTGGACTTTGTATGTATGGAAGGATAAATTTTCCCCAGTAGGTTAAACAAATCGTTTAATGCTTCCTACAGTTAGGTAACATCGATATAAATAACCATTCTTATAATTGGCGCAATTTTTGTATATCAGTAATTTTATAAAGCTATTAATTTACGACAATGTTTTTAAATGGAATTCTTTTTGATGGATTAATTAAAAAATGTCCGCGATATGAGTAATGGAATGTATGAACACAGCTTTTTAGCTGTGTATATAAAGTTGTGTCATCTTAAGCGTAGTTGGAAAGATCTTTTATGGACCTGCAGCCCAATTTGATTTCACACCTTTTTTTTATTTTGTAATTATTATTATGTTCTATTTTTTGTGATTGTATATTTTCTTCTATTTTTTGTGATTGTATATTTTCTTCTATTTTTTGTGATTGTATATTTTCTTTTATTTTTTGTGATTGTATATTTTCTTCAATTTTTTGTGATTGTATATTTTCTTTTATTTTTTTGTGATTGTATATTTTCTTCCATTTTTTGTGACTGTATATTTTCTTCCATTTTTTGTGATTGTATATTTTCTTCTATTTTTTTGTGATTGTATATTTTCTTCCATTTTTTTGTGATTGTATATTTTCTTCAATTTTTTGTGATTGTATATTTTCTTTTATTTTTTGTGATTGTATATTTTCTTCTATTTTTTTGTGATTGTATATTTTCTTCTATTTTTTGTGATATATTTGATTTTTCATGTACTTGGCGTAATTTTTTTACTTTTTTGAATTTTTTTTATGGGTTGCTTCCTACAGTTAGGTAACATCGAAAGTCGAGATATTGTTGGATTTACGCCACTTAAAACTACTTAGTATACCAAGTCAGAACAAAAACCGCAATAATGATTGCGCGTCGAACGAAAAGGGAAGACAGGAACACTTTAACGAGCTTCATTTCCGAAGGATCGGCCGCGTCTTTTCGGCCGAGTCACGAACAAAGGAAAGGGCCTGAGATCTGGCAACAAGGGAAACCTTTCGGAAAGGATACACCATGGTGGCGGCCAACCACGATGCCTCCACCCCCCAAAAAACATCTGTCGGTAGACGGGCCTGCATATCCGCACGTCCGTTCTCTTTCTTCGGAAGCAGCGACCGTGCAGTCGTGCACCATGAAAACTACCCACTGTGTCATTCGTCAATGCTATTCAACCAAAGAGCCCTCCCTTTCCCTTAAAAATGCTGATAAGTATAACTTTCAAGCGCCGATGCTGCAAAGTTTGTCCAAAAGCAGCCGCCTTCAATTTTTTTTGAGATTCTAAAGAAGGGAACTTCTTTAACCGAATCATATGGCAAATCGGCAACTAACAAGTAAGATTCTGGAATATTTTATGAGTAGGTACTCGAATGGTTCAAATATTCCTTCAATACTGTAATTTGATCTGATAAAATTCTACGTTTAGAACTAAATGTTGTAACTAAGTTTTGTGTGAAATATTTTTGGATTCGACGAATAATGTGGGATTAATTAGAAAAAGGTTATTACGATCGGTGAACTTCGAATAGTGTTTCACTGCCATTTTTAAATATATCAATACTCCATTTTGCGTACACTGCAACAAGAAGTTTAATTATAATAACTTTTGTTTTAGGTATAATGCAAAAACGAGAATTCTATTTTATCCGTTTCTTGTATAGGTACACAGTACACACACAAATGTACAGGAAAATCGATTAACATTTGAACAGAAAAATGAAGCAAAATCTTTTCTGATGCTCAACAGTGAAACATACAAATTTTATGAAAATAAACAGAAGTTGCCAAAGTGGGTAAAAAATTAAAAACTTTGACCCCCATTGGCGCCGGTTAATATTGACCAATTTCAAATTTTATTTTTGCCTTGATTTGTCCTTCCCAGTCGCAAATTTTCCGCACTAGGCTGTTTCGAGTTTCGAAAATTTGATTATTTCGGCCCACCCTAATAAATAATTCCACCTGAAGTCTCTCAAACACTTAACTTAAAAAAATCTTTTTCTAGTAAATAACAGGCTGGCGTATGTGGAGCTGGTTCTCCTGGTAATAATAGTGACGTCGTCGCTTTTTATTGGTGTAAGTAATCCATTTTTCATCGCAGGTTAACATAGGATCTAAAACGCTTTCTTTTTTTGGCGAGAGAGTCCTTGCTTCTGGTCGTTGTTGCATCCACTTTCCAACTCTGTACACCTTTCGCATTCTGTGTAAATGGGCGCGGACTATTTTGTCGCTAATATAAAATCTTATTGCTAGTGTTTTGCACGTTGCCTTCCGATCTGTGTCAATCGTGTCTCGCAAGTCAACATTATTGATGATACTGAGACGCCCTTACTGCGGTTCATCATCAACAGTTTCATCTCCCGTTTTGAATTTTTTGGAACCACTTTTGCGACGCACATTTACTTACATAATCATTCTCGAATGTTATACAAACCTTCCTGGCTGCCGCAGTGACTTCTACTCCAACTTTGAACTCGTGGAGCAAACACGCGCGAATAACAACGTTCGTAATGCACATTTTGAAACGAGTTCCTGCACGAAATACGATACGTTGAACACGAATTCTTTCTATTAAACTGATGCATCTTAAGTATTTCTGCCATTACAATGCGAAGAGGCAATAAGAAAGTCGTAAAACATTTGTAAACCAAGTATCAAAGTGATCGCGCGAGAAACACCGCGCCAACTTTCTCGGGTACCTAATAAACTAATAATTTTAAATAATTATCAAACTACTGGAATAAAATTAACCTTCGAAGAAATCTAAAACATTTGAAATACTAGGAGCATTTCTTAATTTTGCTTTTTACATACTCGAAATTGGTTTAATAATTGCTTCGAGGCAGCGCGAATTCCAGTTACGAAGAGAATGTTCGCTTCGTTGCGTATAATTAGACGATAATCCTGAGAAATTTAAAATATCTGCATGAATTTCATCTTTCCATTGAAAACACGAAGCAGCTGAACTTGACTTTTCAGTTCATCATAAGCCAGATTCTTATCATAAAAGAAATATAAGAGAAACACAATTCGCATACAAAATATACAATAATCCCCACCTATTCTCGTATATTTATGGAAGAAAATTTTCAATGCCTCAGATAATGAATGAAAATTTCTGTCAACAACCTAAATTTTATTCCTTTTTCACGTTCAAGTTTTATAATTTTATAAATCACATGGCCACTCTTCCCAGAATTATTTGTACGCGGTAGATTCATTTTACTAATATTCTGTTTCTGTTTTACTAACTAAGAGAAATCGTGGAAGAAAGCTCGCAGGTAGCCGAGCTCTCGTCGAGTTCGAAAAATCTTAGAGGACGTGAATACACGCGAAAAGAATGCAAAGTTTCGTGACACTAACAAGGCCAGGTGTCGACAGTGGTATACAATGGTCAGCAGTAGAAAAGAGTCTGGTGCATTTAAACCTGTAAGCCGTGACCTGGAGCACCGCGCACGGGCAGAGCATAGATCAAGCCTAGTCCCACTAAGCTTCAGACGAATTTATCTTGGGTCTGTGCATTCATCGGCCGGTGGACGTTTATGGCTAGGCCAAAGCGAAGAACGGAACTTCACTGTAGAATATCCGCGTCTTGATAGAAGCGATAGACAAGAGGCTGTGCGTCTGAAGGTATAAAAGGTACTGGATACTAGAACCAGCCACCACAGCCATTACTTTCAAACATCATTCATTTATCACGTTCAATAGGATTCGTGGGCGCCCGGCTCGCCCCCTTACTTATTCTTTGCAGCCAGTTCTGAATTTTAAATACCTCCCTGCTGTCACTCCAGACGCCTCCTTAATAAACTTTATCTGTTACATGACAAATAATTCGTGTATTTATTCTATATAATTTTAGACAGATGTCTAGCCCGGCTTAATTAGGATTCGATGAATTGATATTCAGCGCGCAATAAACAGGAGAAATTTATTTAACGCCAAGAATAGATGCAAAATTTCATTAGGAGTTGATATTTATTGGTGAAGGTAAATTGATTAATGATCTATTAGCAATTTTTAGTTTAACTTATAATGTCATCAGGGATCTCTTGATGCTGCAAAGTCTGTGTTTAGTTTGTATTTAGAATATTTGATATCATTGAAAGCACTCTAACTACTTAGGCAGTTTATTTCAGTCTTATGCGAGTTTCACTGAACAGAATAAAATAATTTTTCATAATTTTGTGTTGCTTGTACTACTGTATTTTCTGTTAATATGTTTTCCATCGGGGATTTGTTTATTGCTCTGTTGTTTGTAATAATTCACGATTGAACGTATACAAATTTAGAAATTTTTAGTTTATCGTTTTGTCGTTTACAGTGGCGGACGAAAGAAAGTTTACAACTTTTAAAATCGCATAACTTTTTTAGAATTGGTCGAAACGATATGAGTTTTTTTTTTGAGAAGCTAGAAGGATTAGTTTGCTGAGTGACGTGTTTCGTCGTTTTAAAAAAAAATAGTAATTGGTCGGAAAAGCAAAAAAAAATAGTAAAGGTCTTTTTTAAATTTTTTTGTGGGCCTGTAACGAAAATTCAAAAAACCCGTTTGTAGATTGAAGCAAGTTATATATATGCCAAAAAGTTAATTAAAACCAATTGACGTTGCTCTGAGCTACAAGCGCTTGAATATCGCAGAATAAAGTCGAAAATCGAGAAATTCCCGAAATCAACGATTTTCAACCTTTACTATTTTTTTTTTTGCTATTCCGACCAATTGCAATTTTTTTAAAAACAGCGAAACACGTCACTCAGCAAACTAATCCTTCTAGCTTCTCAAAAAAACTCATATCGTTTCGACCAATTCTAAGAAAAGTATGCGATTTTAAAAGTTGCAAACTTTCTTTCGTCCGCCACTGTATATGGACATTATTTAATTAATATAAATTTATTTTATGAAAGGAGGTTAAATTAAGTAACGTATGAAAAAATTGTGAAAACACTGTTATTTTTGACAACGCGTGAAAACTTCAAAGGTATAAATAGTTGATTCGAAGAAGCTCGTAATTCGATAGAAATAACATTCCCCTCAAAGTCACCAGATTTACTCGAAATAGAACATGGATTTTTCTCCACGTAGATGGAAAACAATGAAATGAATTCGACCGCGCCATGTGTCGTACGAGTGTACCGAAACATTTGGAAATGAAACGCGCTCTGAAAGTTGCGATTGAGAGGCAGATACATATAACAAACCTGTTTTCTTTCTCAAGCAGGGCTGCATGCAGGCCTGAGTTGCAACACAGAAAAAAGTCGAAAGGTGAATCGCCTAACGTTTTCTGTGTTGCAACGCTCGGTCTGCATGCGGCTCTGATCGAGAGAGGAAACAGGTTTCTGCCCTCTGTATCTCCAATAAAACTTCGGACCTTCCTCATTTCCATATTTTGCATAAGTTTTCCATAAATACCGAATAAAATTCGTGCCTCGATGAGAATACTTTCGCGTGGATTCAAGTGGTTCTCGTGAAATGGTGTCTTTACTTGAAAAAATAAAAATAAAACACTGTTCTTTTGGTTCAAGCTCGCACTGTCAGATTGACATTTGACAATGCTTTATTATTTAACGTTTTATTGCTATACTACGTTTAAATGTGAGATGTGTACACGAAATGTAAGACAGAACAAAAGACAAGCTTAGTTGCTGCTTAGTATGTTCTTCTTTTTCCTTTACATCAATCCCCAGCCATCGAATGTATTTCTATCAGTGACAGGATATTTACCTGCAACAAAAAATTAAAATGTGTCTGTAAATAAATAAATAAATAAATTGTAGAATATTCTAAAATAGTTTCCCGTTGATAATAATAATAATAATATTATATTAATATATATATATTAATTATTTTTAGACCACTAATATTATAGGTAACTCAATATTACACATACATAATATACTCTTTCTTTCGTTTGATTTTATATTATACTACTTAGCTGACTTTATGATAAACTAAATAATAATAATTATTTATTATTTATAAATTGCCTATAATCTAATTTAGAACGTATGGAACGTATATTCAGAATTTGAATGAAGGACAGTGTGAAAGAAGGACAAACAAACAGACAAATGTGAATATCATTTCAATGGACCGAGTCGTTAATAACACATCTTAGGGTTTGATGCGAATTAAAATACATAAATTAAAATAAAAAACAGACAAAGTTTCACTTTTTCATACTTATTAGTAGGGATTAATTCTGTATTTTGAATAGTGAGAAGTTCCTTGCATTATCATAAATCATATCTATTAAGCTAATTGTGGATACTGAATTTTTTTATATTTTAAAGACGTACAAGTGTTTATACAGTTCTTCTCGGTTAAGTTGAGAATCTCAGGTTCCAGAGAATATCTTTTATTCGGGGTGGTGGGCGACTTTCACACCTCCGATTTCACGCTTCACTGAGTTTCATGACTTTCGAAGCTCGCGAATAGGGGACGGGAATAAAGAAAGATAACGCTGGCCATTAAGAAGTGAAAATGTCAAGTCCCGCATTTCTTATCGGACCTTCACGAAAGTAACACCAATTGATTCCTTGTGTTTTCTCGATTAAAAGACACGAAACACCATGTAAATCGGATTATTTTTAACGAAAATAGCTTTAAATTGTGTCAATTATTTTTTTATTTTATTTCGTTAATTATAATCCGATTTACAAAGTATTTGGTGCCTTTTAATCGAGAAAACACGAGGAATCGATTGGTGCCACTTTCGCGAAGGTGCGATGAGAAATGCGGGTCTCGACATTTTCATTTCTTAATGGTTAGCGTTATCTTTGTTTCTTCCGATCTCCTAGTCTCGAGAGCCGGGCGCTCAGACAGCAAGGTTCCCACACAAAAAATGATAGTGGGGGTGATTTTTATCAGCCTAACCGGGGTAGAATCAAATTAACCGGAAACAACTGTATCTTAAAACGTGTGTACACGATAGAACAAATTACAAATACTTGAGCACTTAGAATTGAGCCAGAAGTAAAGTTCATACGAATATTTAATGATATTTTATTTCGAAAAAAGAAAAATTAATTTGAAAGATATAGAGCGATATAGGAGAAGTTAATCAAGATTGATAACCACTAGACACCTATTTGTTAACTGAAAATAATTCCGTCAAAATATTGTGTTTTTCTTTACACGAAAAAAAAATTTGGGATTATAGACAAGTAAGTTTGACACGAGAGTGAAGCTTTTTTGAAACAACTACCAGCTGGGAATCAAAATAGAATGTACCTAACGTTTGAGATATTGCATTTCCAGAAGTGATTGCTACCTGTACGATGGAAGTGGGCGTTCTTGGTTACGAATTCGTATAAAAAAACGGACAATTAAATGCAGAAAAATATTGCACGTAATTAAATTAATTACTGATGATGATTACATTGAATATTTTAAACAAACTCTTAGCAGCCCAATTTACAATGACAATGAACAACTGAATATTTAAATACAAGCTTCGTAGTATAAAAGAATATCACGCGAAGTTAGAACGAAATACTTCAATTCAAACTTCATGCCACAAATCAGTCTCAGGCGCAGGTACAATGCGCACTCCACAAAATATCTGGACGAGTCCATTATCTCACGTGGAAATTTACCCAATCCGAAAATTCTGATTTTAATAAAACTTTGTGTGAATGTATTTAGATCATTTTGAAGTATGCAAGGAACAATTTTTTTAAGCAGAAATTCACTATGAAATTGTGAAATCAGCTCTTAAATTCATCGCGTTTTTGGTTTTTTAATATAACTTTGTAAAGGTGGGAGATAGAAGAAAACTTTAAATATAAAAACTGTTCATTTTCTTATACTCTACCACACTGCCAAAATAAGAATAAAATTATATTAAAGAAACGAAACAACGCGCTAACTTTAATGATTGATTTCCCCCAATTAAACTGAATTTCCGCAGAAAAAGAATTGTTCTTTGCATCCTGCGATGTGTTCTACGTTCACACGAAGTTTCATTAAAAAATCAGGATTTTCTTGTAGCGGACGTTTCCTTGTCAGTCAATACCCAAGCAACTGAAACGTCGAATGGGCCATATTGCATTCAGTCGCGGTACAAATACTTCTGTCCTGCTTTTTCAGTGGTCTTAAAATAACAGTTATCCCGAGAGTAATTAAATTCGAAAGTTCCGCGTGTAAAGATTACACCTCGCGTCCCGTAAAGCGGAGGAGGAAGAAGTAGGCACCGATCAGGGGATCGGCAGAAGCAGTTAAATCGGAGTGCGACAGGAAGTGGTACCTCCATTCGATTTTCTTGTGGGTCAGGAGCGTGGGTAGAAGCGAGGAAATGGAGCGCCTCTCCTATGCGTTGCCCCTCCCCGTCTCTACTTTCACCATGCACCGATACTTCTGTTTATCCAGCTCTGTGGAAGTGCACATTGCTGCGCGGCATCTGCCGGGCGTGTAGGTGGTCCACGGCACCACCGACGCGACGCCTTGCTCTGCGTTATTTATCGCCGACAATAAATTCGGAAATGGTGGAAGCGTGCAACACGCGCGTTTCTATAACAACGTGACGGGGATATGCACAGGAGTTTGATTAGATAACGACATCAGCTACCGTTTATACCCGTGAGAATATGCAGAAATCCGGCATAGGTACCTGACGCATATGGAAAATTTTAAAAGCCGAAAGACTTTGCTTTTTGTTCGCTAGGATATGTACTTCCATGAGGCCAAATATCTTTTTGAGGAGCAACAGTTATTACTAATTCATTATCAGCTATTCTTAAGGAGGTAATGAACTATTTTAGCTTTAAAAAAATCGATTTTTAATGATTCTTGAAGTTTTACTCTTTATGAACATTTTACACAAAATTTCCTGAAAAATTCTAATAATTGTAGAAGTCATAATAGCGAACGTAATTGAGTGCAGCGTTGAGTAACGGCGTCGCAGAGCACTATTGGCATGGAAGACTGAAGGAAGTATTCCACTTTGAATGGTCGAAAAATTAAGCTACAGTAAATCCTCGTTAGGAGCCTGGCGACTATCCCCACCATTTCTTAGAATCCTTCGGACGAGGGTGGGGGGACCAGGGAACGAGCGAGAGGCTCTTCCGTTTCCTCTCGCTCGCTCATTGGGTTTTCTCACTCGCGCCAGTAGCCGCGCGGAATAGTGTGCAGTCGCGTTATGAGCCCGCCGCCAGCCCCGTTCGTCGGGCTCTTAACGAGTATTTACTGTATTTTTAAAGATTTTTCGGTTATTTTGCGACAAAAATTGTTAGTTGAGCTACGGGCGATAGCGACACTCATACAAATTAAGAATCTTATCGAATTTTTTATTTCAGATAAGCCTAAGCCGGGGAATTACCCGCACCACGAACATACTGTTTTTGTTTAGATGCCATATTGACGCTGTAAAAAAGAAACAAGTAAAGCAAATTAAAAATATTCTTTATAATTTCGTGGCATTAATATAATAGTAGCTTAATAAATACCAAAAAGATTTATTTTATTATATGTTGTATTTACTGAGAAAAAAATCTTTAAAAATAGCTTAATTTTTCGACCGTTCGAAGTGGAATACTCCTTTAAGAAGAGCTACCACTGCGGCCTTTGTGTAGCGTTCTTAACCTACATCCGACCAGATGAAATAGAATTTATTGCTGCAGCATTTTAAAAATCGATTGATTTTTATTGAATTCTAATTAGTTACAGTGTGAATAAAAATATTACTCGCGGTAAATAGTGTAGCTTTATTGGCGTAGAAGGCCTAACGATTGCATAAAATTTATGTTATCGTTGCGTTATCAGATCGGGCGACGCTCACTTGTCGAAAACGCCACACCTTAGGAGACACTCCTACGAGAAATATCCTGGGTCGGGACGAAAGAACAGCTGATAACAAGTATTTGTGCCTGATACAGTATCTGTCAAGAGTCCGTGCAAATATTTGCAATTGTATCCGTGGGAGAAGAATTTGTGATACTAGTAAACAAGATGACGTTGCTTTGGCAAGGATAGAATTATGATAAAAAGTTTCTAACCCCTATTTTCTACGATAAGACGTTGTTCGTGCCTATTAGATTCGATAGTGGATACTATAATGCAAGTTTTATAACAAGAAGGAATTTTAAAAATGTGAAATAGTGATTCGTTCGGTTAAAAGTCTAATTTTATTTTTATACGTGCTCGTCGTTTAAAAAAAGAATTTCAGTTACAACGAAATTATATTAATCGCACGATTATTACTTCTGCCAGATGAAGTCATCATATACCTGCTGTGTAAATTAAATGATTAGAAAAATTTGAGAACAGTGGAAACGATGTTTCTAACATGTTACTCTAATAAAATTGTATTTGTAGATACTTGAAGATGTGAGTACTTATTCTTTTATGAATTTTAACGGAATAAAGGCGTTCCATGGGTATAGGTTGGAAAATAAGTGCTTTAGAAATAGGAAGAAGTACTTTCTTCTTTTGAAAAGTTGATTCCCCATATGTTACAAAACATGACCGTATTGGGGGATAGAAATCGAGGATGGTGTGCAGCACACTACACATCTGTCGAGGCTGTTGAGATTGTAGGCGGATCGTGCTAGCATTGAATAACAGAACGGAGAGCCGTGTTTGAACATTCCAACTCCAGTCGCGCACCAGCTTGCATCCAGTTTTCAGAGCTCTGACTTCTACTCTGAAGCCATTTAAAAATGAGATTTTCAAAAGACTTAGTTAACCAAAATATAATGAAATTTTCAGTAAAATTGTTCTTTCCTGTTTTGTAAAATTCGTCCTCAATAACACTATTATTACTATTCGTAATTAATTTCGCAATGTTCATTGCTCCTGAGTGAGATATTATAAAAAATAAGGCTTCACTCGTTCTGAGTGAAGATTTTATTAATCGGTCAGAAAATGGATCTCATTCTTAAGTAAAACTAAACAATAATTATTTGGAAAATATATAACAAAGTGGAGGCTTGAATTATTCTAAACAAAAGTAATGATAGCGTATTTGAAATTAAGTAAATACAAATTTAATTTCTAAAGATAGTAAAATACGTTGTATAAATTTTCGCAAGTATTCAATTTTTCGAAATTTGTCTTCAAAATTATATTTGTAAACGAAGTATTATAGATATGTTAAAAGAGAAAACATTTGGAAAAATGTTTTGCAAATTGTGTAGAAAGATTTTTAATTAATGTAACAAAAGCGTGAAAGACTTTCAGGTTTGAGAACCACTGCCTAAATCCGGTGAATTTATGTGGAATATTAAAGCGTGCGTCACTGGCACGAGGTTTAATTTATCTTCGTTATTTGTTGCTGTATGGCAATGAAATCTGAAGGTGAGAACAGTTTGACAATCTTCAAGTTCGTCAATTATCTGACAAATGGCAGGCATAAAAGGAATATGAAGGGCACTTGCAAGAATGCGTATAAACGAACACGTGTAGAGATTTAGTCGTACAATCGCAGAATGTATAAATGGATTTCTTTCGTTTCTGATGAAGACTGAATCCATCTGAAGATACTCGAAATGAATATGACACGATTTTCATTTATTCTCAATATGTGACTCTCGGGTATTTTCTAGGGCTGGGACTATTTGTTGAATTTTTCGGTATTCGAATATTCGAATACTTCACTTGCTCAATTATTTGGCGAATATAATTCGAATATCCAAGTATTCGAATAATATTCGAATATTAAAGTATTCGAATACTGATATATTCGAATAGTATGGTGTGAATTATAAATCAAGTTCTTTAGGTTCATTTGTCAGGGTGAAATCTTGTACGCTAATTTTGACCCACTTCACACCATACTATTCGAATACATCAGTATTCGAATAGTATTCGAATATAGCAGTATTCGAATAGTATTCGAATAATAACATTCGAATACTGAAATATTCGAAGTTTATTCGTATTATTCGAATACTGAAATATTCGAAGTTTATTCGTATTATTCGAATACTTGTAAAATATTCGAATATTAAATTATTCGAATAGTCCCAGCCCTAGTCTTTTCCATCCTTTATTCTAATTTATATTAAAATTAGGGCTGGCACTACGTACCTACTGATTATATTCTTCTGTATTCGACTACATAATCAGTCCGAATACCCGAATATTCATCGAAATCGACTCGAATATTATATTGGAATATTTATAGTATATTATTCAAATACTATTATATGTTATACAAAGTACTTATATAAAGAATCTACTTTATACAATTTATGAGCTTCTAAAATAATGTGAATTCGATGCAATGACACACTAAATTTATTAAAATCATATCTTTTTCAAGTACAAAGTTTTATTTTGCATTCAGTATGTTCCCAATTGTGTAAAACACCTTCAACGGAGGGTGGTGTGGCTGGAATACTTAAAATATACTTAGCTGCACAGTTCCGCTACGACAGGAAACTTATTTGCATTTAATCTCCACCATTTGAGGAACCGTTCACCCGACGCGTGAAGCGAACATCTGTTATTAATGCAAAATAATACTTAAATACACCTAAATATAGTATTACATATAATAAATATATTTCGTATTCAAATTTAATATTCGAAGAATCTTCGTTGCACTCAAATATATATAAAATATTACTTGTAATATACAATCTCAGTCTTAATTAATCATTTACACTTCTAACTGATTCGTTGCTCGATGAACCAGAGGTATTTACAATTAATGTAGGGCTTGTTAAATAGAAATGTTTGAAACAGGAAATAATATCAGAGAGTTATTTCAAAAGCAGTAATTAATTTAACTCCACCAATTACTAATTCTTCCATTTCCAGAAGCTATAATGAACTCAGAATGTAACGTTAATTTAAACTTCGGTGTGCCTGGGAGGCATTCTTCCGATGCAGATTATATTAACATAAAATGTGCGACCAGCAGACTCCCTGAATTTAATATAATATCTGCTTGGACAAAGGAAACAAAACTATTAACAATAACCAAAATTCCATTTAAAAAAACACGGAAACGATTAAATCATGAGATTTGTGTAATATAATGCATACATTAAATAGTCACGCTGTCACTCAGAACTGTTTGTGAACTCCTCTGCCTTTTCTGTTTTCAAAATTGTAAAAAGCTTGTGGAAAATGTTTTTTTTATATTAGAGTAACACGAGATTCATCCTCTCAGAAATTTAAAGCGAAAAAAGTTGGATTAAAAATACTGCAAACCATTTCGAAGCTGAACAGTTACTAATTGACTGCTAGCAACTATTAATATTGTCAGTGATATCTTTATACCTATACTTACTATATGAGAAGTATATACATATTGTCACAAAATATTCTATGGCTTACAGATTCCTTTTTTAAAAAACTGATAAAAGGCAGCGACGAAAAAAAATTATAAAATCGACATCTAAATAATGATACTTTTCCGTCATAAAAATAGAGACACTAATGGAGGGGACGGTAGATTATGAATAAAACAAGGGACTTCATTCTTTAAAATAGTTTTCATAGACACGTAACCCGCTGTACATTTCAATTTTATAATGGTAAATCTGTTGTACGAGCGGAGAAATACTTATGAGTGATAGCGTGTAGGTATGCGTGGAAGACGATGTGCGTAACTGTTAATTTATGCGCTGCCACTAGAAGTCATCCAAATGAGGGACTAATATTGGTACATTCAAATTAATTCTAACGCTTTTCGCATAACAAACGCCGGAAGTGAAGGGAAATGTTTTCAAGAGCGTAGTTGCGTTTAAGGATACCGCCGCCTAATGAATCTATTTGAACCAAGAATGCTAACGGCAGTGGCGGTTTTAACGGGCAGTCGATGAACTATTGCTGCCTGGGCCCCTGCTCAGGCCCCTGCTCAGAAGGCCCACCCAGGGCCCTATCTAAACAAAATTTGAAATTATCCACCACTATTTTTTTTTTATACGACATTTAGCCCGTTTTTAGTAAACACGCTCTTCATTTTCCGAAATGCCATCACCTGGATCTTCCTCCTTAAATCCGCTACTGGCTAACGGAGTATCTCTATTCTTATTGTTAGGCGCAGAGCTCACCAATTACAAATCACTATATTTGGAATCGACATGTTTTTCATATTAAAAAGTGTGGCTAAAAAATATTTGTTTAACATTTGGAAAAAATATGTAACCAATATTTTGTGCTACTAGGGTTCAACTGAATTTGCCGTCGCGCAATTCGTGTTGTTTTTTTCCTTTATAACTAAATTCGCATATAAGAATTAACCCCGACATATACAAATAAAATCAAAATTTGTTTAATCTATTAATTGTAGTTTTCTAAACCTTCGTTTTTCTAATCTCTTCGTTTCAGTGTCAGTAACTGACACGGAAAAGTGTGAACTGCTCCATTCTAAAACAGGGAATTTTATGTGTGCGTCACATTTTATAGAGTACTCCTTCGCTTTAAGCTTCTCGCTACCCCCACCTTTTCTAACACTTATACAGGGCGAGCTGTTATCGCGTGAAAAACAAGAGGGAAAAGAAATCAGCCTCAGAAACGTATCGGCTACACGCTGTAAGCTCGTCACTAGTCCCCAGCGGCGAGCTTATAGCGAATGCATTAAAGTGCTATAGCGGTTTCTTTTGGAGTGGCTATTGCATCTCAAGTGGATTTCCTACATTTTCAAATACAAAGATGTGTTTGAAATGAATCATCTCAAAAGGATCGCATCAGTAAATACAAAATAACTGCTAATATATTATGATCACATTAAAAGACAGAAGCTGAATTCCTTTAATTCTCCAATTCTTTAAATATAAGTAAACGGATATTTGCCGACAACATAGTTGAATCGAATAAAATACACGAAGAAAAAAAAAGATTAAAGGTTTGATTTGACGGCAGCGCTGGTTCATTTGATGGAGTTCCGCGAAGGGAAAATGGATCTCACTGTAGAGGGAAAATGAGAGTTTGTAGTTGATGATCACATTCGAAGAGCCGTGATGGGCAAGATAATTCGACTGAAACACAATTATCTGTATCGAACGGAGGAGGCGCCCCTCGTTTGTATTTTCAGATATTGTGTCTATTGTCCCGCGTTTCTGTGACAGGTATCGATCGGGCATTGTGTAACGAGTGGCGTGAGCGGTCGCCTGTTTCGACGTCACCTAAGTACACCCCACTCGACAGGATTTCAATCGAATCTCCGAAACAACAGACTTCCCTTTCGCAACTGGTACATACCATGTGGCGAACGGCCACGCATCGTTCGCTCCGACATTTTTTAGGTTTTAGGCCATCATTCTCATGCGTGCCGGGTTCCCAATTTTATCCCAGCTCAGAAACTGTTACATCATCTGTCGCTGTAGAATAAACCATGGATAGGTATGCTGGTAGACCACATTAATCATGAGTAAAAAAAATGGCCATTTTTTACTTTATGGTGAAAAAAACATAAAAATTATCCCTTTACGTACTGCTAATTCACACAAAGTTGTAGCAAATAATAAAGGATTTTTGGACAGAATCAAGCCATTTATTCTAGATTTATGTCATGATGCACTTGGGTTGAAAACAACTTATAATCTTCTTATTAGAAAAGAAACATTTCAAATAGAATTACATTTGGGGTTGAATTTAATAACAGCACAATTTCTCTACACTGAACGATATATATTGTACACGTTTCGTTTTGTTATTATAGTTTCTGCATCCCCCTTTTCGAAAACAACTTATAATCTTCTTATTAAAAAAGAAACATTTCAAATAGAATTACATTTGGGGTTGAATTTAATAACAGCACAATTTCTCTACACTGAACGATATATATTGCACACATTTCATTTTGTTATTATACCCTAGTAGCACAAAATATTGAATGCATATAGATCCAATATTAAAAAGAGGTTCAATCTCTTTTTTATATTTAAATATACATACAATATTTATTCTAGATCAAGAAGCAAATATTTTTTCCAAATATACTAGAAATATTTATTTTATATTATAAATTTTTTTTTTCAAATATGAAGTATATTTTACATTTCCTGTATATTGATTTTGGAATTCTGAATATTAATTTCACGTTTCCAGAATATTTGCTTTACATTTTCTAAACATATATTTTATATTCCACGAATACATATTTAGTTCATATTTTCTAAACATTTATTTCACATTTTCAGTATGTGTATATAATATTTGGAATCAACATGTTTTTCATATTAAAAAGTGTGGCTAAAAAAATATTTTTTTAATATTCGGGAAAAATATTTAACCAATATTTTGTGCTACTAGGGTAGTTTCTTCTTATTAAAAAAGAAACATATCAAATAGAATTACATTTGGGGTTGAATTTAATAGCAGCACAATTTCTCTACACTGAACGATATATATTGCACACCTTTCGTTTTGTTATTATAGTTTCTGCACCCTCCTTTTCGTTTTTTATATTTTGCTGGTACTAATGCTAGTATAATAGACATGATTGCGTATGGAGTATGAGTTATTGAAATTAATGGTCACCATTTACTTCAGTGTCTACCACTAAAAAATTAGTGGACCAAAATGGATGTTATTAAAAGAAATAAACGGGCATTAGAATAAATAACACGGCATAGTTACAGTAGCATTATAGAACATTATGCAGCATGGATGAAGTATGGTTAATTAATAATGGTGTAGAATTTTCCACGATTTAATACTTTGGCTTGACTGCTTGTTCTGCTCCTGTTTCAATGCAACCGGTTTAAGAAGAGATTACTCGCGCGGCGAACATTTTCAGAGCAAAGTGCACGTACCACGTATTCAACTAGGTGAACTCTTCGTCTATTTCATAAACACAAGAAGACACGCTCTACATTTTTCCTCCTTGTGTCATAAGTGAAGTCTGAAAAACTGGGACGTGGCATTTGCATCGAAAGAATCACCACTTACAACGGTCTGCAGTGCATTTGCAAACACACGGTACAAAGTCTGCACGCGTTTCGTACTAATTATATATTAGGTTGGCGCATAAGGTTTGCAATATTTATCGAAGGAGGTTGAGAGAGAAGTTATACAGTCTCGAAGTGATTTTTGCCAGTAGAAATAGTTTCCAGCAGCTTTTATACAATTTTTCTACCTGCAGAGGTAGAATACTTCGGTCCCTTTTTCTATAGAATTCCCGAGCTCTAGAATTTGTGAACTGTGGGATATCATTTTCAGTGAACTCTCGTTTAAATGTTTAAACAAATAAAAATTAAAGGGTGAGTCCTAATTAAAATAAGTAACTTTTCGTAAAGTAACAAAATCGAAAATTTTTCAGGGGTCAATTGCACCCTCTTGGATTGAATTTGGGCAGCAAACAAAATTGCGTTGTATTCAACCCAACATATCCACAAAGTTCCATAATTTTTTTAATTTCCGGGTTCGAGATCTTCCTTTGTTAAAACCGTGAAAAGTATGGGGGTGAAGCTTTGTAAATCGTCATACATGAAAATGATTATTCCTACGAAAAAACTCATAGAATCTTTTTTGTACAAAATTACCTAAGCTACAAATTTCATAATAACTATCTTTGTCGTAAAACTGATAGTTAACGAGATATTCGCGAAAAAGTTTTATTTTACATTCAATCCTCTATAAAATTTTTAGCGGATGGGAAATCGATGATGAATTTTGACATATTGTTTAAAACAGCGAAATAAGGGCCTATTGCTGGGAATTATTCCCCAGACAAATCTCAATTTCACTGGACTAATTTCCCCGCGTTTAAATAAGGAAAAAGAGAAAAACGATTCCACGGCGTGAATACACGCCAACGCCACTCGAAGTGCTACGCGAGAGTTAGACCAGTGGATGCATACACGTCGAATTTTCAAATTCGATTTTCTTGAAAACAAAGCTTCATACGAAACAATTTTCTTGTGCATTGTCGATTTATTTTTTCACGTAAAATCCCTCCCGTCCGTGTGTACTACCCATACCGCCACATCCTCTACAGTTTGATCTGTATATGCCCGAGCATTGTCATGCAAAACTCCTTTTCTATTGATCAGAGAGGGTTGTTTTGCAACCAATTTCTGCATGACTGCGCCAAGTTACGAACAATACTATCCCGTATTCATATTCTTTTTCATTGAATGAAACTTTATGCTGTTATTTAAAAATCAAGGCTTCACATACAAGGAACAAAAGATTTGTACCAACCTAATAAAATAAACAGCAAAGTTATATGTTCCCACAAAACATTTCTTGGTACCAGTACATAAAATCCACAATAAATTCATGTGCAATACTGTATTTACTGATTAAACTACATGTTTTCGAGACGATATAAATAATTTTATAAGTCTTCCTGTTATCATAATTAAAAAAAAAATAATAAATCTTTCTGTCAGTGTATAAAAATCAATAGTAAATTTAATTATTAATATAGAAGACAGTTAATCATCGCAACTCACATATTTTCTCGAAGCTTTCTTGTCCATTTTTATTCGATTGTTTCTAAATACCGGTTTAGTACTATGCTATATAATACAAAAAATATGGAATCGATATCCTATAAATACCCTGAGCCACCCATTCACTTGATTTCATTTTAAAATTCACTACGTTGCAACGTAAATTGCACACAAAACTTTTCAATGCTCAGTCAGCAAATTGTTATGTAATCCTACTATAACTATATGATACAGCGTCCCTCAGTGCAACCATAAAACATTTGATAAGAGATAAAGGAATTGTTAAAGACAAAACTAGTACACGCATTGACAACAAAACTATAACATGAACCTTGTCCTATCCTCTAAAAAATAAACATGGAAAATAGCATGGAACTTAGCGTGGGTCTGTGAGACCCTCAGTGTGGGATGGCAGAATTAATTCTGAATAAGGCAAAATACTTGATAATTCAAAGCAGTTTTCAAATAAATGTAAAACTCTGCACTTTGCAGTTTTCATTACATGACATATCCTGCGTCGGCTCTTTGAAATGGTAAACCATAATTGTACGAGTGGGCAAGTACTTATGAGCGAGTGCACAACTGAATTTAAAAAAGCACCCCTTCGTAAGTAGATTTTCCTTCCTTTCCTCGCAGTAATAATACTGCACAACCATTAAACGCAGGAAGTTCCTGAAGAGGTGCAATAATTACAAATCCATCGCGATGTGCGACGAATGTGCAAAATTGTTTTGTAAACCACCCATTCTCATAATGGAGGTAGAAAGCACGATAAACGTAGCTCATGGTTTTAAAGGCGTGGATCCAAAATACGAAAACCAAATTCCATGATAATTAAGGGACGCCGTGGCGAAGTTGTGGAACAGAAAAAAAAGTGATACCGAAATATGCAAGGGGTTCATACATCAATAGCTGGCTTTCGCCCACTGGCAGCTGGCAAAGGCCAGATGTTCATCATTACTGCAGCGCGTTACGGGCCCCGAAATTCTATCAGACACGTATTTTTCCAATTTAAAAGTTCTGGTGTCACATAAAACGTTGGAATTTGTTCGCCTTAAATAGACAAGCAGGTCAAAAAGAATTCTTGATAACAATGGAAACGGTGGCGTAGATTTTGAAAAAAAAATACATCTTATGAATATTCCGAAAATAATAAAAAGAAACAGTCGATTAAGAGTTATCAAGCTATCAACTGGCGCGCAGGTATAATTTAATATAATTACGCAAAGATTTTAATTAACGAAACTGATAACCGTTATAAATCTTCTTGTACGTGAAGTCTGTTAACGCTTTAAACGTTTCTATAATTTATGTTAATTGAATGCGAAACGGAGGCGCCATTTTCATCCTAAATGATACGCACTATTATTAAGTAACTGGACCAATTAAAGTTGATATTGAGTTAATGATTACGATATAATTACTAAATTACAGTATTATAATTATGTATAACTTTACGAAGCAGGTGTTTCGAGTACCTAGAAATTCAGGTTTACGTATAAACATGGTATCCAAGATGATAAACAAAAAATGAGTATATTTTTTTACAGCTGACTGTATGTATATTTAGTAATGCATATACATATTTACACTGCGGTTTTCTGAATAGCAAAATATGAATTCTGTATTTTAATAAATTAAATATTCGCACGTCGCAGTGGCAGCAAAGAAAATAGTAAAAAACGTAGAATATTCCCCTTTCTTGTTTATTTATCGTAGTTATAGTCAAGGCCTCGTTCCCACATTCTTCTTTTTTCTTTTTCAGAAATGCAGTGAACGCTCACCATTTACTCAATCTGTTAGTAAAAAAACAGCCTTTCCTGTTTTTCTATTCCCCTTTATCTATCATCTTTTTCTCTCCATCTTCGCCCGTACTGTATACATAATCAGTTCGCTAGCTGAACTAAATACTTACTAAATTATTCATTAAAGAGGAATGAATACCTTGTTTTTATCGTTTCTTCCTAGAAATCTACAAAATTTGGTTACATACAAAATAACTACATTTATAAAACACAATTTTTTAATTTCCTGTTGTCAATGTAATAAAGTAGTATTTTGTTTAAAATAATCATTTAATCGTATGCATGTTTCTCCAGTTTCGTCGTTGACAACAAAAATATTGATATTATCACTTTTAATCACTTACTGAATTTGATTAAATTTACATTAAAAATATTTTTCTCCCTTCAACTCCCCCCCCCCCAAAAAAAAAAATTAAATGCCAAGTGCGCCACAAACTCCCAACTGTTGGAACGCAAATATGCTTCGAAAAAAAATTCGAAAGTACTGCGAGAGCTTCCAAGTGTCATTGCCTATGCGACTTCTAACAAGCAAATGCGCGGGTGCAAAAATTTCGCGGAAGTGTACGACACGCGCCGCAATCTTTCGCTTATTTCCATTATCGACCCTAATAACCATACACCTAATTCCGCCCGTGTTCCCGAAACCGAAGCCAGTGGACTCGTTAACATCGGACCGCCCGCAACCGTCAATTTCAGTGTTGAGCATCAAGCAAGAGCTTTACAACTTCCCTGATCATAAGTCACGTCCGGTGTTGGCCCTGTCCCGCACAAATAAACAAGGTATAATTAAACATCAAAGGCGCGCGCCACCGGTGGTTAACAGTCATCTGGTGCGCGACGGTACAATGCGCAAGTCTCTCTTCCTATTTTTAGCGATACCAGATAGGACGGTTTTTTAAGCGAGCGCGCCCTTTGAACAAGTGGAAAGGAATTGCGCGGCGCGAGGCGTCTGTACGCGCCAACGATCGCTGGATGGGAGCCTCGTGGTCAAAAGGGTCGACGGGGAACGGAACGGGGAGGGGGTCGGCGAGGCGGAGGGGCGAGGGTAAAGGGAACAAATAAAACTAGACTGCGGAGACAGCTGGTCGCTGGGGCGCTGCGCCACTCGAGAGACGCGAGGGCGAACAACAAGCCCCATATGACGCACGGCCCCGAGCGCAGCGCATGGATGCACGCGAGCGCGCTGCGTGCACGCCGCACGGTCCCAGAGACACATGCATAATGCATATGCATGCGTCCCTCGCTATCGCGCCAACTCTCGTGGTCAACGTTCCAAGACACACGACCGCCGCTGATACGAGCCGGCAAGAACGAAAACTGACCGACTTTTACTCCTTTTACTCTTTCGCCGATCGTTTTCTCCGAGCATCTGCGTTAAGGGGGGCAACCACTTTAGATGCTTCAAAAAAAGTTTTTTTTTTTTCCATAAAGCGTCCCAGCCAGACAATTTACAGCAAATTTGCGTAAAGTTTATCGAATATCAAATCACGTAATGCAACAATGTTGTGCGCTTTGTGAGTGCTCACCTTGGCGTTCAATTTAGGACATGTAATGATTCAATTAGAACAGAAAATATTGTAGCAATCTTTATACACTCGATGAGGATATTCTGTTCAGGTCATATTTGAATCATATTTGAGGCATGACGTGCTGCTAATAGTTACACAAAATTTACGTTCTCCCTATCTCGCCTTCGCCGGACAGGAGTGAGACAAAAGCGTGTACACCAAACCGAGCCCATAAGGAGACAATACTATACCTTATATTTGTGCAAAATTTACCTACAGTTGTGCATTGAAAAATAGGGATCATATTTGAATCACATTTGCAGCAATCAATGCAGCACACAATGATTGTAAATTGACATCATCACTTTACATTATATTTACAACATATGTTTTAGTCATATTTAGTAAATTAACATGAGTCTAACGATATAGCAATATTGATCAAACATGTAGTAAATGTATTGATTCATTGCATGATCAAGAATTTAACTCATGAAAGTCTAGCTGGGGTTAGCAAAATATCTTAAGAATACACCCTGAAAATTTCAAAACGACATTCGGATTCCTTCTAACGGTATGTATATAAATGATAAAGACTCTTCGCTCGACTCCCAAGACAAAAGAAGCTCGAAAAGCTCGTAAAGAGGAAGTGCAAGCTTCAATTGAGTTGCATGAGGAAGAGGAAGGACTGCTGTATGGTGCTGGAATCGCTGATTAATCGGTGAGACACTTTATCATTTGATTAAACACATTTGGCTTCGAGTTTTTTCCTTTGTGAAACTTTAAACGTGTGTTTCTCGAAACGACATTTTTTCAATTTGCGGGAATCATAACTAAAAAACTAATTGATGGATCATCTTCAAATTTGGAACACGTTTACATAATATAATTTATTAAAACACGAACTTAAAGTTGGAAAGCTTAGATTGTTTAAAACATATTTATTATTGCAAAATGCCGGGAAACGAAATGCTAAAAATCGATCATTTCCTTTTCAAACACGTTCCAACATTCAATTCCCGGTTTCTTTTCAAAATTTTAGTTCATGTTCTTAAAAAACATCTCAAGAATGTATCAACATTTTTTGGACTATTTCAGATGCTAATTGCGAGCTGCACTATTCCCGCAAGTCGACAACGACGATGAGGACACTCCAAAGGACACAGCGGATTACACCTTAATATAATGCATGAAACATCTTGAAAAAATTACCAGAGGTGTATGAAAATATGACTACATTATTGGCAGAGTTGCGGAAATTTCGTTTATTTCACAATAAAAAAAAAATCCAAAAAATCATTTAATTTTCGGTCTCTTAAAGTGGTTGCCCCTCTTAATCTCGAAACCCGGGCTTTTGAGGGTACAACGTGAACCAAGTTACTTACTTGCCATTATAACAAATGCATATGGAACAGAATTAGAATTTCAAATATGTATGATTGCACGGAGAGAAGGAACATCCTGAAAAGTCAATGGCGCGATTATTTTTTATATTCGAAGTGACTGTTAAAAATTTGTAAAAGAGGTATTTCGTTTTCTTGAGCATATAAGACTCTAATGTTTTTACTGTAATTGATGTAATTATTATTATTTCCACAAGTGTAATTTAATAAACTGAACGGGGTTCCCCATCCCTCAGAAAACGCACGATCCACATCCTCACCTCGAGTTTTATCTCACTCGCTCTCAGCGTGTCTTGTTTACTGTCCTCGGCGGTGGGTCGGTAGGCTCGAGCCCGCGATAAAAATCCTGACCATGCACCGAAAATCCCACCGGAGTAGCACTACCGTTAAGGAACTAGTTTCTGATCAGTTTAGAGGGTTTCCCGCTTTAATATTTATTTTTAACCTAATAAAACATTAAACCATAGACTTTTTTTATACTAAAAGTTGAATTAATGTTTCAACTTCAAGGAAAAATTTTAAAAAGTTGAAAATAGGTATATAATTTAATTATTTATAAGGTATGAAATAATAAAGTGACTAGGAACTAGTTTTTGATCATCTAAAATTAACAATACTAACTGCTTTCACAGACAACACCTATATTTTTGAGTTAGCAGTTTTTATGTTAGTAATTATTTCAAGCAATTATTTATTGACATAAACTCAAAAGAACGATTTATTTCATGAACTGATAAAAAATTAGCGCCCGATCAAGAACTAGTTCCTTAACGGTACATACTGCATTAGGTAGTATTTCCCAATTTGTGAAAGATGAATGTCTTATACCGTTGTAGTAATTTAGAACATAAAAACAGAAAAATTACATTTCCTATAAGCACGGCTTCAATATGAATTTGTTTTTTTAATTACACACAGTTCTGACTTTCAAAATGTATTTCAAATTTATTTCCAAAAAGAAGCTTAAAATATACTCCTCTAGCTTCAATACAGGTCCAAACACGTCTCCTCATAGTTTACTTGGGTTGTTCATAAACTTCGAATAGAGTTGAGGTTTACTAACAACTTTGTTGAATACACTGGCAAAGTATCCGGGTAAATTATCAGTGACTGCTGTATAAACGGCTAACAAACTACCCCCGCGTTTCACTTCGGACCCAAGAGATATTAACGACACGGTGAAAACACATTTCACCCCTTTTCACTCCCTTAGGTGTTGATTAGGGCAAAATCTTGAAATTGATTCTCAGGCATTTACCTATGTGGGTAAATTTTTCGAAGTAAAAACCAAGATCATAACTAATGGGACCTAAGAAATAATAAGGAGCCCGAGAAAACATATTTCGCCCCTTTTTACCTCCTCCGGGTTGGAATTTCAAAAAAAAAAAAAACCTTATCTTACCTACGTCGGAAAAAGAATATCATAACCTACCCTTCGAATTTCATGTTTCTAGAGTGGGTGGTTTCGACTGAACAGTGATCTTCTCTCTTTCTAGCGCCAGCGTTTTTTTCTATGTTAGAAAGAGAGGGGGTGTCCCTCCTGTATACGTTTCTTTTTCTATCGCCGTCTACATTTTTGCCTATTGCATGCTTCCTCTATGTTTATATGCTCTAAGACAGTGATGAATCAGTGACAGAATAAATTATATAAGAATAAATAAATTTTAGATGACCCTACAGGTAATAATCGAGTGGATTAAATATTAATATCCAGAGAAGGAGCTGGCCAGCCGATGGAGACTGCTCGACCTATCCATCTGTCAAGAAAACCGTTCTTCCAAATAGCCTCTAGTTTCTCAACTGAAGTAAGCTGAAGAACAGTTATCCATGACCCACAAGGTTAGGTATTATAGCAGCGTTTTATGTATCTACGCCTAGCTTTATGCAATTTATTCCATTCTACATATAACCGTTGTGTGCACCACAATATTTGCGTATAAACGTCGGCATAATAATAATACAGGGCTGCAAAGTTGAGTCGTAAAAACTTTTTTAAAAATATATGCTTCTTTTATACGAATTTGGACTTCGCTGTTTCGCTGACCTGGGAGCCGCATATACAAGTTTTCCTACACGCTCCGGTTCCATCTCACTCACACTCGTATCGAAGCCCAGCTGTGTTTCCCCTGATCGATATATCGATCACGATTTCGCGTCTGCGTTGAAGGGGTCATCCACTTTGACGGTTTGAAAGATAAAGCTATTTTTAAAGATTATTTTCTCCGTAGATACAACATATAATGCAATAAATCATTTTGGTATTTATTAAGCTACTCTTATATTATACAAATACAGTTTAAAAGATTTTTTTTTAATTTGTTTTAAAACTTTAAACGCTATTATCTCGAAACAACTTCTTTTCAACTGGTGCAGGTGATTGCAAAAAAAAAAAACTATTTGACCAATGAAAGCGACCCATAAGCTGATTTTGACGCTCTGTACCTTCTACATGCAAAATAAATACTTTTTTCCAAAGCCGACTTATAAAACATTTTTTTCTTCAAAGTATTGTGTCTCAACAACAACTCCGTAGATTTTTAGCTTCTAATATTGAAATTTGTAAAAGTTACAATTTTTTAAAGATTTTCTTCGTTTCTTTTTCTCGACATATGAGTCCAGATTTTTTTTCACAAGAACTGCGATAAAATTTCAATCAAAAAACTTTTGGAATACATTCTAGAGACCTTGAAATTGGCCCATGAGTATTTTCATTAGGATTGAATTCTTTAGATGAAAATGGCAGTCGTTTAAAAATTGTTCTGACTATGAACCATCAAGATATGTCAAAGTTGATCGAAAAAAAGAGGTGTGTCAACAAAGGGTTAATTCAAATGCTGGAGATTCTACAGCATTGATGTTGCTTCGCATGAAACATATGTGTTCAGTTAATACTGACACTATAATTTTTAAATACGACTCCGTTTAGCGCTCTAAATTCTAGGAACGTACTTTTCCAAATAAGAATTGTATAATTATTATCTCCTCAATACTGAAATCAAGTGGAGGCTAAAAAACCCATGCATATATTTCAATGTGAATTATGTTCAAAAAAATTGATTTCAATATAACAAACACACTGTGAAAAGAAGAAGCGTCTTAGATTCTCTAGCTGGGGAACGTGTCTCGAGGGCGATTAAATCCGTTCTGGATAGTTAAGCCGTATTTTATGCAAATAACGATGCCTCTGTAGTGTAAACTACACAGCCGTTCCACTTGCTTTGCTTTTAACCGGTCTAAGCTCGTAACGCTTTGAAAATAGGGAAAATCGGCTGGCAGAGTTTTATTTCTTTCTTCTTTGTTTGTTAAATAGGAAACGAGAAAAACACAGTAAACGAGGCCATACGATGCAGGATGAGAAACGGTATAGCAAAACGAGGCCAAACCGCAAGATTGAGGAAACTTTTTTTTCATCGTCCTTTCTTTAAAAACAGTACCCACTCCTATACGGATACCAAACGGTTCAAGGCTCGCCTTCAACCTTACTACAGTCCTTTGGGTTAACTCTTAACCCAGGCTCGATGACTGCAGTAGGTTAAATATTTTAAATTTAATTTTAAATTTTAAATATTTCATTTTCGTAAAAACTTTTCGTATTTTCAAAAAACTGTAAAGAGGTTGTTACCAATACGTGTCTTTCTCGTTTGTGTGACACTATGTGGAATATAAAAAAATTTAACAGAAGACTGTAGCGGGGTGAAACACATAAAAAATCAACGTCTGAAATTTCACAAAATTTTACGCGTTGGAAAAACATTTTTTCGAGTGAATTAAATCTATATTTCGAAAATGTTTTGGGCGAACGGTGATATGCTTTCGTAAAAATAAATTTGCAAACAAGTATAACAAGGCTGATTCGAATCTTGTGTGGGTGCAACCAAACCGAGCATAAACAGTTACAGGGACGCAGATGCTATTAATCGTCAGATAAGCACACAATTGGAAGGTGATTAAACTTCAAAGTGAAAACAAGGGAGCGTACGCGCGATATCGAAAAGACAAATAAGTATAAATACATTTTTGCCCAAGGCCTGCGAGAAAGTACTTACACATACCGCGATATACAAAGAGTATTCAATTGCAATCTGTAAATGGATGTATTTCTGAAAAAACATCACGCCACAGGCAGTTGAAAGAAATTCGAAATATGCTGGCGACTGATGAAAGTAATTCGAAAGCGAATTAACAGATGTATTGCGACAAAGATGCAACTGTCATTAACTTTTTAAAGAATATTTAATCTTCTTCAAGTGTCATCTTACACACCTGACACATTTCTGTGGAATATTCCACTCTTCTTTTTAATCTGTTTTGACTTTCATGTAGGTATATGATTTTTTTGTTTCATATACAATTCAGAAAATACACAAATTTCGATATTATTATACATATTTTATAGTATTTGAAATGCAATCCCTTAATTTTGATGGAATATGAATGCGAATAATTTTCAATTAAGAAACCCTTTCTTGAGAGACAATTACAAAGCTACCTTAATTCTCTTTTTCTTAACACCGATATACTACAATAGTTGCCATATCGCGACGATTAATTGCAAAAGAGAAAACTAGAATTACGTCAATTATCAAAATCACTCCGTTTCTTTTACAGTGCCATAATTTATTCTATCGCTTTCACCAACACGAAATCTTGCGTGTTGCATCTAGTTGGGTCTAGCACACCTAAACTAACTGATTGTTTTCTCTTTTCATTTGCATACAATACTTCATTTATTTATCATTTTCGTCCGTGAAGATCTTGAGACTCGTCGCTGAGCACAGCTGAAATCAATTCGTCTTTCGTTTCTATTACTAAATACATTCTTAAAATTAATATAGATATTCTACTCTATTAGTGTATTTTTCTTATTGTTAAATGGAATGAGAGAATTGCACATAACGAAAAAAATTTCCTTAATATAACAGTGTATGGAAATTAAGGTATGCAATGGAAGAAATGCTGCAAATAAATAAAAGCGTCAGTAATTAATAGATAAGAAATAATGTGGATTTTTAGTTATGGGATGGCGAACACGAATTGATCAGCAATCAACCCTACAAATACAGGGTCCATTTGGGGCAATCGTAAACACAAAATTACATGCATTATTGTATTAGTATTACGTCTTGAGGAAGATTAGAATTTCAAATCATAACCAGATCGGATATTAATATAAAAACTTATTCCGAAGCGTATATAAATGAAAATGAAATGAAGTTGACCATGCAACCGACATGCATTCAAGCTATCCACCAGCCAAGAATTACAAATATTGGGAATACAACTTAAATTGTTTGGAAAATTACTTAAGAAAATAACTAATTCCAGAAAATAATATAAAATTTCGTATGAAATTGATAAGTTAGACGATTTGTGTAATTAATTATTCAATAATTTTTATTGTAGGTACGTCAAATTTCAACTACGTGAATCTACAGATTCTTTTCCGAATTGAAGGATTAACTATTTGGTCGACTATCATTATTTAGTATCAAATTTTATACTGAATTTTGTGTGACGCAAATGTTAAATTGTAGTCCCATATTGTGAGAAATATCGCATTGCATTTAAGATTTCGTATCTTTGTTCAATCAGATATGACATTGTGGTATCTCTGACGGTCAGTGACAGAGAATTTAAAAGCAATCAACAGAAACATGTTATGAAATGAAACCAACGGCAATTATCCTTCGGGAGATATATGTTTCTGCGATTTGAATGGTCTCTGGTTTTAAGCTGCAATCAAGAGCCCCGAAAAACCGATATCGTTTTATTAAAAAAATTTCAAATATTTTACACGCAAGATTACGCAGTAATATATTACGATTTCGAAATTAAAATCTCTCTCACTTTGAAACCTATTTGATAAATGCTAATAAGATAACTGCGTAGATATATCAGCATAATAATTACGTGAATGGATGATTAAAAATTACGCGTCATGGGTGAATAAAAGATAAACTTTTAATTTAATCACTTTTTTTTAAAATCACCTGATTTATGATTCATTATCGTTTCCTCGAAAAATGCAATTAAAAAATCAACCGTTTAATATGGACATCTAAATGAAGAAAAATATACAGTTAAGTGCAATAAAAACACACAAAAAGCTGATAACGATTTTTCTCCTAACACAACACATTCTTGGTTTTGTCTCGTTAGATGTAAAAAGAATAACTGTTGCAAAATTTATGCGAACTCTTTACACTTATTTATATATAAAGTAATAGCATTTCAAGTCAGTAGACCATTTTGAACGACCGCTTCTACCAGAAATGTTTTGTCCAGCTCTCTCGCTCTTTTACCGTAGTTTACTATATGTTAGATCTTCATGAAAGTATTATTAATTATTGATGTGCATCGAACATCATTGATGAGCAAGGATTGTATCATGAAAATCAGTTCAAATTTAACCTTATTCGGTCTATTTTTAATTATGTATGTATAATTCAAATCAGTTCATAACCATAATTAAACATACATAAACATAATTAAAAACAGTCCGATAGCAGCCGAGTTTGGAGTCATTTTCACCAGGAAATTCTCACCAATCCATTGATAATACTGTTATAAAGATCCAAAAGAAAATATAGAAATTTGCCAACGTTGGCGTTTCTCTACATTTCTTTCCATAACATTAGGCGATTGTCCGTGTGTTTACGTATAACGGGACGTGCAATATATAGCGTGAACAAAATATATATTTTCCTGCGTATACCTTCAGAAATGAACAAAAATGTTGTGTGTGCCATCGTTTTGTCCCGGGCTGTAGATGGAAGTAAGACATTATAAACGAGAAACAAAAAATAAATAGCCTAACACCTGAGAACAAGTACGAGTGGCTTTAAGGTATAAATTGTAGATTTAAATGATAATGGGATACGTTGATACTGTGTTTTCTGTTTAAACGGATAGTTGATCGCAACATTATGATTCAAAGGCGTTGTAACAATATTCATATATTCTGGGGAATTAAAAAGTGAAATTTGTGATAATAGTCTGACGGTTGCCATTCGTGTATCCGCAGCAGTTGAAAGGTGCGCGGTGTAAGTAGCACTAGCCAGGTAATCAAGAATACATTCTTGTTAATGTGTTTATAACGTGCTGTTCACATGGAATATAATAGAATTGCGAGTCAACTACGAAGCGATATGTAGGTACACTTATTTCCTAGGAAAGCTATTAGAAAGGGTCTCGCTAGGTTATGCTACGATTATAATTTGTGATTTGAAACATGGTATTACCACGTTTTGCTTCGGACAATCATAAAATATAATACGAAATGTTCTTTATATGTAGGCATGAAATAAGTTGAATCAAATTGGGGTGCACTGTCTCGCCTGCTAAACGCAGTACACTTTATCGTTTTTCTACAACTGTAATTAAATAAAAATGAACTATATCAGAGGGATGAAAAAATTTTGCGAATTTATAAAATATTTATGTCACACTTCCATGTAAATGGAACTGGAGACATTCTCCATATGTGTGAAAAAGAATTTATTTTTTTATGTTCTGCTTTGTTATTATAAACTCTTAGGTTGCTTTCTGTTCTTTAAGATTCTTAATGTTTTATTCTTTTTTTTGAGAGTAGTTTAATTATTGTTTATGTGATGAAATACTTATGTAAAATTTTACTATTACTAAACTATATTTATCATATGTTAAATATCTCCTTCCTTCAATTTGTTTAGAAATTAGTGCTAAATTTTTTCAAGTGTAATGTAAACAAATTTTGTTTAGAGAAGTATTATTTGAAAAATAGATAGTTTGAGAGTACAATGAAAACGTTATTCTTTGGGAATATCTAAGTGAATCGATAGTATAACAACAATAATTTGTGTTCATACTTCAATCAGTAAAACTCCAAATTTCGTAAGCAAGTGTACTATACAAATATCTCTTTTCTGCTCCCCACTTCAACTAATCGATTTTTTATCGTCATTTACTGAAGATCACACAATGCTTTCTCACGGTGTTTCACCATCAACAGCCAGTCCCTATTTATAACGTTAGGTAATAAATCAGCCAAGGCAATATATATATATATATATAAGTCTGATAATGGCGTTACAGCAACGCGAATACTTTAAAAGCAACTGGGTCGCATTAGATAGATTTATTATGAACATCGACAGTCTGTATTTAAATGTGTAAGAACATGGTATTGACTGCAGTAAAATTTAAATTTTCATCTTTAATCTCTTATATCTACATCAACATACGAATTCGTTCCTATATCTAATTCAATAATTTATCTTTCACGTAAAATTGCTTTGATCATAAATCAAATTAAAATGGAGTGATTTACGTCTATTCGGTGGATAATCCATGGATTGCCTCTTAATACAATTATTCTAACTACAGTTATTCTACAATTTCAAGTTACGTATGTATCTGCACATGAATTAATTCCATCTGTGTTATACTGTATTTACCTACTACACTGCGTTCTCCCCATGTTAATTACGCATAGGTACGTGTAACCGACGAGTTTCCAAAACCTTATACTTCTTCGAAATAAAATGTCCATATAAAAAATATATTATTCTTTGTTTTCAATTTATTTTTGTATCAAGATTCACCCCCCTGCAAATTGTATTAGTAGTTGAGGTGACACCCTCTATAAATATCCCACTATCTATAATCTCGTCGTGAAATCTCATATTTTCTATGATGATACAAATCTAAAAAAAAAATATCGTGCTTGTTATCAAAGTTTGTCCAAATGTAAAGATGCGTCATATTTTTGTACACGTGCCCCATAGTGAGCACATAGTTTCGGTGTTTTACGATTACTCTCAGCTTGAGGCTCTCAGGTGTGTATTATTAGACGCGTATTTTGAGCGAATCTTCCAGAAATAGGTAAATACCCGCGTGGTTTTCATTTCTAAGAAGCTGGCGAAAGAGCACATATGAAAAACTGCTGTATTTAGGTTACACCAATTTTCATATTAACCCTGCGTCTTTTTGAAGCCAAGCGCAACACCGCTGAGCGCAATAATACATAAACAGTTGGATGTAGATAAAACATCAGAACTCGGAAAAATGAACTTCTCTACCAAAAGCTATTACAATTAATGAGGGGTCCAAATGTAAAATACGAAATTAAAACTTGAATTAATTTTCATTTGGAACATGTTTGACATTCTAATAGGTACATTACAAATTATATCAAACTATTTTGTTTAATTACTAATAGCAAGTATAAGTTGCTCGTAAAGACCCAGCTTTTAGCAAAAATTATTTAGTTCACAGAATTTAGAAATCGGGAAATTTTTTTAAAAATCATCGCTATTTTCTTTGCAGGGCTGCCATGTTGTTCAATCACATTTCGTAGGTTTTACTTTGGTAGGGGCGATCGATGGCTACAATTATTTACATTTAAGTGAAGATATTCTCGAATATACCTGTCTCCACTGAATAAAACGACGTCAATAGTGAAACCCATGGAGCCAAAAATTGTCGTACTTGCTGAAGATAACAGCTTAACTTTACAAATTTGTTGCATTTAACTGAACCTGAACTTTTTCTAATAACTTTACAAACACATAAGATAATTACGTAAACAATTTAATGTTCTTTCCAAAAAATATAAAGAAAAGTATGAATAAAATTTCAAACTTCTTGTTCTTTTTTTATTTTAAATTTTAAGGATACTCGCAAAAATCGACGCGCCAGTTTTTAATACCCGTTAAACGAGCGTCGTTAATTGTGAGTGACACCCGATATATTACGTTAAGTAGTTTCTCAAAATAATGACAAAGGATCGTAACGTGTTGCAATAGTCCCTCGCAGCGCAACCGACACAGTAGCGTTATTTCCACGAATCAACATCGCAGCGTTACGCGTTAATAACGAGGAAAAGCCGGGCAGGACGCGGAGGATTCACAGATGTATCACACGCCCACGCCACGATCAAACCGGTTCTTAGTACACGTCGACTTCTTAACCTTTCAATAGCTCATTTCGATCGGATCGACCGCGAATCTTAACCTCGCAATCCAATCTGATTAGGGGAAACTAGCTTGTTTAAAAACAGATAGAGAAGCAATTAAGAATTATACCTAGAGGAGAACGTTTCCAATTAACGTTAAATTTATGCATATTAAAGCATCGGGAGTTACTGCTAATTACAAAAAAAAAGAAAACTTTATTATTGATATTATGAAATAGTCTTATTAAGGAGATACACTACAGATAATGTTTCAAAAAATCGTAATTTCTTAGAATCCGATTTTTGTAGGTACTTTCAATTTGGTTCACACATGTAAAATGGGTCGATCGACTTTTGAAAAATATTTCATAGTTTTCTCAAAATACAAAATTAACTCGTCGATTTCCTCCAAAAGAATTAATTTCTTTGGTAGAAGGACGCGTAAAATGGAAAATTTTCAATAGCTTGCAAAATCAGATTGTAGAATAAAAATAGTATGCGGAGTAGAAATAATTATCTAAATAGAAACTTCGACTAACAGAAGACAAAGAATTTTAGAAACCTTATTCATAAACTGGAGCTAAGAAGCTTTCTCAACTAAGAAAATACCCTTCAAAACAATTCACTTGAAATAAATTCGTCTGTCTACTATTCATCGAATAAAAACAACGTTCGAATAAAGGATAAATATAAATTAATCATTTTATTCTTGCACTATTTAGATATATTTTTCTTATGCCGGATAATGCCTAACTACTGACATTTGCAACTAATTGTCTGCTTCAAAAGGATCTCAGGAAGCAAAACATTCTGTTGTATGCCCGCTGTGTGCAGGAAAAAAAAATACGGCGATAAACGGTACGAAAGTTTGAAACTATCAAGAAAAGCAATTCACCAATGACGTACAGAAGCATGTTTCGTATGCAGTGCGCAACGCGCGTGTACACGGGCGCGGCGTGGGAAGGCATGGGAAAATTGTGTAGAAGGACCAGGGTTCACAGCTGGAGGGGAAACTAGAGACCGAAGGGAGCGCCGAGTCGTTGGACGCTCCGTTGGAGCGCAGAGAGCCAAGCGGAGTTGGGAATCGTGGCTCTTTCACGACGAGAGGGGCACGTGGGTAGGGGAGGGGGGGGGGGCATCGACGAGGGGCTCCCGGGGGCGGAAGAGGGGGGATGATGCGGGCCGGGCTTGCGCAGCCTCCAGCGCTCGAGGGTTAAGGCCCGTTACGCAACATAATAATCCTGCGTTCTTTTTCTTCAAAAAAACATCGTTCAAGCACAAGCGAGTCGAGACCTCAGGTTAAAATCTATTGTGTAAATCGTTCATGTTCCTACGGAAAATTAAAACGGCTCTGCATTTGTTTCTTCGTCTCGGCGAATCTGTAGTAGCGTTTATATTGTAGCAGATACTGTAGTGGAGTTTATTCATTATTCACGGGTCTCAGAATAGTAAATTTTGCTCCAAAACACTTTAGCAATTTTTAGTAATGGATGCGGACATATTTTAGAGATACGAAAATTGTGGTAGAAATTTATATTTCAAGCAATGTAAACTAAAGCTTCCGTAACTGTAGTTAAAGAAGATAACGGGGGCGAGTGGAACGAAAGGAAAAAGTGTAGAGAAAATTATAAAATAGTGGGAAGTTTTAGTACCATAACAAACATTATAATAGATTACCAAAATAGAAGTATCAGAGACACCTTTTATAATGCAAAAAGTAGAAGAAAACTCCTAGAATAAATGTTTCTATTTAAATTGGATGCAATCCTGGAATCTACAATATATAGAAACGTGTATAATAGTCACATTGTAAGATGAAAACCACCAGCGAGTATTAATACGAAACAACAATCTAGTGACATTTAATGAAATGTGACATTTTGTGACGAATTCAAACGTAATATCTGAGGAGTAGTTGGTTCTGCGAAAATATTAAGGAAACCAAACCAAGTATCCAACTCACAAAATATCAGTCAGTGCTAATAATTTGATAATTCACTGCAACCTTATGTTATATAGAGATACTTTCACAAGAGATATCAGATGTTTTTCACGCGTATCAACATTTCTTCAACATTGCTCCGAATATTGATCGCCGTTTAACATCTGTCGACAGACATTACCGCAACTGCGAGTCGTAGGTAGCCACAAGAGACACCGTGCATTTGAATATACAGACAGCAGTAAGACGGCTTTTACTTGCGGTGCTACTAGATCGTCGTGTTCGCTCCATAAAACAGAGAAATTCTGGCGGCGACCAACTTTCGTCATTGATTCGCGCCGAGTTTTCGAGCCAACAAGATACTTCCATTCAGCACGATGCTTGCCTACGACAAACGAAATTCGAGTATATGCCAAAACGCCGATGTTACTTTCCGTGAGTTCGCGTGTGCGCGCCGGGGCACGTATACGCAGCGTTGCCGAATTTCAGTGAAGCAGAGAAAAATGGCCGTCGCGCACGGCCGCAGGGAATCGAAGGGTAAAGGGAGAAGAACAGATGCGAGGAGGGAGAGCGGAGACAGAGGGAAAGAGAGACGAGAGTGGGAGAATTGGAAGAGAGAAGAGACGAAAGCCAGTTGTGAGAGAGACGCGTGAAAGCCACTGATACTGGGCGCCGGGGGAGGGGAAAGATCGAGGGGGGATACTCGAATACTCGACCCAGTAGCGTAACCATGAAGCAAGTATAGAGGAGGAGACATAATGGAACCTGATTAATCTACACTTCGTGATAAAATGAGAAAACAATGTCAGCGAGTGTAATATGGGTGGACGAATGGGAAGCACAAACGCCGTGTGAAAGTTCAAAAGAGAAAATCGTTGGTAGAGCTTGGGCAAACGCGCGGACGTTGTAAAATCAGAACTGTTTATAAGTTTGAATCCCTTCTAGCTTTATCGACAAAAAAACAGATATAATGAATGAAAACTAAATATTACACTCGCTCTGAAGAGGGTAAACGGCATAAAGAATGTACTAAAAATGCTCAAAGCATCTGTATGTAGATATCATATACGCTAACAATAAGTACGAAACAGTATAGACTGATCAACGTGTTAAAATAATGATAATTATACACTTACGAATTTATAAAACCGAAAGGGATAATCGTAAATAACATTCGAAACATGGTACAACGCTGCGAATGATTTTTATTGGCAAAGAACAGGTTGGATAAAAAATTGAAATTGATTGGAATAATTGTCAGAGTTTACTTCCTGGAGAATTTGCGTAGTAGTGGATACTTTTCAATAGAGCAAAAGCGTATAACTAAAAAGAGGTCCACATTCATCCCGCTGCGAGTGGTTTTTGTGAATGCTTGAGAAGGGAACTGAGCGACTGTACGCTCCCCTCTCCCTATTACGCCATTGGCTCAACTTAGCGAGGCAGCACGGGCAACCGGCTGCGCTGTTGCCAAGCGGAAATCACAGACCTGCAGCATTTTCTTCTTCTACGAAGGCACGTTACGTTTGCTTACCGTGTTACCTCGTACATCAGCCAATGCCAACATACAGCCAACACTATCACTGAATTCATCATATTTTATAATAACAACCACTTTCTTAGTCCACCCCTGTCCTTTAATATAGATAACATTTTATGGCATTTAGAGCAATTGCTGTTTTATATAGAGAAACAAAACCACCGACAACGCGATATAAAATTGTTCGGGTTTCGCGAAACAAAATTATTCAGATATCGTTGAAAATTCAATATGTGATATGGCACGATTTGAGACACGCTGAAACGTGTATGAAGGGTACGGTGGGTAGAGTTACATGTATGAAAAGCGATAATTCAGGAATAACAGGGAGTGAAATATTCTTTTAACACTTTCACTATTGCTATTGCAATATTGACATTCGACGCGTCTCACGGAAGTCAAAGAAGCCATAAAAGTGCGATTGAGCAATGCGACTCTGTAGGTGTTTCTACACTATGAATGAAACTGATATATTGGATGTGGAGTCATGTTGACAGCAGTAAGATATAAATATATTCAAATATAGGTTTTGTAACATACCAGCCTTGTAGACTTTCAAATAGATTTTGTTTACTGGTCCCACGACCGAATTTTGAATTTTACACGTAGAAATATATAATGTTCAAAATTATTGGAGGATTATGACTTGTACTCATTACGAATTTCAACATTCAATTAGGTAAAATTCCATTTATCAGAACCCGCTGGGGAACAAAATAATTTGGAGAACTAAGTAGATCGTTTGTATAATAGGAGTTCATTCATTTTCTCCACTACCTATAATTGTCTATTCAAATAATCAGAGTTCAAATTCGGCTAAATGGATTTGAACACACATTTTTTCGTTCTTTGGTTTACTCATGTTTAAAACCGCATAGCTTTAGTTTATAATTAAATATATACTTAATTATGAAATATAAATTGTTAAGTACATAATTATTTTTAGTTTAGTCATTTGTTTTTTAAGGCAGTGCCGCTCGATAGTGGTTCACATAATATTGTAGGGGCTCAGCCGAAGTTCAGTAAATCAAGCATTGTCTGAAATTTGGTCCAATAAATGGAATTTAGATAAGTGGAGTTTTAATGTAGTTAAATATAGCATCTAGATACTGTATGTATAACAAAATACTAATCTAAGTGGTGTGAGGATTGTGTACAAAAATTAACGACAAATTTAAATACAAATATTTTAGTTTAAATGTAACTGCAAGAATTTTAATTCCTAAATTGCAAATCGGCTCACCATTTCTGAAGTCTTATATTAGTATTAGTTTCCGGACTGGATAGAACTGGATTTAATTTTCCCGATAAATTTTAATTGTCTATAAATATTGAACAGTAAAGATAACAAGCGTGGTTTTCTCGGTTTAATGAATCTACCTTTATTAATTAGTCTCCTCCAATGGTCTGTTGCAACTGTTAATACACATGTTCCTCATTTTCCCTTGTTTTTAAGAATGGTACACGCGCAATGAAGTTTCGTAGGAAGCGATTAGAATTCCACCTGCGTAGAACAACCATTCAAACTTCCTATATAGCAATCATCTAACAGGAATTCTGACGCCAAATCCTTTTAACCGAAAATATTATTTCCACGATAAAATAAAATTGCAAACGTTCACACAAGATCAACCTACACGCCAGTGGCTATTTTGTGTGTAAAAACAACTAATAAATTAAAATAATGAATATAAAACTAATTTTGTATGAAATTTTCTATAGTTGCAGGTGCAACGTACGAAAAAATTGTAATTTTATCATTTACAAACGAACGTGTATCGCGTAATCACAATATGATATTGTTGCAACAACGGCCAGCCGTTTGGACAGTTTATTGAATAGAGAAAGGAAAGTAGGAAAATTGAACAATTAAGTTGCCAATTACTGTGCACCGATTACTCTATCGCACCGTCATAAACGTTAAAAACAAAGATTCTCTTATACAAGGAAAGAGGTCATAATATCATCCAGATTATATGGAAGCGGTCGGATTCGAGCAGTTCCAACTTTCATAGTTATAAAGCGCTCCCCCGTTTTTCTTGGTCGTTAGGATTTTCGCCGTAAAGAGAAATCGAAGCGAAGCGACGCGTCGCGTCGCCACGGCTAAGTATCGATGCCATGGAAGAAGGCCGAACGCAAAGGCTCGGTTCGTTCCCCGATAATTTCGCTGGCGTATCGATCGAGACAAGAATATCGATGGAGTAATACTACGGCGGTGGCCAGTTTCGACAAATCCATGTTGAAAAAAAAAAGGCAAGAACCAATACGAAATGGAGGTCGATAGCGTGATGACCTCGAAGCGAATCGGCAATTTTACAATGCCGTGGCCTCTCGCACGAAAGATGTATGTATGCGTGTACGTGTGGCGCGACGTTGTATGGTGTACTCGGATGCCACGTTGCCACGTCTTGTTTCACTCACCGTGGACCGGTCAAATACGTTCTCGTCGAATACGATGTTTCCTCGGCTTTTTAAGCCGTACACCAGCAGATATCTTTTAAAAGCAGCGCTGTCCACAGATGGAGGTCCTTACGCAGTTTTACCTCCCCGTGCCTTGGCCGCCGTATGTATTATTTCTGTTTTGTGCCGTGTTTATATCGGATGCGGCGGGCGCGCGCACGGCGGCGTCGCGTCGGCCACCGTCCGTGTATATACTACGGGTAGGGAGACGCGGTGGGGGAAGCTGGTTTACTCCGACGCGCAACTGTGGACAGCAACGCGTTTAAAGCCAACGACGAGCGATATGGGCATATCTCTTTAAGAAACCACTCGCTCAAGTCAGTGGTAGTCATCGCAATCAATGCTCTATCCAGTCGAGCTGTATACGCACAGTCTTCTTTTAATGGCTTAAGATTTCGACGATTTTGGAAATTATATGTTACGTTGCAGCGTAAATTCATATTAGGAATTTACTTCATCCAAATACAACCATCAATGATAATTTATATTGTTGACAACTTGAAAGAGTGCAGCAAGAACTGTAAATTAAAAAAGACTGAAAGGGTGTGCTCTACCTCCACTGCGACGCGAGACCACACGTGGCGATAGCAACGCAAAAGAAAGTACTGCAATGAGAATTTATTCCTCAGCACCATAGTCCCCGGATCTGGCACCAACAGATCTCCATCTTTTTCGATCACTACAAAACAGTTTAGATGGGAAAACTTCAATAATCTCGGGGCCACAAAAAGCTGCAATAAGTCCCTTTTTTAATGGTAAATCCGGAGATATTTCGAAAAGAACAGAACTACCACACAGATGAGAGACTGTCAGATAATTATGGAAAATACGTAGGTGTGGTAAATATAATCTGTTTTCTGTACGTTTTCAAAAATCGAACAACCTAATACATTAGGGTCAGTTTTAGAGATGAAGCGTGACATGGTATTGAGTACTTTTTTTAAATTTACCCTCTATGACATATAAAGAAATTTGTGCTCACTCTCATTACTCGTGCTATATATTGTATAATACTATGATAGTGGTTTCCATTTTTGTTGTACGCAATACTTTCCCAAAAAGTGAGAGAAAAATTGGAAAAGTTACATGCGCGACGTTAATGCGAAATAGTTATTACGTGATGAAGGAATAATAGCGGTTAAGGAGTTATCTAGAGATTTTTAAGAGATGACCGTTGAGAACCACTGGTTTATGTAAGATTACTATAACCCATAATAATTTTAATATCTCACCCATTTTCCCACTGTTACGTAAAACGTTCTTTTCACAATCAGCTCGTCATTATAATAAAGCTGTATAGTCTCTATTTTCTTTAACTACAAGTACTCTAAAATAAATTAAAGTAATTGATAATGTTAACATACCATTTTTTTCTCAAGTTGCGTAGTATGTACTTGTCTACCACTAAATTCTACTGCTTTATTTAACAATAATTTGTATATACTTGTATTTTGAAAGTTAAACACTGTAATGGAAAAGGCAATTTAATTTCAATCTGACATTACATTTGTCCTTTAACACATTTATTCCCAAATAACTTGAGCAATAATTGTGAATATACACTTGAACCGTAAACTTAAACGCTACCCCTGCTTTTTCTTTCATTGAACAAATAGACAAGTATTTAAAACTGTTTAAGGAATAAAATGTGAAAAGCATTTGGGTTCTCGGTTTTCATAAAGATAACTACTCTTTAAAAAAAAAGTGCATTTACGATGCCATGGTAATGAAACTTATCGGGAAAAGTCCATACGAAGAAAATGCAATTAATCACCCTGACCCTCTACACGGAAAAGGGAGATCTACGCGAGATAATACGAAACCAGGGAGACCTTCGGCCTAGACCGAATGGAAAAGAAAAATCTGGAGTTGCCGTGGCAGGTATACGCTTCTCAACCCGAAACCAGGTAGGTTCGCCAGGTAAAACCTGTCCGCTTGGTTGGCTTTTTCTCTTTTGCGAGTAGGGCAGGTGGTTACAGCACTCAACTTTCAAATGCGGAAGGATGGAAAAAATACGTGACGAAACGCGAAGGAAAACTGCGCGAGGAAACGACGGCGTCCTGCTTCCGAGGGGACGCCATTTTTCGCCGACTCGAGTCCCTTCCTCGTAAATCTTACTGCGCGTTATTCTCCGAGGATGAAGAAGCTGCACGCCTCAACGATGATATCGTAAAGTTTCCAGCGCGGGGAAACATTTACGATTTCTTTGTGCATTTTCGAAACACCCGCCCCAGGAACCGTATTGTTACACCCGCCGCCGGCCATGAGTCACAGTTTCGTAAATCTAAGATTCTCTTTGGAAAGTGTTCATTCCGTATTCGACATCCAGACAGTTTCTTACCGCGTCGAATTTAGTTTGGTTAACGTGGAACATCACTCAACTGTTACACGTCGATTTTTGTGAAACAGGTAGAGTAGGTACCTAAAAATATTAGACATGTTTTTTTGACCGGCGGATATTCAATGTTTAGGGAGTGAAATTTACCTTCAAAGTTGTGGGTTTCGAGTTATTTGACTAAATAGTTTTCGAACGCCCAATTTTGAAAGTTAATTTCCCCTGCTAAACGTAAATTTCCGTCGTTACAAAAAAATGATGTGACTAATATTTTTTTTAGGTACCCTAACTTTATGCCGAGTCTCGTCAAAATCGGCATGTAACAGTCGGGTGATCTTCCTTGTAAGAACCTCCGTTCATTTCAAGTTAAATGTTTACTCTTAAATTTATCCTTATGAAGTATATTTTATGTAATTCGTGTAATTTTAGGCGATTATTGAGGGCAATCATTTGACTTTGGATCTTCTTAATATTTTATGTATATTTTACAGTAATAAACGCATACGATTACATTTAAAAAAGTCAATGTGCTCTCGATTTTTCATTTTTCAAAAATTTACTCCCCTTTAAAAATCGTTCTGTTTATAAATTTTTTTGGTAAATTATCGAAATTCGTCAAAAAATTGTGACGTCCGCTATGATGAACATGACGTTTATGCGTACGTGTGGAGTAAGATCTCGAGTACACTGAACTCTATTATACTTATCATTCTAGACACAGCTGCAAAAGAAAGTGACGACTGACGTTTCACGACAATGAAACAAGTATCCCTTTTGTTGAATCGATTTGTACATTTATATTGTACATGTCGATTTCCAAGCAACAAGTCCTCTATTTCTGCCATGTAATTAATCTTGCCTCTCGTGTTTTCTCTACGTGGCAACTGATTTCAATGCTTTGAAACGAGTAGCCTGTTGTTTAGCCTGAATACCGAAATTTATTGCCAAATATTTCGCGTATTTTTCTGAATATTTCGTTAGTAGCATTAAAAGCTAATATTTGTGAATCAATAAAACGGTGTAAAGAATATTTTACAATTTTTAAATTCACTTAAAAATGGTCGATTATCAAATCAAGCCCTAACCCCCAAATTAGTGTAAGCGGCAAGAAGGAAATATTACAGGAGAAGGTACATATTTTCCAATATCGGCAAATTTATTCTCTCTGTTTCTCAGTAACAGTTGATTTTTGTGTCGTAAAATTTTGCGAGCTGATGCTTGGTACACATCGTTTTGCATGAAAAACGCAAAATCGAGAAATATGTCATGTCATTACACTTATTTGGCGGTTGGGGTTAAAAATATTTGCGCGAGCTTCTGTACGAAGGTTTATAGTTCCGGATCACGAGTCGAAACGACCGTCATTTGCTGATTAACCGCATAATGTGAAGATATAATACGCGAATACTTTGTCGAACAGTTTTGTCGAATGCCGAATGTGTGGTTCCGCCTAGGGTTGCCGATCTGAGATCGATTAATCGACAGATCGATCTTTTGCCCCGCGATTTTCGATTTTTTGAATCGATTTTTCAGTATAGCTCGATTCCATGGAATCGATCCTCGGGGACCAGAAATCGTGTTCCGATTCTTTATTATTTATACCTAAGTATACTTCTTTCGTGCATTTAAAAGTAATTTATTGCCTGTTTCTCACTTTGTGATTATACTGCTATGTTTACCGGGTTTTATTTTTTATATTAAACAGTATTTTAATTTTGTTGCATTGAAAATTGTTGGAAACAAGAAATCTTGTACTTCATGAGTGGAAGACCGCATGTTGACGTGCGTAGCAAACAAATTTATGCGCATGCGCGGGTCTATCTACGGCGCGAAAAATGTGCGTCTTACGTGTTCCAACGTGTTCTGTAGTACCATTCTATACATACCTAGTATCTGCAAACTGGTAAGTATATTTTATTTTGATATTATATTCATTTATACTAACGTGAGGTATTTATCTATATAATTAAATCTATAAACATACCGAGCATCACTCGACAGAAAACGAACCTATTTTAGTATAAATGAACATACTATGCAAGGCAAAAGTAATATGCGTGTTAGGTACGTGTTCGTTCAAATACATTTATTGAGGACTTGAGGTGCAGAATTTTTTCACCGTAGATAAAACAACGGAAACCAAACAGTAATTAAGTATGGCCAATAAAAAAAGTGATATCTGGTTGCACTTCACAAAAAGCGATACTAATGCAACTTGTAAGTATTGTCACGTAATAGTTAAATCATGTGGTAACACCACAAACTTGAGAAACCATGTACTGCGTAAACATCCAAACATCAATACTGTAAGTTTAAAATCTAAGAAGAGTGAAACTGGTGGTGGAAAATACAAGCATGTTAGTTCAAAACTCCTAACTTCAAATAACTTATTATTTACAGTTTTATTAATAATTGTCAACTAAACATACAATGTTTATTCTCACAGATTAATGAAATTATGTGTCATGAAAGTGACAGTTCAGACTATGTGGTGGATATTGACAAGGTTCCTACAGATGAAGCAAAAGTGAAACCACTTACATTAAAACAAAATCAGCCAAAAATAAATACATGCATCTCTAATATGAAATCCTATAGCGGTACGCAACTTGTTTATGTACTTATCAAATTTGTTTATATCACATTCTTAATTTTATTTACTGTATTATTATAAATATCATCTAGACAATGGATTTAAATCCGGTCAGTTGACCAATGCTGTGATCTACATGATTGTTAAAGATGATTTGTCTTTCATGACTGTAGAGAAAGAAGGTTTTAAACACTTCATGAAAACAGCAGTTCCACTTTATAAAATTCCTTCGCGAATGACAATAACAAATATGATCGATGACAAGTACGAAGTTCTTTCATTGAAAGTAAAGAATATGCTTCATACGGTTTCTGCAATTTCTTTAACGACAGATGTATGGACAGATACACTGAACACCAAAAGTTATTTAGGACTTACAGGACATTTTGTCGATACTGACAATGGCAAGCTAAGAACTATTGTATTTGGAGTTGAACCTTTAATGGAAAGCCACAATGCAGAATATTTATCGGACGTTTTACTATCGCTCACAGAAAAATGGGATATACCACCCGAAAAAATTGTTGCAGTTGTAACAGACAATGGGGCGAATATAGTCAAAGCCGTAACTACTTTGTATGGCAAAAATAGGCATTTACCTTGTTTTGCCCATACATTAAATTTAGTGGCAAGCAAACCTTTCGAATCTAAAGATAATGTGGATAAAGTCAATAAAGTCAATAAAGACGATAAAATCGATACAACCGATAAAGTCGATAATAATGTAAAAATACTACTGAACCAAATAAAACTTATCACAAAATATTTCAATCAAAGTGTTAAGGCAGCTGATGCTTTACGTAACGCTCAAAAACAGGTACAGATTCCTCTGAAACTGATACAATCAGTATGCACTCGCTGGAATTCTATATTTTACCAAATAAATAGATTTATCAGCCTTTGTGATGTAATAGCACCTATATTATTAAATGACCCAAAAGCTCCTACTATGCTTACCGCAATACAAATTGAGGAACTTAAAGATTTAGTTAATATACTTGAACCTTTAGAGGCAGTCACTAAAGAAGTGTCAGGAGAATTATATTTAACAGGGAGCAAAATAATCCCAATTGTACATTGCTTAACTAACAGCTTAAATAATGGTGTTACCAAAACTAATATTGGTGCAAAAACAAAAGATGTAATTCTCCACGAGATGAAAAAGAGATTTGGCTTAATTGAGCATGTGTCTTTATTAGCTATGTCCACAATATTTGATCCACGTTTCAAAAAACTTCATTTCGTAGATAAACTTGCTTGTTCAAATGCTGTTGTAAAAATAAATAATATGTTGGCAAGAGCCCATAAAACTCAGAAGGAAACTGTAATTGAAACGATTGCAGAAAAAGAAAATTTAGAACGGTCTAACATATGGAATTTTCATAACCAATTGGTTCAAAGTTCGTCCATTGCGCAATGCGGTATGTATGACGATCAATTAACGAACGAATTTAAATATTATTTGGCAACGCCAGTTCTTGACTTAAAAAACAAGAATCCAATCGCATATTGGGACATCCGAAAAGACGCTATTAGGGATATAGCCCTTAAGTATTTATGTATTCCGGGAACATCTGTTCCTAGCGAGAGAGTGTTTTCCATTGCTGGGAATATACTCACCGAACAAAGGAACAAAATTAATCCTGAAAGACTTGGTAAATTAATATTTTTAAAATGTTTACAATTTGAAGATTAGGAATTTGGGTACGAGTAAAGACAATGTTATTATAACTCGTTCCCATATTTCCAATCTTCCAATTGTAAACATTTTTACACTTAAGTTTTTAAACACCAAGCAAATGACGGCTGTTTAGCAATAAATACTTTGAACAAAAAAAAATTATTTCTATTCTATTTACCCAAAATCATTCTAATATACTTCTAATATACACTACTTAGTCTTCAATGAATTGAAGATACATAAAGTTGAATCGATTTCTTGAAGATCGATTCTTTACAAGCCGATTTTTTCTTGAATCGATTTTTCATGTTGCGATTCGAATCGATTTGAAAAATCGATATTTTTTGGCAAGAATCGGCAACCCTAGTTCCGCCTTAATAAACAACTGCCGGTACGAATGTGCATTTAGAAGTTTGTACAACAGCTTCGGATGCACTTGGAAGGGGGCAGCACAATACAGAGAGTTAAAAGGCAAAAATGAACGAAAGCAGCGCTGTAAGCAAAACCGGTCGACGTGTTCTTGACACGAGACTTGCAGCAAAAAATATTCTTATTTTCAGAAATTCCCACTACAGAAATTGTTTCAATGTTACGCGATATACGAGTGATAGAAATTGTAAGCTTACCAGTTCATGCTTGCGCGTAGAACGCCTCGTCAGATTCAAACTGCAACTGTCGTATCCAACCTATAACCGACAGGGTGCAGGTTCAAGGTTTCAGTTTTCACAAGAACATCACTTGTCGCTTAGTAATGATTGCACACTCACTTTCACGATACTGTCACCTCGCAAGTTTTTCCTTCTTAAACAAGGACAATGACTTGTCAGACACTTTTCTGGCAACATATTCAGCAGGAAAATTGTCAGCCCCGAAACGGTCGCATGGCATGGCGACCGCGGTTACAACTCGACATATACGGCGGTTTAAACGATACGTCACATCCTTGAGCTTCGATACCATTGGCTGGTTACAAAAGAATCGACCAATCAATTTTACGATTTTCTTACTGCGCGGGAAAGTAAAGTGAGCTCTGCTATAAACATCGAAGATATATGTAAATAATTTATACATTGCTTTTAGTAATAAAATTAAGAAAACACGACAAATTGGTATTTTCAAAGCTTTACATATGAAAAATGTACTTTAAATGTGTATGAAATGTAATAATGGCCACACATTACGTGGCTGCATTCAGCGGCCATTGTTTTATTCCCTCCATCGGATTCAAATGATATATTCTCACCGACAATGATATATGATAAAACTTGCACGCAATTTCATTTTTGTGTCGATCAAATAACATACAAATTTAATTTAATAACATTTCTGTATGCAGTGATCATTTACACAAATAAATTAACAATTGGTTTAATAACAAATTAAAACCACCGTTTACAAAACTTATATTAAAATGTGTGTAGTATAATAATAATATCGACACAGTAATTATGAATCCCATTCTTCATAGAACAGTAAAATATTGACTTGTGTTAGGAAAATAATGTTTAATTCCAGTATCATTCAGCTCCTACTAATTTTTAACATTTTTACTGTAAGGTGGCGTGCTTATAACATTTTTTTTAATAGTAAGCGCGTATTACATTTCCAATATACAACGTAAGGAAATGAAATTTAATTATCGTTCTTCACAGCGAAGCTATTAACCATATTGTGAAAAAAGAAATCTAACGATTCTTACGAAAAGTTACAAAGAGGTGGGGGAATTAATATGAACGCTTGACGCTGCGGTGGCAGCACTTGAAACACGCGTGCATCAACTAGGCACGTAGTATACAGAATTTGAAAGTTTCGATGCAGATTTTTTTTTCAATTTACGAAACATTGACAAATGAGACGAAAATCAAAACGCTATCCCCGTTATCTAAAGTACCGGGTAATTATAGACTGACAGATGATCGTTAAACGTGTAAACGAACGATGAATTATTTAAACAATTCAATAGGTAGTGGAGTGACTGGTGATTCTGGCCTCCAATTGAACAATGTTGAAGTGTTGTATACTAAAGTGCAAAGAGTTTACATTAAGCCGCAAAGTAAAGAAGAACGTCAGCGCGAGCTTAGAGTCAACGTGGAAATTCATGCCGGCATTAGCCCTGTTTGTCGCAAGGTAATGTCGCGTGTAACGATCGTATTAACCTATACTCTGTTCACACGATTTATACACATTATAATCATCCTTTATCAACTATCATTTTTAGTGTACATCTATTATCTACTTATTAACGCTTTTCTTATTACATAATTCGAAATGAATATTTCGAAATGTTTAGAGAAACGTCTGAGCGGATTAATAACACAGCGTATATTTATGTTACAGAGTTTGTGCGTTATGTTAGCAGACGATGCTGATCCTTGTTTTCTTTACTCGTTATTTATCACAGAAGACGATTTTAAAATTTTAAAGTCTCAGCAAGGGCTCCTGGTAGATTTTGACAATTTCGCGACGCAATTAATATGCCTGTTGGAACAATGCCAAATGCCAACGGCGAACCTAACGAGAACACCCCCAAAATTTTTACTGTTATTAGCAGAAGAAAGTGGGGAATGGATATTCAAACTGGTCGAAACAAATAATTTTAAACATTTGTGTCATTTAAGCCTGAATATATCGCCGGCTAGTGATTCCGATCTGAGAACTCACATGGCTTTGAAGATCAAGCAATTGAAAGAGAGTATTTTGCAACAGAACAGAGGCGGAGTTGCGCTCGAAACAAGATTGAATGATTTGTCGAACAAATTGGAAACGAAAACGAGAGAGCTGGAACAAGTGGAGCAGAAATATATGACAGAAAAGAATCAAATGCAATTGTCTTCGTCGGAGCAAATAAGCCTTGAGAAAGACAGGTAAGTAAAGCTGTTTTTTGTCGGAAGATGTATGCTTGTTAAATGTTTGCAAATTATACCGATAAAATGGATGTACTACAGGTTCGCCAAAGCTCGCTTGGAATGGCAATGCCAGAGTGAGAAAGAAAGGGTAGAAGTAGAACGTAGACATACGGAAACTATGAAACAGCTGCACACAGACCTTGCGGAATTACGTACACAAAACTTAACTTACAAGGATAAAGTGTCCCTTCTCGAAGCAACGAACGCGGAACAAATTAAGCGGCTGCAAAATCTTGAAAAGGAGCTTAACGTAACTCAGAGAGATTTGAATTCATTGAAGAATCAAAATTCTAAACTGGATACAGATTACCACGAGAAAGATAAATCGGTGAACAGTTTGAGGACAAAGGTTGCTGTACTCGAACAAGAATTAAAAGATAAAGGTATACTTATTAGTAAACACACAGAAATGTTGAAAACAGTAAAAGAGCAGAAACAACAGCTGGAAGATCTATTGGCTGAGAAAGAAGGCCAATTACAGCGTAAACAGAATTCTTTACGAAACTTAAGCGATGAGTTGGTTAAAGCTAATGAAATATTGACAAAACTGCAGAACGAACTTGCCTCGACTAAATCTAAATTAAAATTAAGAACTAGCATAGCACTCGAGCAAGAAAGGCTACTAGACACTAAACAAAAAGAAGTTGGCCAATTAGAAAATAAAATGGAAAGTTTAATTAAAGAAGCAAAAGATGTGAAAGCAGAGGTTGAAAGTTTGAGAGAACAGCTAAAAATTCAACAAACACAATTGGAGGAAAAAGAGAGAACAATAAAAAATAATGACAACGGTAAATTTTTTTTATATTTATTCTTATTTATCAGCGACCGAAAAGTAATAAATTTTTATTGCATCATATCAAAACGCTCTGAAAGAATTATTAAAACTGTTCGAAAAATCTTCTCGCTTATTATCTTTTCTGTTTGCAAGTTTCACTTTCAAGAAAAGATGTTGGATGTTTGTCTTATATAACTAAAATTCATTTGTTATCTGCTTACAGTAATTAGTTGGTTAAATCGGCGGTTAGCGGACAATCAGTCTCCATTGCAAAGTGCTACTGTAGCAGCACCAATTAATGTACCTTCCTCGATTCAACTGACATTGCCGAGAACAAATAAATTAATTACTAATAAATATGAAACACGCACACCTGCGCCCAGCATGATGCAGACTAATTCATTGTCTGGAATGCCGATGAGGAATCCAATTGTGCAGAATCCAAATATCAATCAAACTACACGCATGACAGCACGATCGATGGGTGTTGGTATCACAGATAGTACAATGGGCCTATCAACGTTCAACAAAAGCGGTCAAATATCGAGTACTAGTACACCTATGGAACGTATTAATTCATTAAACAAGTTACCTGGCAACGTGGCGGGTGCATCCTCGATGCCGACTGTCACGGAAAACTCACCTGCACCATCAAATGGTACGAAAGCAAAAAGTACAAGCGTTACGCTACAGGGTGGATTAAGAAGGGCGGGCTTGTCTGACAAGCCAATTTTACCATCCGCATATTTTCCTAAAACTTTACATTAATCGAACGCGTGAGAGAGATTGCCAGGATAAATATAATTACAGATGCTGTACGCGTGGCATTGCCATAGAGAAGATATTACGAAGTGGTACAGCATATTTGCGGTAAAAACTGGCAATATTTTCAGCCTGATGTTACAAGATAGTACAAAGTAGTCACTCAAATAAGTATTATCGAAAGAAGTTCTAGATTTCACGTTTAAAAATACTGTTCGAATAAGTTTACACGTATTGTAAGAAAGTAACACGTACACTTATTTTCTTACGTTTTAATAAGAATCTTACGAATGCGTCCGAAAATATTTTTCTCACTATATCTATATCCGAGTGTATTAATTGTAATATTATGGAGAAGCACATTATCTTTTTTACAAATAATAACTATCCTTTTTAGCGATCAATTTGTAGTTAATTATCTATTTTCCACAGACAGTAACAGTTTGTAAGCCTGTATTTCTGCATATAATATGTACCTGTGTCTATAGTATTGACCCATAAAAGAATTATTTAATTTATACATTAATTACGCGCACTTGACATTTTTTCGACAGTATTGTACGAGTTTAAAAGTCACTTTTTGTGTTACACTTTAAACTCTTCGACATACGTATATCTCATTATTGCACTATGTATTTTAAATTTTAAATCAGCAAATGCCATAAAACGATCTAATTTGCTCGCAATCCATCATGACAAACAATCGTTACTTTATTCTTGGAAGTTACCTGAAAAGACTTTAATTATACAGATCTTGAAGATTATGTAACTATTATGTTTGTTACGAATCTATTAAAACTATCAAGCATCGAAGTTCGGCTTAAGGAACGAAAGTATGAAATAATTAAAATTAACAGAATCAATGTGCCTTATAATATGTGTTAGACTAGAAAAGTTCATTTCATTTCACTGGAAATTTATATTTAGTAAAATTCGCATAATATCGTCTTAGTATTAATGTATATTTTTCTATCTGAAATATAGTGGCGTATCGCAGTTCGGGACATACTCACATAAATATTGCAAATTGATAATACATATTGTGTACATATACATACATTCTACAAGATATTTTTTAAAATGTACTTCACTTGCCAGATATAACGTGATATTTTATACTCTCTATATTGAAATTTAGAATTAGTTCTTAATAAAATCACAATGATAATACAGACGAACTTAATGACAAGCTTTAGAAATTATACGATTTGAAGAAATGTAAATATGTTAAGAGCATGTAAAATTGATGAATCGGGGCCATGTTGTGTTCAAGAATCGATTAATACTTTTTGTTATTTTATAATTTACTCGTATGAAATATTTGTACAAACTTTTATTACACAATATATTTTTAGATGCATGATGAATTATTTCTAGTCTACAAGGTACTTGATGTGTGTCTCATTTGTCTCAGTAAGTCGATGACGCGATAATTTTATTAAAAACAAAATATAAAGTTTGCATATACTGGCTACAAATGCAGTGATAAATATGAAAGGAATATATCTTGTCAAATAATATGGTAAATATTTAACTCGTAAAACTACTCTTTCAAGAAAATTTAATTAACAGGTATTTCAGTATCTTGGAACTTGAAACATAACGATAGCCAGTATATTCAAATTTGAAATTTTATTTACATTCGAATACATTAAAATCAATAAATTGACAGCATGCACATGCATCTGTTGGTTCAAAACAAGATTTATTTTTAATTGCGTACATATAACAACAGTATTCAGTATAATAAATATAATAAGTATATAATAATTTGATAAATTGGTATATTTTACAACCTTTTGTACATACAATTTTAATAAAATTTATATTACATAAATACCTTCAAGACTTATCCTTTAAAATATTTACCCCTCACACAATTAAAAGCTTTAATAAAAAGTTGAATTAATTGTTTTCTAAGCAGCAAAATAATTATGTAGAATAACAAAAATTTCTAGATGGCAAGAAAGGTACAGTAAATTCAAACTAAGGAAATCTTGAGATGGGTTCATATTTATAAGAAAATGAAACCGTAAGTCTGTGAGAGGCATAAAACAGTTGGGTAAAAATCTGCGAGCGACTAATTTAAATTGAGTACGATCGGTTACAGCCGAGGAGAAATAGTTTTGTGAAACGAACAGATCACTTGTGTGAGGCATAAAGAGTTAAAAGTTATGGCATATCTCTCCCATCAACCATATATTTAAATGTTATCGTTGAATGCTGTAACATCATAGACACGAAATACTTATAAACTAGATTGTAGAAAAATAAATTTTTATTAAAAAAGCGTTAGTTAAAATATTTAGCTTTAAAGAAAAGCAGAATACTGTAAATGGTTTGAAAAATAAAAATATATAATTTATCGGAAATCGCAATTATTGGTTTGCATTATCTGAAACTGTTGGTGCACCATCCACTGATAATTCCGTATATCCCATATCTAATAGTGGAAGGTCCATTCGTTTGCGTCTGCGTTCACATTTCGGACATGGTTTACTAGCATTCAAACATTTAGAATGAAACACTGCGTTACACGCCCCGCACTAAAATCATTTAACACCAAATAATTACGGTAGATTCTTACATAAATATTGTGATAAGCAACGTCAACTTACTCTGTATGTAGATTGCATATCAAAGGGATAGATAACTTTTGGATTATTGCAAATTTCACATATAAAACCCTTTTGACTACACAGCCAACAATTTATTACATGATTTCTTGCAAATTCAACTACTTTCTGTAGTTGTTGCGCGAGCGTTCCATTAGGTATGTCAAGAAGATCAGAGACAGAATATTGATGAACATGTTCATATAAATAGTCTCTAGGAGTTACCTTTTTTTGTAAAGATTCAATTATAGGTTCGCGACAGGTAAATAAATAAGCTCTTAGTAAATTCAACTGAATTCTTAACGATTGTAATTGAGCCATAGTATCTACAGCCATATAAATCCGTGGGTTCAAGGTTTTAAGATCCAATAATATTGGACAGTCTTGCAAATATACTGCAGCTTTTTCGCAAACAGGATAACATTTTAAATCCCAGTTATGAATCACTCGTGATGGGATAATATACTCATTTTGTGACATACACTTGGAACAGTAATAATTGCCCGAGTAGAAGCAAACGTGTGCTTTTGAAAAGCTCATACCAATCGCATGACCACATTCGAAGCAACTATAATTTTGTACATCCAGACCTTTCTCTCTCTGAATTTTCCCTAGTTGTTCGTCAAAATTTATTACAACCTGAAAATAAATTGTAACATTTCCTGTAACATCTCTATTAAAATTATTACTTTCTTAATTTAATTTCAGCTGAATAAAAATTACACCTTGTTCTCTGGTTGAACTTTGCTTTCATTGCTCGTGGCCTCCTTCTTGGGGTACTTTTTCAGAAATTCCTGCAGGTCCGATACCGATGCATTTCCAGCAGTATGATAGCTTTGAATAATTGCATCGTACGTAGGTCCCTCGCCTGGTGTACGAGGTGCATCCGTCCCAGAATCGGGAGATATTACGGATGAAGTTAAAGAAGACTCGCAATCCTCGAAGGAAGTCGACCATCCCAATCTTCTGATTAATGAATTTCCTACCGCAGTCGCAGCATTGTCATGCGATGCGTCGTGCGAAGTGTCATGATTTTGTACAATATTTTCAATTATCGAATCCTCTATATCTGATATTGCATTAATTTCCACGTTATGCTTTGGACTACTAGTACTTGAGATTTGTTTTCCCGCTGCCTTCCCATCTTGTAAATTTTCTTTCTCTTCCTCTATCGAAGACTGAGTGTTACTCGAATCGTTGATCAATTGTTCCGCGTCGTTATTGCTTGGTCTTGTATTAGCTAATATAATTTTTAAAGCTTCGTCTTCCTTAATGGTAGCCACGTTATTAAGGGCAGTCTGCGACGAGTTGAAGGAACCCAAACTACCGATAGAGCTAGCCGTTTCAACTTCATCGAAATTCTCGCCATCGGTTAATTCTGTGTTTATCGTTTTCGCGATATCTACCGCGCTAAATACAGGACACGATTTCATTGGTGGCGACCATATACCTGCTAGCAACAGAGGGGTATTCGACCAGAAATTCAACAAGCTACTATTACACGCAAGTTCGAAGTGAACGTAATCTAAGTTCTCGATCAACCTCTGTGCAACGTCCACCAGATCAGTGTCCCTAATAAACGCAGAAGGACTGTAATACGGCTTTAAAGCTGAATTGTCTCTTCTTATAGAACAAAAGTAGTTAGCTAGAAGACCTTCGTTTAACGCCAATCGTATCCAAGCTCTGGAATATCCGACCTCTGTAGTTAATTGGCTGAATGCCTGTATTTGGTCTATAATCTGTCGATGAGAGAATATTAGCAATGGGCCCCAGAAGCTTGGTTGTGGCATAGCATCAAAATCTGGCCCACTTAGAACCTCTGTTACTCGATTTAAAAGGCTGTCCTTTAAGCCGTGTAAGAAGATGGCTTCCAAAACGGAGCAAAGGGTCATGCTTTCGTCGCAGATGCCGACTGTCCCATCTTCTCCGACGCCTGGTGCCCCTTGCATCTCCATTACGCAGGTATTTAGCTGCTTCTGCAACGACTCTTTGATCAATACATTCCTCTTCTTCGTCATGGAGTTGACCGTCTTCAGAAACGAATTCATTTTCACAGATTTGATGTACCACAACAGACGTAGTTATATCGTTACAGCCACTTCTTTCGAGCATCTTCGAAATTCTAATGGGATTTAGTTACCTAAACTTCGCAAGGTAACTCGGCGAAATCGTTTCTTAATCGTACTAATTCAACGTAGCTGATATTACGTAAATTACGTTCGCACGATTCGAACATTAGGCTGATACTGAAAACGAAACAAGGAAGTGCTGTAAGAAGGAATACAAATCGCAATGCGATAAGAAAGGCACGCGAACTTCGAACCAGTTGTAATGCATGTCAGCGTTATCTCTGTTCCTTGGTGAATGTACGGGAAATAGGTTACATCACATAAAAAGACAGCACAAAAATCATTCGATTGTTTATCTTAATTTTCACATTCTCGGTGCTTGTTACCAGCTGATTTCGCAAATATCTGCCTCGTTATCCATCCCACAAAAATGATGATTATGTGCTTTTCAACATTCAAAACATTCGTTCGCTATCTACGTCGTTACAATAATCAACACCATCTCTGTCACTTCGTTGACTTTTCTTCAACCTTCTAGTACATGTCCCAACGATAGATCGCGTTGCGATATACATATCGATTAGGGTCTATATACTATTAAAGTCTCTTCCTTATGCTCCCAAATGAACCGCAGTTACGGCATAAATAATTCTCGTTACATTCGATCGCGAATAACACGTAGGACTTATTCTTAAGAATAAGTAACGACTGTGAATACCGCTATTATCCAGATATTATAAACCATATATGTTTAAGAATAAAATTAGATTTCCTTGAATTCAGATTACAATTATGGGTGTGTTCCACCTGAAATCACAACCCAGATAGCACACGATAGCTACCCACACAGCACACAGCCGTCCTAAAGGCGTCCCAGGGACGTCCGCCCCAGTCGTACCGGTCGTCCCAGGGACGTCCTGAATTTCCCACGAACGGCTTATATACGTCCTCTGAAGGACGAATGTTACAAAAAAAGTCGTCCCGGGTACGTCTTTTAAAGCGCCTGGATTCGGACTGAACAAGCGTTTAAACGACGTCTTTGGGACGTCTTAAAAACCGCAAGTGGGGCGTATTTAAGATAGTTATCGATACCGATTAATTATAATATAAATTTGATGAAACAAAGGGTTGTCAAAATGAAATCAAAATTTATTTCTCTTTACTATATTTAGTTATTTAAAATTTGACTACCACTGTAGGCGATCTGACTGAACCGTCTATGCAGTGGGTCACCACCTTAGAAAAGGAAAGAAGGAATAGCGTTTCGTCCCGGGTCCGCCAGTGGACTCAGAAAGAATTAATTGGCGGGACCCATTATATATATACTAACTGGGTCTATGATCACCGGTGAGAAACTCTCGAGCCGCGTCGCCCTCTAGTGGAGCTTGAGGAATTATCACACGACGTCTTAAAACCGTCCCAAGGCCGTCCCAAGGCCGTCCCAAAGACGTATTTAACAAGTCCCAAACGCGTCCCAAACGCATCCCCAAGACGTCCTCAGGACTTTGTATAGATGGCGCCACTGTAGTTACACGACGTCCCAAAAGCGTCCCGAGTCCGTCTGTAGACGTCCCAAAGCCGTCTATAGACGTCCCACGGACGTCTTGTTACAAACCGGGACATTCAGACCTACAGACCTAGAAGGGACCTAAAACAGACGTCCTCGGGACGTCGTGTGCTGTGTGGGTACAGACCTAGAAGGGACCTAAAACAGACGTCCTCGGGACGTCGTGTGCTGTGTGGGTATCTGGGAACGCCCGCGCCCACGACCGTAGGAATTTCCTGTTCCATTTGCTTATAAGCTATTGTTGTGAGCTTTGCGGGCAAAAAGCTAGTGGAACGGGGTTCGTAGGCGCTTGGGTTGCGTTCCACTTGAGCCCACATCGCCCGCAGACTATTCGAGTGGTTAGGTTAGAAATACGTACCTTCAGAAGCGGAAAAAAGAATATTCTGTTTTCTTGCAACCGATTTTTAACTGTGGTCGCCGCGTTTAAACGAACGCGCCTTTGTATGATTTTCGATAACGCGTGAAAACATGTCGACGAAATTGCAGTTATCTTCTGAGAAGGGCGAAAAATTGATATAAAATATCGCAAATGATATTATTATGATACTAATAACCAAGATTACAAAAGTTATGTAGTCAAAGAAAATGTGTGGACAGAAATAGCAAATAAATTAAAAACAAGTAAAGTATTGTTTATTTATATGTCTAGAAGCACGCGTTTAACGCTGATAGGAAATCCCGCCTTTAGCGCTTGAACTGAATTACGCGCGAAAATCCAACAAGTTTACCAACCGTGGAACTGACTCTTGAAAAACAAAAAAAATTTACTTGAAAATATTGCAAAATAATGATAATAAAAACCAATGTTATTATTTTTGTATGTACCTTCGAAGATTCGACAAGATTAGCTTTAAGTGTATTAGACGAAGGGATGAAAATAATCGAGTCTATTCGATGTTGTATGTAAAAATTGATTTACCTGGTATTTCACGCAGAGTTATTTCCTTTGTTTTACTCGCATTTTGCATCCCCAATTTTTTTGTAGGAGGTGTTTGTTTAATGAAACAGTCTCATACAAATTTGAGAGAAGTTATTAAAGCATAGGTGTGATTCTACAGTTTTGGAGGGCAGAGGAATTCGTAGACATTATTTTTTTTTAAGCACGTCTTTTTCTCTTGTGACGTATTTAAGATCACTGCACGCATAAGGCCTGCAGACGGATCCTTTAAACTTATAAGCTCCTTTTTTTAACTATTATTTCGAAATGGCAACGTCTACGATAAAGCAAGAAACACTGGAAAGGAGAAGGGTGAAGAAAAAAATGAGGTAAGATTTGTTCCATCACAATTTTAGTGGTGAATATAATTTCTCAATGTAAGTCACAAAAATTCATCATAAAGGTTCTCCTTATAAATATGTTTTTGTTTAAGCAAGGCACAAATGCAGTTAGCAATAATTAAGAAAAAGGAATGCGACGCTAAAGCTCTGAGAATCGTTGAGCAACTCTTAGAACCCACTATCGATCGTCAGTGGCTTTTAGATAATGTAAGTAAGGGAGAACGATCGGAGTCGCAATTTAATATTAGTTCTTACAATGTTCTGTACTTTCGTAGTTAAGATATATTAATACAAGTCACATGGAAGATGTGATCGAAGAAAGGGCCATAATCAAGTTGTGCGGCTATGTATTATGCAGCGCTACCTTAACGACTGTAATCGGCCAGCGGTATCACATTTCGTTGAAGAAGAATAAAGTTTACGACGTGACTCGGCGTAAAAATTTCTGTAGCTCCCGTTGCTACGGAGCTTGCAATTATCTTCTGGAGCAAATGTTCACGAGCCCTCTTTGGCTAAGAGACAAGGAAGAGATACCTGTGTTCAAAATCTTGTCAGAAAAAGATGAATTAGAGAGAAGCGCACCTGGAGACGAAATTCTTGTAACGGATCCGAACTTTATGTCGAATTCTAATAACAAAGATGAATCTGTGCGTTTCAACGAGACGCTTAAAGATTCAGGAAATGCATCGGTGTGTAATTCTTCAGACTTTCATACAATTGCTCAAACGACTGATGAAGCGATAGAAGCGAGTGCTAGAATCGGACCATCGGAGAGCTTGGAAGAACAATTTCCAAAGAATTCAAGTGACGATCCTGAATACGCGAAAGATACAGCTGTTAATTCGGAAGATACAACTGGTAGTATAACTTCTACTTTAGAAAACAATGTTTCATTGGATAATACAGCAACTCGAGCCATTAATAAATTGAATGATGACATTTCCTTGAATGAAGATCGGAATCAGAAGAACGACGAAGAAAATAAATTACACGAAACAGTAGAAGCAGAATACGACAAGACTGTCATTAAACGAGATATCAACGTTAATAGTAAAGATTATGTGCAGAGAACAGAAAAGAGTAAATCTAAGAGACATAAAGAAAAGAACTGCGTTAAAGGAATTATATCGACTGAATTTTATAATCTAGCAATGCACATCGAACGTAATGTAAAGGAATGGATTACCGAAGGCACTGTTTGCTTATTGTCAGGGGAAGAGAGTATTAAAATTCAGTTATTAGAAGACATAACACAGCACGACAAATATGTGCATCTATGTAAGAAATTGAATAAATTGCAATTGGAAGATGAAAAGGATGATCATGTAGATTTAATCAAGAATACTCTGAAACCTTTGCCACATTTGTCCGTTCTTGAAGAAGAAGGAAAGAAGATGGAATTAAAAGTAGGTGTAGTAAATATAATTTACAATGTACTACACAATGGTTGATGTGCAATTATTACTTTTAGGTACGAGCATTTTACAAAGGAGCTACAGTTATAGAAAACCCTAAAAGTATTACCGAGGACACGAAACAGAATAGTGACTTCGCTCCAGTGTTACCACTGACGGATGCACACGCACCTAGAGCACTTAGGCGACGAATTTTCTTGGATAAACTTAATAGGATGTAATGTCATTTTTTCGTATTTATTTTACAATTACAAATTTGTATTTTTTCCATAACGCTGATGGTTATTTTACCTTTATAGACTGCCAGATTTGTTGAGAGCTTTAGCTGGTAGTAGATTGCCACAGCATACTTACAGCAGCGAGAGGAGTGCTTTAATTAGAGTACTAGTTAACACTTTCTCGTTATCTGCCTCGAATATTACTTTTAAAACTCCTGAGTGGACTCTCGTGGGTCTCATTATCATTAAGATGTGAGTAGCATAATGTAAATACATCGATATATTAAATATGAATGATATTTCAATATACTTCTTTCAGGTTGGGCATGATAGATCCAGAGTTGAAAGCTTTACTGTCGACTAGACAGGCGTCAATGTATATTTCAATGATTTTGATGTCATATAAATTGGATTCAAATTATTTAGACAGATTAGTGATGGAGCTGACTCATAATACAAAAATATTCGATGTGGATAATACTACAAATATCTAATGTATTTTAAATTATGTACATTATTTTTGTCCTTTTTAAGCGTATTATATATATATATATATATATGTATATCGAGACTTTTTAATTTGCATTATATTGTAGTATTTGTGTTGAGAATGAATGCTTTTGTATTTGCCGATTAATGCGAGTAAATTAAAAATGAAAGATACATATTTTCATGGAACTTGTCACTGTCATATGAAATTACAAAATCTGTATTAATCTTTGTACTCGTAATTCAATTAAGATGAAAAATGTACAAAATAGAAATAAACAACCGTTTGAAAGTACGATTACTGAATTATACTTTTTCGTATTCCAAAATACTTGCACTCTATGGTTTTTACAATGAAGATGGTGTAGGTACACCAGTCAAAGGAGAAGGTGGACAATCGAGTCCTAACGAATCCACTTGCGGTGTCGTTGCTAATTGATCTTCTGTAGAGCGACTTCCAATCTTGTCGCGTAAAGCTTCGTAGAGGCTGTGTACAGCTTCGTTATGCTTAAACGATACGATTGACAAATGTAGATAGAGCATATGCAATAATTCTAGAACTTTTCTTTAAGTAAGATTTAATGGTACCTGACTAGTTGGTTGAAGTGCTTTCATGAGTGCGTGCAAACGCGTCGGCGGTAGTTTTGGATGGATGTACCACAGTAGCTTTAACAAATGACGCGTAACATTATCTCTCCCTAAACCGGCCAAGAAGAATTCGTCAAATATGACCGTGCAGAATGATTCGTTAGAAAATTCATCAGCCATATTCAATATCAATAGTGACACCTGTAATAATGAAAATAAATTTTATATTATGTACAGCTATGATTAACTGACTAAAACCGGGAATCCACCGGGAAGCTAAGCTGTGCTATGCCGTGCTACGTTTTAAAAAAATTAGCTTCAATACATTCTTATGGAACCGTTTCCACCAGAAGCCAAGCTAAAACATAGCATCGCATAGCATAGCTTAGCTTCTCGGTGAATTCCCGGCTTAATGTTTATATAATTATGTAGGCTCCGAATTATATGACTTTACCAAAGTGTGTAAAAAGGGATCTTCAAATGCACGCTGTGCTTGGCAATTCGGTAAAGTAGCTAACACTCTCATTAATCCTCTGGCATCGCCCCTTGCTCTCCCCACTCCACCTCCGCCTCCAACATGCAATGCGTAATACATGGATAAAACAGCGGCAACTCCTGAGAGCTGTGCATACGCTTGGCACGCATCGGGGGGTGGACCAGAATGCTCTATTATAGCAATTGCACTTTCCCTTTCGTCAGGCGGAAGTCTGCAGTTCAGTTGTCTTATTTGATCGTCTACCTAAAGAACGCATTATTTAATACGCTGTCTCCCTCGTGTGTACGTTTAAACTTGCTCGTCGCAGCGTAGACATTAATTTACCATCAACGACATCAGCGCTGGTAGAAACTTTGTGACCACTTGACTATCCAATTTTGGCTCTTTGAAATCTTGCGAATCGATCATCTGCCAGGCAGACAAGCCCAGCGCAAGCATTCTTAGTAGCAATACGAGAATTGCATTTTCTCTTGGTAACGCTTCACCGTTAATCAAGTGAAGTGCAATTTTGATAGCACTGCTGGCGAGGAAGTTCACTGCATACGGGTCGCATAATGTCATGCTTAAATCGCCTAATACCTGCTCTTGACCTCTCTGTATAAAACTGTAGATCATTTTACTTATCTATCATAACGAGATGTAGGTACTATTATAAAATGCAAGTACAGCCTGCTTTATACCTTAATACTATCCAGGAAACCTTGTAATTCACGGGATCGTTTAATATCAACGTTTTTCTCCCTGATGCACGCGTCGAGGCACCAAGTAAATTTATGACATGGATCAACGGAAATAATGTCTTGCACCTAGACAGTGGTGAAATGAATAATTGCGCTTCGATACAAATATTTACTTGCGTAACGTATTATTCCTACATAATACGGTGTAACGATTCGATACGAGTTTCGCCTTACCTCTAAATCATGTAAGGCCATTAATAATTCAGCTCTCAATGTACAATAATGTATATTCTTTGTACGTAAAAATAGAGTCCTTAGAAACTGTAGTACCATGTCGTATAGTTTTACGCTATGTCCGATCATATGAGCTAACTTTTGTACCACTTCGCCTTGCCTCCGTACCTGAAGATATAAACGATATAACTCCGCAATGATTAAGATCTCTCAATTAAACAGTTATTTAGAGTAATACCTTAGGAGAAGGCATGAAAAATAGACTATTCAGGTTCCTATGATCGAAGAGAATCTGTTCCTTCTCAATAATGTATCGACTAAATAATGGAGAAACTTCGTCCCCGAACAGGCTCTGATTATCTTTCCAAATCTGTCTCTTGACTTCCGTGTCCGCGTCATTGTACAATTCCTTCTCTCGAACAAGCACCCGCAGATACTTGTCCTCTATGTGTGGCGTATTTCTCAAAATGCACATGACGACAGGCCTCAGCGCCGAGACCCTCACAGCTGGGAAACTTTTGGACAATAACTCTTTCAGCCTTCTGTCTCCGGACGAACCTTTATCGGCTCTTTCGGTACCGATCTCGTTGATACGTTTAATAAGCTTCTCTCGCAATTCTTCGAGAACGGACGCGTGGAAGTCTAATCTCCTGACTCCGTGGAGATCGAGCAAAGGTAGCATAGGCCGCAGCGACGGCAGTAAGATGCCATTCTCCAGCTGAAATTCCTCGATCGCTTTCAGCGGATCTGTACAACTGGTTAGAGCGTCTCTTAAAAAGACTTGTCCGGGTATTCCGAGGTCCTCCAAGCCGTTACCAGTCTCGCAGTTGTTTTTTACAGTGTTCATTATTATTATTCCTTACGCAATGCCCGTTTCTCATGAATGGATTATATATTTACAACGCTGTGCTGGTTACACGAGGATTGTGGTTATAACGTCAGAAGCCTTTGACACGTACCTTTCATTTTTACGTGGAGCTTTTCATTAAACGTGACTTCTCCGTTTCTTTCACCACTTCGCACCACCGCATACGGTTGCATATGATTCTTATGGTGTCCGTAACTATCGGTATTTCTACGTACCTGATGTTACAACGAACGTATAAATGTATTCATTTAACGAACCTATGCATGTGTATCGAAACGTTGCGTCGGCTTACGAAAATCTTTAATATCCTTTTCCTTTATTGTTATTTAAACGATTCGTATGCTAATGTTCTCTTTTTAAAACATAACTTCATACTCGGTTCGTGTATCGGTTTGTATATTCAGTTTTTGCGGCGCACACAAAGCAAACGTGAATGATTAAGTATGTGTGTATGACAAAGACGCCTTCTTTCTCTCTCGCGAAATAACACACACAGACGCGTGCATGTCGCGTTTATACATGTTTACATATAGGCAACACGAATGCAGCAGCAGATGAATACATATATGTGATGTTTGAAGAATAAAATTACACAGAAACTGTATTTAGATCGCAACTATTTTGAATATGGTAGAAATGGAGGTGTAAATAAGATATTGGGATCGATCTACCCGCAGTTTCGTAAAGTGATCTTACAATTGAAGCGGGGATAACGCGGTATTGACATAGCTTTTCCGCGAAAGAAGACAGCGTTATAGGTTACGGTTTCATTCATTATGGCACAGTCAACAGCTAGTGGAACGTCTTCGCGACGATATATGAGGGAGCACGATGTTAGCGTGTCATCCTCGTCGCGTTACGTGGATAGTGAATGGGAAACCAAAGAGGTGATTGTTCTTTTATTCTTTACGTTTATCGTAATATTATTTCAGAGTGTATTCAGCAACATTCTTCGCATCTTGCGGACTGTAATTCCTTTATAAACTGCGATCGTTTTAGGCTCTACGACAGAGGGAACTCGAAGAGGCTCGAGCGCGAGCGGCTCAAATGGAGAAAACCATGAGGTGGTGGTCGGATTGCACAGCTAATTGGCGAGAGAAATGGAGCAAAGTGCGTAACGAGAGGAATATGGCGAGGGAAGAGGCGAAGATGCTTAGAGCGAAGCTAGAAATCGCTGTGAAAGATGCGAATAGTTACAAGCACGAATGTCAGGAGCTGGAATTGCAGAACGAACAGTTGAAGAAGGAGATGGAGAAAATACATATGGTATTGCTGAAACACGCTGGGCAATTTGACCAACAGATTTTCACAGTTTTAGAATCGGATCCGCAATTAAGAAGTACGCTAGGTATTGATGAGCTTTTAAAGTTTTACAATAACGTGGAGCAGAGCGAAAGCGTGAATTCTCAAAAGGATTTGCTTACGTGTAAAGTCTCGCTAAACGAGTCCACTGTATGCTTAGGTCATAATATTTTACCTGATAGAGATATCGAAGAGTATGTGTTGCAAGGTGCAGTGCCAAAGCATGCCGTAGAATTATATAAAGAGGGTTCTATTAATTCATTAGATAAAGATATTGTGAGATTAATTACAGATACTAGTTCTATAGAAGACAATGTAGAGAAGCTGCAATCTTCGTCACAAATATGTGACGACGAATCCTTTACACAGAAATTATCGATGCTTCAGCATAAATTAGACGAAGCGACGAAAGTTATTTCTACGGAGAGAGAGTAAGAATACGAAATAGCATCGTTTTACTTGTTTCTGAATTACATTTACTTAATCAACCTTAAATCTTTTCGTTAGAGAGAAAAATTCATTACACCGTGGTATGGAGAAGTTGAAAGCAGAAGTGACGCAGTTAAAGAAACAGTGCGAAGAACTGCAAGAAAATAAAGCTCAAGCTATAAGGGAACTACTCGAATTGAAAGATCGATTTCATATAGAGCTTAGTGATGTACAAGCGAATTTAATCGACGAAGCTTCGGGCAGGGAGGGCATGAATCGTCGTTTGTCCGAGCTTAGGTCCGAGGTAAGGTTCATTAATAAATCTATCATTTCTCCTTTATTCACTGTTAATTATGCACCTTTCAGTTAGAGAAACTTCAAGCTGAAAACGCTGCAGAGTGGGGAAAACGAGAACGTTTAGAAACAGAAAAAATCTCGCTAGAACGAGAGAATAAGCAACTTCGTAACGAGTTACATGATCTACAAGATAGGATAGAATCCCGACGAACACGTCCGGTTTCCACATCTGATAGTGACACAAGACAATTACAACAAGAACTTCTGGCTCGAAATATGGTTTGTATCGAAGATTATTATTGTTCCATGTTAATACAAACACGATGCGTTCATATCTATTAATTGAATTAAAAATTTAACAGACGATATTAAAGAAGTCGCTGGAGGAGAAAACAACAGAGCTTTCGCACGCGATGAGAAGGTCGGAGCAGTACGAGGCAGAGGTGAAAAGAGTAAGAGCGAGGGTGGAAGAATTGAAGAAGGAGTTAGCTGCGGCTCAGGACGAGGTAGATGCCGCGGCTAATAGTGTTCGTAAATTGCAAAGGGGGAATGAAGATCTTTTAGAACAATTAGAGTCTGCAAATGTACAGTTAGAGCATTTCCGAAATAGGTAAATAACAGCGATATTAATAGTTTTATAGTACTAATTAGATTATAGAACGCTTATTAATTAATTTGTTATTAACAGCGATTCCTATGCAGCTGATGTAGGAATAGGAGAAAATATTGAAGAGCGATTAAATACAAGCAATGATAGCAAGTTGGCAGATGGTAAGTTTCAAAGATATTTTGTAGCAGTGAATAGCTGGAATAACGTGCCAATATTATTTCAGCCTACGAATGTCAACAAGCCTAGTATTCACTCATTGCAGTAATAATATTATATTTGATGTGAGTGGTGAGTGTGAAATTTGGGGCGTGGGCAGCACGCTTTTTTCCTAAATTCTCCAAAATATACGCACCAGTCGACTTAGTAGTACTTTCTGCTTGCATACGTGACTACTAACGGTGTAGACGAGATTAATTTATTTACTGGGTGAGCTTGAACAACGATCAATCACTGCCTATTTCAGTATTGCATTATTATTTAAAATTCTTAAGATATTCTTTAAAATTTGTACCTCTTGCCGTTTTTTTTTAAATGTATATACTTATATTTTTGTATTTCTCTTTTACTTCGTACGCCTTTCGTGGATATTTGCATTTGTAAAAAGCTCACATTCCGATATATTATTGTTTAAATATTTTTCTTGCATGTATATAAATATTGTATATATTTAACGCACTTAAAGACTGGTGAAGTTGAACAATGAGTGACGAACTGTACCATCTATGATACCTGATATTTATAATTACAAGTTCCGCGTTGTCACAAATACTTGTAAAATAAGCAGAATACTCGTGCGTGTATCTATCTGTGTTATGTAGTAATTATAATACTTTTAAGTAGAAGTATTATTTAAATTTGCATCTGTCTATGGCGGATTAATGGGAAAGATCGATATATATTTATCACTCGATGTAATTGACAATTGGCGGGAAGTAGGAAACAGAACTTTCTATTCGTTTCATATTTGTTTTATTGATAAACGTGGACAAATACTAGTAACTGATGAACCATCGTTAAATCGATATAATGTGCATTCAGTACAATTACCTCAATAAAAAATGATGTAGTATGTATGCGTGCGAAAGACAATAGAAGTATGACGTACTCTCATAATGTGTGTGAATGATCATAAATATTTGTGTTTGTAATTAATGCAAAAGATATAAAGAAGGATAGTCTAAATTGTAATAAAAAAAAATGTCTTTAATATTAGTAAATTATGGAGTAATGTATGAAAATAAAAATGAAGAATACGAGATTCCAGAATTACTAGGTAATATTCGATTAACATTTCATAGGCGTGCCATCGGGGTGCGTTGGCAATTTGGGTTTACAGATTTTTGTCCGCCCGTTAGAACCGTACACAACATTGCAAGAGAATGTAAAATATCCGCAAGTCGAGCTTTTAGTGTAATAACGATGTTCGTATTTCCTTCGTGGATTTCTACTACCATCCATTTTGCCAGCGAAGCTGTTCGTCACCGTGTAATAGCTCGGCTTCATTTGCACGTTAGTAATAGGCTTAGAATATTCCATGGAGGTTTGTTGATTTCGTGCATTAGGAGTGTTAGTTCTGTGAAGCTTCTCCTTGGATAAAACATGATTTTCGATTAATCTCTCATGAGTGGTTTTAAGCGATCTGATTTTTGACAGCGGTGATTTATTCTCACGAGTAACGTTTGGTTCCACGGGAGTCAACGCAACCGTTTGAGATTGAGACTTTCCATCCCCGTGGGCTACAGTTTCATCACCAGCTACAGATGTTACTCTGCCGCGGAAACCTGGCGGTATCGTGTACCCTGATAGCGACTGCCCTGGTTGAAGCATATCACTATCCCGCGCTGTGTTGGAATCTTGATCCACACGAACATCGTACTGATTTCCAGTTGTAAAGTGTATTGTTTGCGATTGCTGATCGCTGTTATTTGGTTCTGGAAATGGAGCTTTCGAAAGTTTCGAGTTCATTGAAGTTTGCGTCTGTGCGTTGTCATAATCTTCATCATAATATTCTTCGTCGTAGTTATCTGCAGTATCATGTACTGATTTCTCGACAGAATGATTGTGTTTATTATTGGGCCTGTCCTGAGAGTTCTCTACCGTCGCATTGGTAATCACTGTTTTCCGGGAGCTCGAACTTGTCTGTAAACCTTGCTGACGTGTCTCTGGATTATTCTCGTAATCAATGTCGGAGGATGTATTTGCTACCTCGCTCTTATTATTCTTTGCGACCTGTGTGTTATATGGCTTAAACGGTTTGAATAGTTCAGTATCTGTGTGACTGAAATTAAACGGTTTTCTAGAAGCAGCTGCGCCAGAGCCTGAGCCTGCTTGCGCAGCGCCAGTATAAGTAATTCCATATTGGAAGGAGCCTTCGAGTTGGGACTGAGATTGACCTCTATGCGTGCCACTTTGAGCAGAGGCTGTTCCACCTCCCTGGAACGGTCTCGAGTGTCTCTCGATTTTCTCGTCTGTCTTGAGATAAGGTTGAAAGCCGATTTGCGCTTGGCTCGAAGTACTTCCTTCGCCGTTCGCTTGGGCATCCGCCATCCCACCTTTCGAGCTTGCCTGCACCTGAGAATTCGTACCGTGATTCCAACCACTGCTCTGCGCGCCTGTTGAAGTACCGCCGGATTCAGAATCCAACTGAACTTGCGCCTGACTTTTCCCGTAACCACCCGTCCCTTGAGAATTACTTGTAGCACCATCTTTGCTACCAGTAATCTCAGTCTGAACACTTTTATTAACGTCGCTGCTACCAGCTTGAGCAGAGAATGACCCGGAGCCACTATATGTACCTGTTACCTGAGACTGGGATGTACCTTCTCCGTATCTTCCTTGAGCTGACGCACTTGCTTGAGTACCCGAGTCAATCTGCTTCACTGAACTAGACGCCTGGGAGTCAGAGTTATCATCTTCCCTAGTCGGTACACTAGCTTGTTGATAATACTGAGATACTCCTGTGGTGCCTGTCGTGGATCCTGTTCCAGTTGGATGCTGCAGTCCCGGATACTGTTGCCCAATAACTTGCCCCTGGCCTGGATATTGCCCCATTCCTTGTCTGTTAATTCCATCTGATACACGTCCTCCTGTCATATCAGGGATTGTCCGGTGTTGTCCATCGTGCCACGTTGCAGAGCCTGGAGGGTATTGTACTTGTTGTGGCGGATAATCGGGAGGAACTACTGCAGAACTGCTTGGATATTTCTCTGCTCCAGGCTGCTGAATCATATTGGCTCCTGGATATTGTATTACACCATTTGGATAAGATATTCCTGATTGACCGCTTCCAATTTGCCCAGCTTTAGACTGACCGTCATCAGGATAAGATATCATTGTATTAGCACCAGAAGACGAAATGCCGTTATGACCAAAGTTGGGAACATTAGTTCCTGAGAGAGTACCTTGTGGATATAACCCTGTACCATCAGTTCCTGCAGCCATACCTCCGGGATAACCCCTATGATCACCGGGTACAAAATGTCCTGCAGTTCCTGGAACACCACTTCCCGGATGGGTACCAGTTCCTGTTGGCATTCCACCAGGTATTCCTGGCATAACGCGACCACTAGTTTCTGACCCTGGTACTACGCTTCCTGGATAATATACATGTTCTCTCGTTTGGCCAGCTGGAGGTGAAACGCCGCTAGGATAATTAATACCACCTTCGCCACCTGTCGTGGTAGTTCCACTTGTCATACCAGGATACATAACTCTATTCCCTGTTGGGCTAGAAATCTGACCAGTGGGGTATATTTTGCTATCCGCGGATGCTTTTGATTCTGTTATAAGTTGACCAGGAACATTCTCTCCATTCTTTATATTACTCAAATAATTGCCATCACTTGTTCGTTGCGCGCCTTCTGGGTAAACGATTCCTGTTCTGCTGTCTGGTACAATATTGCCGGGGTACATTACACCACCTCCTATTGGCGGAGTACCGGGTACATTACTAGGGTAAACACCGCTACCTCCATTATACATTGTACCAGTAGGTAGACTGCCTGGATAAATTACACCACCTCCTCTTGGAGTCCCGGGTGCATTATCAGGATAAGCAACGCCACCTCCAGTAGCAGTACCAGGTACACTGCCAGGATAAATTATGCGACCCCCAGCTGTAGCACCAGCCATATTGCTAGGATAAGGTACACCACCTCCAGTTGTGGTACCAGGTATATTTCCGGGATAAACTGCACCACCTCCAGTTGTAGTGCCAGGGACATTTCCAGGATAAATTGGACCACCTCCAGTTGTTGTACCAGGTACACTTCCAGGATAAGGTACGCTACCTCCAGGTACACTGGCAGGATACGGTACAACACCACCTTCAGGTACATTACCGGGATACGGTACACCACCACCAGGTACATTGCCAGGATAAGCTACACCACCACCAGGTACACTCCCAGGATAAGCTACACCACCACCAGGTACATTGCCAGGATAAGCTACACCACCTCCAGTTGTGGTACCAGGTACATTTCCAGGATAAACTGCACCACCTCCAGTTGTGGTACCAGGTACATTTCCAGGATAAACTGCACCACCTCCAGTTGTAGTGCCAGGTACATTTCCGGGATAAACTGCACCACCTCCAGTTGTGGTGCCAGGTACATTTCCAGGATAAACTGCACCACCTCCAGTTGTGGTGCCAGGTACATTTCCGGGATAAACTGCACCACCTCCAGTCGTAGTACCAGGTACATTTCCAGGATAAACTGCACCACCTCCAGTTGTAGTTCCAGGTACATTTCCGGGATAAACTGCACCACCTCCAGTTGTGGTGCCAGGTACACTCCCAGGATATACTCCACCACCTCCAGTTGTGGTGCCAGGTACACTCCCAGGATATACTCCACCACCTCCAGTTGTAGTACCCGGTACATTGGCAGGATACGGTACACCACCAGGTACATTTCCAGGATAAGCTACACCACCTCCAGTTGTAGTACCAGGCACACTGCCAGGATAAGCAACACCACCCCTAGTTGCAGTACTTCCTGGCATAATTCCACCTGGATAAGTTTCACCTCCCCTACTTGTCGCACTACCTGGTACTACACCACCACTTGGCGCACCAGTTCCTGGATAAACATTTCCTCCATCTGTAATTCTGGAACCCGGTGAAGCATGACCAGGGTAAGTTCCACCCGTTGCCGTTCCAGGAATAATCGCACCAGGGTAAACTAAATTACCTCTGGTTTGTCCGTTTGTCGGAATAACACGAGGGAAACCATTAGTTCCGCCCATAGATGTCCCTGGAAGAATATCGAGAAAGGTTCGACTATTTGGTTCGATCTCTGCAGCAACTACTCTGCCTTCTAGCATTGTACTCCTATACGGTATCATGCTACCTGGAAGGTTCCCGCCTCCAGTTATCGATGAGGTAGTCCCCGGATAATTCGTACCAACACTCGTAGAACCTGGAAGTTGAAGGTATCTCTCCGGAGCAGCCTCAATTGGGTATTTCGGGCAATCTTCGCAACCAGAACTACCCATCGACATACTTTGCGCTTGACCCATACCGCGGCTTCCACCTGAAAGCATCGTGTTTAAATATCTCCTTCGGGCATTTCCATGAAATAACTTAATCAACGAAAAAACTTTTCAAGTACTCACTGACTACTGCTCGCGAAGATTGCTGAGTAGCTTCAGCCTCAGCTTTCCCCTCTTTTTGATCGTCGCTACCGACGGTTAAGTACTGCGACTGCGTCTGCCCCCGGAATCTTCCGCGAGGTTGCTGTGCTTGACGTCGTACACGGGTTTGCTTGGCATTCTCGTTAAGCTTCTGTCGTTCTTCAAGTGCGATTTGTCGCTTGGCTCGACTTATCAAAGGCGTTAGCACCACGTCAGCTACTCGCCTCGACACGATATCGTTTTCATCTCGCGGAATTATATTAAAGAAGGGATCCGCCGTCTGCTCGGGTATTGGTACAGTGTTTTGTAGCAAGATAATGCTGCGACCTTGACAGAAATCGACTATCCTACCCCCAGCGATTCGCCACGCCTGTTAGAAAATACACGAATGTTCGTTATTTAAAAGTGAACTTAACGCTCGACAGCTTGTGACAAGAATATTGTCTCACTTCTAATTTCGTTAAAGCCCCGGTGGACGCATAGAGTACTTTTGATTTCTCTTCTTTGTGGTGCGATTGATGTTCTGAAAGCCCTGTCGCAGCGGTATCGTCGTTTAGTTTCTCCAAGTAACAATCGTTCTCATATTTACCGGTGTATGCTCTAAAGTGCTGTAAATAATAAAAAATGCAACGTTCTGTTTAAATAACTTTCGAAGACAAAAGTATCTATTACCGTCTCATGGTCGGTGAATATCCTCTGTTTTTTAAACGAACGCTCGTCGGTAGTAATACTTCCGGGACCATCGTAAACGGAGCGGTCGAAACGCCTCTTTTCCTGCGAACCAAATTGTCCCAATTGAAAAATGATTAAAAGCATTCGCAATGAAACACTCGGTCCAAAGAAATCTAATAATGACGATACTAATCCGATTTTGTTGTTATAGTTATCAAATATCTAAGTGACGTAAAAGTCTTCTTGGGTGAAGATACGAGCTGATACTACTCTGTAAAAAAGACAAAACAAGGGAAATGCGCGAGACATAGGAATTGGGAATGGGCCGAGCTATTTCCTATCGACTTATCTCACGAACTTTGATCTCCAAATTTTTCTCCCAACTGGCTCCAGTCTCTAATACTTAATTTGTATGAATGAATACAGTATAGGAGTTAAAAAAAATCATGCAAATTAACGAACAGTGTATCAATTACTCATATAAATAAATAGAATCATTCATCCCCGTTACGATGGATTTAAGCATAAACGCAATTCAGAATTTTCCAGCGATTTTAAAATTCTGTAACTTCCCTCCAATAATTATTTGACGATAAATTAACGAATGCACGAAAATGGCACTGTACGTCTCTTTTTCGTCTGATAATTATTTAAAAACGTCGCGAAATCTTCAGCCGACCGATCGATTAATTAAATGTTTAACGAGAGTAGTTCGATTGACAACTTACATGGTACTTGGAGAACACTGTTCCCGAGGAGAAGATCAGGATGACAAGGATCATCCGCATGGCTCGAGCCTGCTTTGGGATCTTCTGTGCGACTGTTCGCTTTTGCTCGACAACTATCATGCTAAGTTGATCCGTCCACTCCCACCAGACACCTCTTTGACTTTTCTTCTTCTTCCTCTTCTTCGGTTTGCTTGTGCTCGATCTCGCGAAGAGATCGCGAAGCAGGAGGATTTGGATTAAACCGAGGAGGAGGGAGGGACGGTTTGATAGGAGAAATTCTAAGAACCGCGGGCGTGTAAATCGTGATGTAAATGCGTCTGGAAGTGGTACGCTGTAAGTGGTACGTTATCTCGCGCTGTCTCCCGATGCCCGGATCCCATTACCAGGACGTGTCTTTGAGCGTCTTTGAAATGGAAAATGAAAGGAGAAATATGGAAATCCAAGGTGAATGGAATATAAAACACTTTCCCTGATGTAGAATAAATGATAAAATACTTATCGCACAAAATAATTAGAGGATTACCCACTGGAATCGCCTTCACTCAGTTCTGGATATTAAATTCGCGATGTTCTCATAGTTTAGAGCAATGTACATGCAGAATTTCGACAGCGCTTCTTGTACGCGCGCGCGAATTATTCCGGATAAGAGTTAAGAGTAATCAGTATCTCCATACCATTTCGCGATTCAGTCGCCGAGACGCAAATATCTTTTTAATCGTGAACGATATCGCCTAAAGTCGGTTTATGCGGCCATCATCATCGACTGACTAAGATAGATACTTTCCCCTTCGTTGCCCTAATTATAACCGCCAATTCGTTTAGTAAATACAGCAAAGTCGTTGTTTGTTCTGCATCGGTTTCGCTATTAACTATCGTCGCACGGTTCATCGGTTCTGTAATTAGATCGATGAGCGAAAGCAATGTGGATTTGAACGGAGTCTTTTATGCTATTTTCTATGTCGTAACTGTAGATCATCCAGCATGCTGCACGACGACCCAGTTGACAGAACATGCTGCATTTAATAATTACGTATCTATTACGCTAAAGGGAAATTAGATCCGGAAATTACTCCGGATTAAAATCAGAAAGGGATATGAAAATGATTTCTGCGTGCTGAGATTTGCGTATCGCAATACGTATATTTTTCTCGTTGTAATAGACAAGACTTTTACAATTCGTAGAAAAAATTGGTAAAAGGGTTCGCTTAGGCACTCCGGTGTACAAATGGCACGTTACATACGGTAAAACAACAGTTACATTAAATTGGGCTAATGAAAAGGACTAAGAATGCGATTATTCTAAGTACTAATACGTAATGTAAGGGAATGCTATTTACAACGTGTGGCTCGCACGACTATACACAATGTACAACATAACAACTGCATCTTCGGGATCCCTATGTTCGATCTACAGATCGATGACTAGGACACGCGCACTTGCGTACGCCATAGCTCCAGGATTAACGCAAAACACATTCTCTAATGTATAATTTTACTGCGAAGAAAGAATCGATAAACTACGTAAAACCTTTATTATAACCGTTGCCATTCGAATTTCTGCGCAACCCTAACGTCTCTTTATGTCTCTCTGTGCTGAAGCTGAAGAAGCAATCGCGTCCGATTGTATTACCAGAACAATGAATTTGGAGAGAACTAGATGAGAATGCAACGTAAAGCGTCTGGCACGTTACTGATAAAAATACGATAGGTTGCGCTTGGAACAGCAAAACGGATTGGACTAGTTTACACTCGAGATCTTTACCAATGGTTGGTAACAGATCGTAAACAAAGAAAAGAAATTCTTAATTATTGTACAATGCAGCCACCAGAGGGCTTAACTAGACTGCGCACGGCAGTCGTTTCCGTTCGCGTAACTTCAAATCATCACAGACGATACGCGTCCTAAGTTAAAAACGCGTTTAATGCATTATACAGGCCTGTACAACTGGGTGCCCGACGCCAGGTGCCCGTGGCCACAGAGTTGCGAAGAAATTGTGATGTCACGAGCAGTGGACGCGGAGTGGGGGACAGATGGAGCGCCAGTAGAGCCCAGCGTCGCGTGACTAACACATTGAAACGTCCGCTCGTCGCTGTGTTCGCGAGTATGCAGTTCGCAGGCCTGCATTATAATATAAAACTATTTCCTTAAATGTAACGACACCCGAAATTACGTTCACCCAGATCATTGTCGTTCCGTCGGAAACGTTAATTATTATTCAGTAGCTTATTCAAGTATCTAATAGTTTCCGAAGAAAAACTTCAACTCCCGCCAAACGTAGACTTCACTACCGTAGTTGAACGTGCGACGACAGACGCGGAAATGTGATAGTCTAATGTAAATGGTTTTAAAAGTGCGATTTCTTGTGCAACAAGTGCATCGAAGTAACAATATAAGTATGTATCTATGATTCGATGGATATTTGTTGGCAATCTACGACTAGGTGTACGTTGGCATGAACCGTCAAGGAATTTGTAGCTGCCTGGAAGAGCTTCGGAGAACTTTGATTCGGCGCAATTAAATCTAAGGTAATTACACGTATAGGCACTGCATTTCACTCGAGGTTAATCAATTACTATCGCTCCTTAATATATCACGCGGGCATGTCTTTCAATATGTGCGGCTACGTACGAACAACGTTTATAAGGCACGACACTAGGAATCACGATAATCCCCCATTTTTATCGTTACGACTATGTGCTAGATGGTCCCTAATTAGGAAGGTGTATGGAATAATATTTGCCACGTAAATCTCTGTCCATCGCGCTTAACTGTCTTACCAAACACGTTTCGAAATCGACTCTAAGGCTCGACTATAAAAATGGTAATGGCGCCATTAAATAGGACGATAGAATTTCAAACACTTCCCCCTAAAACTTAACGGACTTACATCGATAGTGATAGGAATGACACTAGTTGCTAGCAAATAATGACGTCTTGGCATGTCCACGAGTCGATGGTTCAGCATTTCGTCTTCGGGCTTGGATGAAAATCCCCCGAACGATTATTCAACGTTCCGTAGAAATAGCGTAGTCTTTGGTGTACTACGAAACCTAACTGTTTTACCTACAGTCGGTATTGTCGTTATCGTTGCTCAGCAGAAGCGTTCGTCGCGACTTCGCTCTATCGTTTAAACAACAAAAACGACTTCTTCTTTCCGCGATGCTGCGAATTCGAGGGTGGGTTAGGCACAGCTCGGCGCTCTCTACGCGATTGCCAGATTCAGTGTCATGGTGGTGGGTCTGGAGAACGCGGACGACCTGGTCGGGTCAGAGAAATCGAAACCGCTCGCAGAGTTCTGGCTATCGGTGTTGAATCGACTTAGATGTTCCGGGTTAGGAGATATAACCGACGTTCTGATGACCATCCTGGACACACATTCCGAGTCCTTGGTTAAGGCATCCGGCGTCTTTCTCTCGCGTTCCTCGATCGGCGTTTTCTCTCTGCAGGATCGCTTCGACGGCGAGGGAAGCCCATCCGGCACTCTGGTGTGCCTGATGATCGCGGAGAACGCCGAGGACGAGGTTCTTTGCTCGCGATTCAGGCCCAGTCGAGGAACTATCACGCTGGTGGGGGACGCTGTGACGCATGGTGTCGCTTGTAGTCTGTTCAACGGCGCCGGCAGGGGCGCGCATGATTTCGCGGTCGGAGGTGTCGTTTTCTGGTCGTTTCCATCCGTTTTCTCCGTGGACGATCGATGATGTGCTCGCATGCACGACGATTCCTCGTGCTTGTACAGATACGACTTTAGTGCGAACGCTTTGCCGCAACGGCTGCACACGTGCGGCTTGGTGTTCGAGTGCGTTTGAATGTGAGCCCGCAGGTTGGACTTGTCGGCGAACGCTTTGTTGCAGATTGTACACTTGAACGGTTTCTCGCCTGGTACAAAAGAGAAAAGGGATTATTACGAGAGCCTCATGGTTAAGTGAGTTCAAGTTCTTTTAGTAACTGATACTACGACGATAGAACGACCTGTACTGTTCCGTCAAAGGATACAGATTCATGAATTTATAACCACAATCACAAACAGTGGCGGATTTAACAGGGCGGCCGATGAGCAGTTGCCACCTGGGCCCCTGCTCGAAAGGCCCCGCCGGGGCCCCATCTTTGAAAAAAAAACATGATTTTTATCCAAACTATATTTTTTTCTTACACTGATCCCGTTTTCAGTAAACTACCGCTTTAGTTTCTCGAAAAATGGGCCCGCTCAGGAGGCCCCCTAGGGCCCTGTCTTCAAAAATAAATAATGATTTTATCCAAACATTTTTTCTATACTTTTCTGTACATTTACCCGCTTTTAGTAAACTACCTCTTCATTTTCCCGAAAAAATGGGCCCCTCCATGTTTGCCACCTGGGCCTTTTTTCTTAAATCCGCCACAGATCACAAACTATAATTATTAAACTCAAATCGATTCCATCTTTAATCCTCTAATATCCGAAGTCTTGGATCAGTGGCGGATTCAGAGGGGGGGGGGCGCAGGGGGCGCGCGCAAAATTGCTGATTTCGGGACCAGTTGCAATTTTTTTCAAAACGACGAAACGCGTCACTTAGCAAACTAATCCTTCTAGATTCTCAAAAAAACTAGATTCTCATATCATAACCCCCCCCCCTCAAGAAAATCTTGGATTCGCCACTGCGCCCCCCCCCCCTCACGAAAATCCTGAATCCGCCACTGTCTTGGATCCTACCTCCATCAGTTACAGTACTACTTTACTCAACCAATAGAAGTCAAACTTACCCGTATGAGTGCGTATGTGTCCCTGCAACAGCCATGGCCTAGAGAAGCATTTGCCACAATAGTGGCACTTGCACCCCTGATTATGCGTCCTCACGTGCATGCTGAACGCGGGCATGCTAACGTAGACCTTGTCGCAGTGTGGGCACCTCCTGGCTTTCTTATCTCCGAGGGACCTGTGCGTTTGCCTGTGTCTGGCCAGATTGGAGGAGGTCGAGTACTTCTTCCCGCAGTCAGGGCACTCGTGGTCCTCGTTGTCCTCGGACTTCGACGTCTCCGTGGAGGTGGAGGTGGTTCTTCGACTCTGGGGGATCGCCGAGGGTAACGACGGGGCTGGCTCCAATTCGGTCTTGTCCATCGAGTTGTCGGATACCTCGAGGCCCCGTCGTTCCTCTTGCAACCGGGAATGAGGATGAGGCGACACGCGGACGCCCAGAACCGTGCTCCTCTCCGAGTGGCTCTGCAGGATCTCGCGTTCGCTCTCGATCCTCTCGAAGAACAGCCTGGTCCTCTCGCCGAGCGTTTGCTCGTCCTCCAGGGTCCTCGGATGATCCTGGTACTGGGACTCCGGCTGCCTCGACCGCGGAGTCATCGTTCTGCCGTACTTGTCCGAGAATTGTGCGCACCTGGGCGAGGCTGGTTGCTGATAGATGACGTTGCTGGGGTGGATCAGCGTCCCAGCGGCCGCGGCTAGGCTGACTTCCGCCAGCTTCGTCAAATTGTACAGCTCCTCGGGGCACTCCGACGACGTCTCGCTGCCGCATTCGCTGGCGCCATCAGATGTCGGATGGTTGCCGCTGTAATCGGCCACTCTCACCCCTCTTTCCGGGCTGAAATCTGCGAAAGGAATCGGGAAGATCAGACCGGCTCCTTAGCATCGCTCGCGGTTCGGTTGCCGCGCAAACTTTATCCTCAACGTTCGAAATTGTCAGCTGGACTGGGAGCGATCTATTAGCGCCAGAGGGTTGCGTTCGCTCTACAATGAAATTTAGAGATGATCGAATCGCGGCACGTGCAATCGTTTATCATCGTTAACGAAGGTTTCTGCGGCACGGAAGCTTCTGGCGGGTGTCCAGAGGCACCTCGTGATCGAAATGAAAGATATTCTGATCGATACAACGATCTGATTACAACCGATTGTTTTTATAACTGAGATAAGATTATCCCAGAGTCTCTTTTAACTTCTTTTCGGTAACAGGTGACGCCTCGAAGAAACCTGATTCGAACAAGCGGCTCGTTTAACGAACCATTTATATTTACGTGCCTGAGCCGCGTATCGAGGCGGTTCGTAAAGCGCGCAGCACCTTCGCGAGTATACCGGCTGCTCTGTTTTTGGGGAGAACGGAAATAGAGTAGCTATCTGTTCCTCTCTCTCTCTCTCTCTTCGCCTTATCGTTCCCTTTCTGTCCGACCCGCGTATTTTCTGCGTATTTCTGTGTACATGTGCACGCGTGCGCGTGCACAAGTCGCGTTTGCACGAAAGCTTTGGAGGGGTTGACGGCATCGCGACGGTATGCGCCGCGTGAGCTTTGTGACGCACCTAGCGTCACCTATTCTTGAATCCGCCACGGTGTACCACCTCAATCGCGAACCAGCGACCAGCGAATTCCCTTGGCTCCCGTTCCGAAGCTTTAATCGGCGCGGAACAGCGTGGAAATCCTACCGAACGAGCTCGAGCGGGTCCGCGTTGCCATTAATGGGACACTCACGCGTTGATCCTCGAACTCATCGCCCAATAGTGTGCCCCAGCTACCGGAAGCTTTCACGAAAATAAGTGAAATCATTTCAAAGCCAGGCAATGGCTCGTTGACCAACGAGCCTCGACTATAAAGAACTTCTGTCGCGGTGGTCCACTCGAGGGACGCGGCGGCGAGCTTTTATTTTTAAAATCTAGCTACAACGCGGAACGCCGAGAGAGATTCTGGCACTGAATATCCGAGCCAGCGTTGAAGGAGCTAATTACGAGAGTAAACGTACCTCTTCCGGCACCGTCAAACTCCTCCTCAACCCCATTGTATCGGCGGCGGGTGATGAGAAAGGCTCGCGGCATTTTCTTCCTCTTTCGTGTTCCTCTTCTCTCTAGTCTCTTCCTCGAGCCACACAAATCATGCCTCGGTACCAGCGCCACTGTCACACACGATCACTGATAAGGTCAGGGCGGAAACGTTGTATCGTGCCCGATGGGAAACGACTCGCAGGCGCGCTTTTAATTATTGGCTCTCGCGTCGGTAGCGCTCGTGCCCTGGCACTTGTGGGACACCAGGGGTGCGTCCGCCTCGAGGATTTCGGGCGTAATAGTTGCTCCGGCTAAGATTCGGGGCTACATATAGGAGCGCAGCCTCCCTCGCCCTCCACCGTCGCCTCGTCGTCATCCTCGCCTTCTTCTTCTTCTTCTTCTTCGTCTTCGTCTTCTTCAGCTGCTGCGCGCCGCGGCTGCACGCGCTCAGAAGGGTGCCCGACTGGCTCGTGTGTCGCGTCGCGTCGGCTGCTTCTGTTTGCGTGGTGGCGAAGTGTGCGACCACCGTACGCACACCTTCGCGCCGCTCTTTCCATCTCTGCGTCCACCACGGGGACAATATCGTGGGGTGCAGCCTCGAGCACCGAGCGTAAGAGCTCATTACGCTCGAGCTAATGACGACTCTCGGTTACCTTTCTTTTAATTACATTTTAAGCTTCTTTTCTCCTCGTATGGCTAGAGTTCAGAGTGTTTAGAGGATCGCAAGGCCAAATGGCTTTGTAAATCAGCCCACCGTGTACTTTGGCGAAGTTTCACTAGGTTGTTGGAGATTTTAGAGTAAACCAGATGGCACGAAGGCAATGTTTATGTCTTTTCGTGCCAATGCTGTGAATAGGCATACAGTTTGATGTTTAATGGCGAGGTATCTGAATTCTGAATACCGTCGAGGACCCAGTTCCTGATCAGAACCCAATTCCTGATCAGTTTAGTATATAAATACCAAATAATAAGTTTATCGCGATACAAATTTATTCCAAAAAATTATTAAATAATTATGAAGTATTTTTAAATTTATACGCAAACATTTGATAGCTCATAGTAAAATGTTTTAGGTTGATCAGAAACTGCTCCCTTTGCATCTTAAGTGATCAGGAACTGGGTCCTTGACGGTACCACCACAATGTAGATTCGTATTTCGAGGAGGATTCCCGTTCTGGAAATTCTTTGAACAATGACGTCAGCAATTTACGAGCTGCGGTAAAGAATTTTAAAGTTACTAAAATATTTAGAATATTTTAATACAAATCCACCAACCTTGGAATTATTTTAAAGAACAACAGATGGGTTCGGAATGATTTTAAGAATATGAACATTTACAATCAGATGAACCTCAGGCCTGTTTACATCTCACATTTCTTTCTCGAATTCAGAGGCGCAGAACGCACTGGGTGGCTCCGAGCTGGAAAAATTTGTTCGAGCTCCTCTTGTTAGCCGGATTGCGAGTGTTTGTAAGAAAACGTTGCGGAGATTTATTTTTTCTTTGACGTGGGTCGAAACACGTGGGGGAAGGTAGTCCGGGGGCGGCCGCGATACGTATTGGTTTGTCTATAGAAAATCCCACTGAGCACTCTGCTTAATCGAAGTATTGCAATATTAGTAAATCAGAGATAAAAAATTTAAAATTACCACTGAAGTTTTATGATTAAATCTTCTCTGGCCCCTCGAATTTTCTGTAAACCCCAGAATTCTAAGACAGAGCTTCGCGGAATACACTGAAGTATTGCAATATTCATAAATCAGAGATAAAAAAATTACCACTTAAGTTTTATGATTAAATTTTCTCTGGCCCCTCGAATTTTCTGTAAACCCCAGAATTCTAAGACAGAGCTTCGCGGAATACACTGAAGTATTGCAATATTCGTAAATCAGAGATAAAAAAATTACCACTTAAGTTTTATGATTAAATTTTCTCTGGCCCCTCGAATTTTCTATAAACCCCAGAATTCTAAGAGAGAGCTTCGCGGAATCCACTAGAAAACCTTAATTCATTGGAGATTAAACCACGAACATTATTCCCACGAAATATCATCAGACCCTGGATTCATAGATCGAGTCGTGTCAGCGCAATAAAGCAATTTCAACCGAAAAAGGGCAGATCACCTACAGCGATGCCCATACCCGTAGCAAATGGAGGGATTCTATTTTCGTGCGGGCCCCCGTTGGTGGACAGATTTCGTTGGATCGACGGCACGCGCCCGATGTTCATTAACTGCCAGCGGTCCGCGAAAGGGAGGAAAGAAATGAGAAAGAAGCGTGCCGTTTCGCTCGCGGTTCCTTTGGGCCCCGCGAGGAAAAAAGGAAACGGGGGGAAGAAGCGCAAAGATGGTAGACGCGATTCATCAGGGCACGAGGGCCTTTTTGCTCGGCGAGCTGAGTGAGACTTCCTCGAAGCCCAGTCATCGGGGGGTACAAATGTTACGGGAAGCGAAACGATGAGTGGCACGCGCGCGATTTCGAGACCGACGCGGCCTTTCCATCTTCTTGGATAGCGAGAAAGTTATAACGCTAATAGCTTCGGATATAAAAGACAGCTTTCTCGGAATCGTCGATACCACGCCTCTGCAGAAACGCGTAGATTCACTCCGAGATACTTTGCTTCGCTTTATTAAGAGTGGAAATTTATTAATAAAGCGACAGGCTCGTTTCAGCCACTCCTTATCGATTACACTCTCTGCCTGGAAGTCTAATAATATTTTTCCCATTATCGCGTCTCTTTTGTAAATCTCGCGTCTGTAATCGCTAGTGAAGGATCACCGTGAAAAGGGGGCGGGAAATGGGAACCGGGGTTTTTCTGGGCAAGTGCATCGTGAACGGCGTCGCTCGGGCAAACAGAGACTATGCAGGCAGCGGGCTTTTTGGTCGGCGATTGAATGAATGCCACGCGAGTTAGTCAGCGTCGCGGTGCTAAATTCGGCGGACGCCTGGCGTCGCTCCAGAAGAACCACCCAGCGCACCAACCTGCTTCTATCCTGTAGCCGCCGACGAAACCGCGCGAGACCGACGCCGTTTTCGTATTCTCGCCAGCCACCTTCCTTCGCCCGTCATCGATGTTCCCCTGATGTCGCGAAAAATCCCACCTATCCACGGCCTTTCCGCGTCGACGCTCAAATTTCTTGAAGCAGCAGAACGTAGGCGCGTTTACTTCCCTTAGGATTTGCCGGGCCGGTAAAATGCGGTAAGCTTTAAGATGTGATAAGCTTTAAAATGCGATAAGCTTTAAGATGTGATAAGCATTCATATCTGATACGCTTTAAGATGTGATAAGCTTTAAGATGCGATAAGCTTTAAAATCTGATAAGCTTTAAGATGCGATAAGCTTTAAAATCTGATAAGCTTTAAGATGCGATAAGCTTTAAAATCTGATAAGCTTTAAGATGCGATAAGCTTTAAAATCTGATAAGCTTTAAGATGCGATAAGCTTTAAAATCTGATAAGCTTTAAGATGCGATAAGCTTTAAAATGCGATGAGCTTTAAATTGCGGTAAGCTTTAAGATGTGATAAGCTTTAAAATATGATAACTTTAAAATATGATAAGCTTTAAAATGTGATAACTTTAAGATATGATAAGCATAAAAATTAAACTTCTGATAAGCTTTAAGATGTGATAAGCTTTAAGATGTGATAAGCTTTAAAATACGATAAACTTTAAAATCTGATAAGCTTTAAAATGCGATAAACTTTAAAATGTGATAAGCTTTAAAATGCGATAAGCTTTAAGATCTGATAAGCTTTAAAATATGATAACTTTAAAATATGATAAGCTTTAAAATGTGATAACTTTAAGATATGATAAGCATTAAAATTTAACTTCTGATAAGCTTTAAAATGCGATAAGCTTTAAAATGCGATCAGCTTTAAGATCTGATAAGCTTTAAGATGTGATAAGCTTTAAAATAACACGTCGATGAATTTACACACAGAATTTCGTTCCACAGAACTTCTTGCGCTTCGAAGTCTCATACAACATTGACCGTTCCATTGTATTTCTGAGCTCGTCTCGCTCGTTGTTCCCCCGGACGGTATAGATCCCGGAATCCGCGACTCTGATTGTTTTCGAAGCGATTCAAAGAACAGGTGTCTTGGGGCCGCTATCGCAATCGCGGCGGTATCGACGTCGGTTCCTAAAAATAAAGTCACGAGTGTCTTAGCGTCCCAACTGACGCAACTGCCGACACTGGCCAAAAAGCTTTTCTCGCCGGATGGTTTTGTCGGCGTTGCGGGCGCGCCGACCGATGTAATTTACCTCGTGGCTCCTACGTTAATATAACCGATCGGAGCGGGGCATTCTACAGGTGCCCGAGCCGCGTTCCCGCGACGGAACGTGTCGCGTAAAACGCGTATTTTCGGCCCGCTTTGGAGCAGCTCCAGGTGCGGAGGAGGAAGTGCGTGTAAACCGTCACGAGTAGCTGGATGGATGTATCGCGGCACCACGTGCACCGCCATTATTCATTCAGAAGAGGATGGAAAACTTTTACGCGTCTATAAACAAACGCTCCGGCACATCGCCGATTGGCGGGGATCGATCCGACGTGCGTGCAATCTTTGCGGTCGAGACGGCTTCCGAATACTTTCCTGGCTTTCGGCTTCTCCTAAAACCCTCGCGCAAATATACAACAGGAAACGAATGAAAGGAAGCTTAAAATATACGTGCATTGAAACTTGCTCTTAATCGAAACAGAACCAGTCGAATTTGATGTACGAAGCATAAAGCTGCGAATCCACGATCAGATCTCACTCGAGATTTTTCCATCGCGAGACAAAAATCTCATCAACAACTAAATATAAATAATAGAAATAATCGAGTGAGATAAGATTTTTGAAAATATATCATGAAACTCGTCTCATGAGAATCTAGCTTCATGAAACTAATGACAAAATAATTAAAAAATAATAAAATAAATAATCGTCTGATGAGATTAAAGTCTCAAGTCTCAGTCACTGTACTTTTATCTCGTCGTGGATTCGCACCTTTAAGATACAGTTAAGGAACTAGTTTCTGATCAGTTTAGAGGGTTTCCCGCTTTAATATTTATTTTTAACCTAATAAAACATTAAACCATAGACTTTTTTTATACTAAAAGTTGAATTAATGCTTAAACTTGAAGGAAAAATTTTAAAAAGTTGAAAATAAGTATATAATTTAATTATTTATAAGGTATGAAATAATAAGGTGACTGGGAACTAGTTTTTGATCATCTAAAATTAACAATACTAACTGCTTTCACAGACAACACCTATATTTTTGAATTATCAGTTTTTATGTTAGTAATTATTTCAAGCAATTGTTTATTGACATAAACTCAAAAGAACGATTTATTTCATGAACTGATAAAAAATTAGTGCCTGATCAAGAACTAGTTCCTTAACGGTACTTATACTGAAACTGGTTAAGCAGTAGTACTGTCCCGAATGGTTAATCAGGCTCGTGCCAAGGAGGGTGAAATAGAGGGGATGTTTTTTGCGCCGGATCGGGAAAACAGGGTCATTAAGCGTGATCCTGTCCCGTGAAAAATAAATGCTCGTTCGAGGGTGTCTCGCTCTCGAGAAGTATCCGGAAACGCCTGGTACTTCTTATAAATCAGCGTCGGTACCCTCCCTCTTTCCTCGGCCATGTCATTTAGCGAGAAGTTTCTGCCGCGGGGGAGAGAGAGAGAGAGAAAAAAAAGGGAAAAGCACGCGATCGCTATTTAAAAGGCCTCGTAGGTGGGTGGCTTTTTAGCCGCGGTGTATACCGACGTAGGGAGAGAGAGGGCTTCGACTTCGCTGTTCGGCCTCGGCATGGGGTTGCCGTGCTATTTTCAGGCCGGTGGCTCGATGCAGCTGTCGTGTTCCTCGGGTAAACCACCTCTCTTCTATTCCACGGTCACTCGCGGGACAAGGTAGAACCGTACGGATCGGAATTCTCGAATTCGCCATTCGAGAATTCGCCGGGGATGACGCGGCCTGCTCGGTTCTATTTTCTAATTCAAATCGGGGGAACATGCTCCGCCGTTCTTTTACTTACTCTGGAAACCCACGGCTGTTCCCTCTCTCCTCGCATTCCTCCCTTACTCTTTCCCCTCTCGAATACCATTCTAATCGACGTTCACACTTTACGCTCCGGTCTTTTTCTCTTTCAGATTCTTTGTCCTTTTTCAACCCTGTTGCTCTTTCATCCGAACATCTTTGTTCCATCTTATCCAGAATTCTTTATGATTTAAGAGTCGGCTGTTAATAGAATCGAGGGTGGAATATTAGTCAATGACGGTGTTCATTTTAGGCAGAGTAAATGGTAAGGATGAAGAAATGTTACATCGACGCGGAGATGGAAAGACGTTGGAGGGCGGAATGGGAGGAATTTAATTGATTGCCTCCAGCAACGGCAGAAGCTTGCGCTGGAGAATGGAAGACACGAAGATGACGAGATTCGAAGTTGCTGGCGTCGGGCCAGCCGAGATTTCCAGCCGTCTACGTGTACTTCCAACTTTCATCCGTCTCCTCCTCTAGCCGCCGTATACGTCCTCTAGGACCTAGGGTGCAACGACACCGGGTCTTAGATGACAATTTTCTATTTACAGTCCGTGACTCATTGCGCGAGTACTCCTTCTACGCGAACAATTCGCTCGTTACGGTGCCGTCGGTGGTGGCCGATTCGAATAACGGCCGAAAACTGTGCTTGAATCGCCGAACACCGCCGAAGCTCGGGCAGCCTCGAAGGATTCGACGAAGCCCCGGGTGCTCGTCGAGCGACAAGTTCGTGATCCATCCGAGGGGAAGAGGAGTCGGTCGAGAGCAGTGAGAAAAAAAAGAAGAAGTCGAAAGAGTATCAAAGGCAAAAAAATCCCGACCGGAACGACCCTTAATTTAGTTTCGGGTGCAAGAGGTTAACGCGGGGTGGGGACATCCGTGGAAGTGCTTCCACGAGGGGAGAGCACCGTCGTTCGAGCACGTTGGCTCATGTTTGGAGGAATGTCTTTGGGTATAAAGGGAGACAGTTCCTTCCGGAGACAGCTAGCAGCCGCCTGTTTCAACCCCCTCTGCTCCCCCGCCGATTTATTCCCTTTCTCTACATGGCTCCTCTGTGTTGCCAGCCGTAGATACACCCTTTACCACTTGCTCCCCATTAAAATCGAAAGAAAGAACATTCTCGACCAAAAGTCATCTCGAGCTGCTGAATTAATTCTGATAAATCTGTAGTAAGGTAGTTGACCCAGTCGTCGATCGGTACCCAGTCGTCGATCATTTGAATTAATATTGAGATTTTATAAGGTTTTTGAACAATATTGTGTAAAGGACAAAATTGCAAGTTAATATTTAAGAGTCTTTACCTACATATATCATCACAATATTGTTCAAAAACCTTATAAAATCTCAATATTTAAGTGATCGACGACTAGGCCTAAACCGATCGACGACTGGATCAACTACCTTACAAGTTAATTATTAAATACAAGTTGTTCATTCTCGGCGTACAATTACCTACACGTTAACTGTGGAACACCCAGAGGGGGTGCCAAAATCAGGCCCTGGAACCCCCAAAGAATTGGCTTTGTGAAAGACAAGAAAACTGGAGCTTATTCTTTAAATAAATTTTTATTATATTATAAAGATTGCCTGTATCTTATAAATCTGTTATAACTCTATCATAGCTTATAGGGTAGATGCACCATTTGTGGCCACATTAAGATATTGTACCAGTTTTGGCCACTTGTTAAAAAATATAATATTTTTCCGTGTAAACAATAATTATAACCTTATATTTCGGGCGGTATACTAAACAAAATATTTATGATGTGAAATTCTCCACATAATAATGATCTGGAAGCAATTTAAAAATAATAGCGAATTCGGTACCTCGCACTGACTCTGTGCTGGTGCCAGAAAATGACTTGGATTGGCTAGCTCTATAAGAATCAACCAATCCAAGTCATTTTTTGCCACATTTTGGCACCAGCACAGAGTCAGTGCGAGGTACCGAATTCGCTATAAGATAATTATGCACATGGCCAAAAACAGTGCAATGGCCACAAACGGTACTTCTACCCTAACTTCGCTTTATTTTATGTAACCAAAGGGTGACCACCCGTGCAATAGTAATAAATAAATCGAAAGTGAAGGAAGCTTAATGATCCTACGATTAATTGCAGGCGGAGGAGATTGTAGAACGAGCCGGCTTCGCAGGTGGCACGCAGGCATGCAAATCTAAAGAGGGTCACGCACACGAGCACGTGCTCGCATTTTGCAGAACCTTTTTCAAAAGCCGGTGGCGATCAGCTGGCCGTTACTCCCTCTTCCTCCCCCCGCCTCTTATCTACCTACCGGCAGCGAGGGTGTGGGAGGCGGGAAAAAAGAGAATTAAAAAGGATAAAAATGAGCACCCCCTTCGTCCGCACCCGCATCCTGTGTGCCAAGCACGGTGCTTTCGTAAAAACCGGCCCCGACGTCGTCGGTCCCCATTCAAAATGCGCGAGTCACGAGGGCTCATTCACAAGTTTCACGACGAAATCCTACACTCGGACCGGACCGTCTGCGATCTTGATCAGAAGACCGAGCGAAGGGGGCGAGAGGGCGGGCAAAGGACCGCGATACGTTCCTTTCCCTCGGGACCTCTCGCTGCTGGATTATATTCACGTGATTTTTGCTCGTCGCTCGAGAAAAAGAGCAACGCGCTCCTTCATAATGCACGATGCAATTTAAACGCGGTGCGCGCACATGGAGTTCACTTTCGAGGGGTAATCAGCTGATTGCGCGTACCAGATCTTTAACACTAGCTTTACGGCACCCATTCCACGGATTTCGAATTTCGAAGAGGAATAACGAAAGAACGATAGCATTAATTATAAACAGTCAGTAGCGTAAATTAATAATTCTATTCGAAGAATTTATGCGCACATTTATTTCCTCCTAGGCCTTCTAACTTTTAAGATAAATAGTTAGTATACCTATTTCTACGGAATTACGGCTAGTTGCATAAATAATCCTTATATATTCGCTTCATTCGCAAAATTATTACTCCAGTAATAAATATAACAGTAAAATCAACGTCCCTACTGATTGTGAGTAAATATTTACTGCTCCGGATTCGATAACTCAAATCTCAGTAATATTTCCTGCTTTGTCGATAAGCACGAGGATAAAGAACGATCTTCAGTCGAAGAAAAAAAAATCGTATCACGTTAAACTTAATATTATTAGTTACCACTTGTGGGATAATTTCTGGGAAAATTCTTTTTACTTACTAGTAATTTATTTAGATATACACTTAACTTATATTTAACTTGAATAAATCAATCTTTGAAAGAAAATGTGCATTTCCGTTTACCCGTCAATTCGACGGGTGCTGATAGAAATAGGAATATAAGAAATGTCCGTAAACCTAGCGTTAAACGATGGTTAAAAGTACCTGCGGTGGAATTTGAAAACGAAATTGTATTCCAGTGCGAATAAAGAAGAGCTTAATTACTGGAACGTTTCCTTTCGAGAATGGTGTATGTGTGTAATTAATTTACTCTGACGGATGCACCGACGTGAGCAGAAAACGATATTCGTAGAAAAAGGAGTCCATTGATCCCCGCCGTGACAGAAGCATGGTTAATGACCGTGGAGATTATTGCTGGTTGGAAATCTGGAGAATGTTGATGACTTCCGTTCCGGACATCGAGTATCGGAAGCGCCGGGATGCAGGAGCACGAAGAGGCGAGCCGTTAACGTACATACGCACAACGGATACCGTTCGTCGATTGTTCCGCGGGAGCGTCTGCTTTCCAATGGATACATCTCCTGTTGCAGTAGGTGGTTCTCCTATTGCCCCGCGGCGCAGACCGCGTGCCACCCTGACCCTCCCCCGGTTTGATTCTCTTTCTTCCATTGCCGTCGTCCAGACGGCTTCAAGGAGGAGATGAAAAAATGAAGGGGACGGAAGAAGAGGAAGTGGGCTAGACGATGAGGGACGCTGAGGTCGTAGTCCTGAACACTTTGCTGATGGATCCATGGAATTCTCCCTTTCTCTCTTAGTCGCCCTACAATCTTTTAATCAACTTACCGAATAATTTATACGTGCTTCTCGAAACTACAGGTGTGTCAGCGGGCCAACTCACCTGGAAGATTTAACCGTCTAGGAAATTTAACTCAAGACTTAACCGTCTGGGAAATTTAACTCAAGACTTAACCGTCTAGGAAATTTAACTCAAGACTTAATTGTCTAGGAAATTTAACTCATAAGACTTAACCGTCTAGGAAATTTAACTCAAGACTTTACCGTCTAGGAAATTTAACTCAAGACTTTACCGGCTAGGAAATGTAACTCAAGACTTAACCGTCTAGGAAATTTAACTCATAAGACTTAATCGTCTAGGAAATTTAACTCAAGACTTAACCGTCTAGGAAATTTAACTCATAAGACTTAATCGTCTAGGAAATTTAACTCAAGACTTAACCGTCTAGGAAATTTAATTCAGGGCTTAACCGTCTAGGAAATTTAACTCATAAGACTTACGGCCGATTTCTTTACCTTCAGTAATCTTCCGGTCAGTGAACGACCAATTGGTTTAGAGCATTTAAATGCTCGAAGCCAATAGGATCCTATCATTTGGCAGTTATGTGGAACATAACTTTAACTGGAAGATTACTGAAGGAGAAGAAATCGACCGTTAACCGTCTAGGAAATTTAACTCAAGACTTAATTGTCTAGGAAATTTAACTCAAGACTTAATTGTCTAGGAAATTTAACTCAAGACTTAACCGTCTAGGAAATTTAACTCAAGACTTAACCGTCTAGGAAATTTAACTCAAGACTTAACCGTCTAGGAAATTTAACTCATAAGACTTAACCATCTAGGAATCTAGATAGTAATCTGTATTATTCTATTTAATAGTCCATGGTACGCCAAGGTTGTCGATACGTTGTTATCGTTGAAGACAGAGTGGTGGTTCCCACCGAGAAATCTGCTCGGTGGAAAAGCTTGTTGGGGGGGTTAAAGGACAGGAGGGTCGCAGACACCGAGTCACCAGCAGGAACGGGCACGCGACCGACACGCGCCCTTCTTCCTTCTCTTTTCTTCCTATCTCCCCTCTTTCGGCGCTTCTTTTTCCACCGCAGCTTCCCTGTGCCCGCACATGCATTCATCTCTTACCACGTGATCATCTTGAGTTTACGCGCGCGTAGGGGACGGAAGGCCGGTGGTCTATCCGTGTGATTAAGGTAGCGTAATTTCAACATTACTTCAAAGATGTTTCTCATCACCTCTTTCTAATATTACAGCTATTCCCGCGTTTCTGTTGGCGCCATGATTAAGTTCGCGTCTCGGATCCTTCTTCATTGATGGCTCAGCGAGTTTCTTCGCCTCATTGATGCACCAGGTTCCCTTCTGTGTCTTTAAAAATCCTGCACCTCCTCAAGTGACCTTCGGTGCACGTGGATGCTCATTCAGATTTCCTCTTTCTAGTGGCCCATTGAAGAACCCAGGCGCAACTAGGAGCGCACCTACCACCTTATCTCACCTCTTTAGACTGCCTCACTGGGCGGCGAACATTACACCGTGGGAAGGATTGGAGAATTATTTTCAAGAACTTCCTGGAATCAAGTCGCCTCGTGCTAGGCTTTCCTCGAGGATCTTCATTCAATGTGGAAACTGGAGCTGCGCTATGACTCTTTGTTGATGTCTCTGGACACCGCGGCGAGGTTCTGCGAGGAATGATTAAGGTCGATGAAGACGAAAATGTGATCTGTTGTCGTAACGAGGGAAATCGGACGTCTCTAAGTATAGCTCCTATTTGCATGCGGATCAGGGACGGATCAGCTCGGGTTGCCAAGCTACTACAACGCGCGAAGTCTAGAGGGCTCGTAGGACCAAATTTTTCAACCTATTCCTCCCTTGACGCCTTTTAAGTAAACACACCGGCGTGCTCGAGTTTCCGAAATTCATCCCGAACGAAGGAAATAGACGTTGCTCTTAAAGTGTCAGGTTTCTCACCTGCCGGTTAGAGAGATCGTTTAATCGAAAGCCTCTTTGGTACCATTTACGTCAACTAGTTTAATGATGATTACGAACTTGGCAATGCTCTGAAAGAAGCGCCGACGTTGCGCAACGAGATTCCCTCCTTCGATCCAGGAATACTGGCCACGGAGTCTCTCCTCGCCAATTCCTTCATCCTTCCTATGACGAAACAACGCCCACAGAAGATTGCGATCCCTTTTACAAGGGCTAGTGGAGGATTCCCGATGATCGTTATTGTTCCACGATCACAAAGGACCAGGCAGTACTTGCCAACGAGGAAAACACTCGGCTCGTGCCAAGATCGTTTAAAGATATGTACCTTTATGCAGAACACTTTATGACTTCAGCGAAACGGATGGCTCTCGAGCTGTTTGTAAACATTCGCAAACAAAGCAAGAAGGGAACACAACACCGGGCGGGAATGCCAAATAATGCGACACAAATGAATTCAAAGATCACAAGTCACAACAAACATCCCACCGACAGATTGAGATGAACGGTCTAGGAAACGTACCAAGAGCATCGAGTGGCACACGAGTATGACCTTCCGTTCGGCTTGAATTGTCCGAAGCTCCCGCCGCTCGAACGGCTGGCTAATCACCAGCGATCAAGCGTTTATAATTACGAGGATGCCTGGCGTTGGCGCGCGAGCCCCCGCTACGATTTAATCGTCGCCGTTTCAATTATTCTTCTGGCTACCTGTCACCGGAGGCGCGTATCCGTGGATCCGGTCGATGCCAATGATCGAAAAATAGATCCTAGGCGCAACCTGTTCGAAATAGCCGCGGTTGAAACCTGTAACGCCGACGCGTCGCGTGGGCCGTTAATGCCAACGCGTTGAACACGCGGATCGGTACTCGATCGGCGAACATCCCGACGCAGAGCCGATCGGCTGCTGATCTCCGCAGGCGATGGCTTTCACTTAGCATCAGTTGAAGTGTCCTATCGATAGAATTGATTGAAATCGATCGATCTCCGAGCGACGTCGAGGTGGAAGTCTCTGTCATTAATCGTGGGACCCTCGACGACCCTCGCGGCCAGGTGGTGGGCCCTCCGCGATTCGCGGGGCCGAGCGGAGATCATGCTCGAAGGTGTCTAAACCAAGGGGAAGGAAATCTAATTATAGAAGTCGTTGTACCGCGTGCTGAAAGTGGTGGAGGGTGTGAGTACGGGTGCACGAATGAGAGAGAATCGGTTGCATTGGGCGGCCATAAAATGCAGGCTGCATCCGCCCGGCGCAGATGTACTTGGAACGGAGCTCCAGCACCAAGACCACGAGAGACCGAAAGGATCTCTCGTTTCGGGGTTCTCTGGCCTGCCAGATATCGGGGACAATGAACCTGGACCGCGTGGAAACGCGATAGACACGGATTCCGAGGATTCCTCCCTGACTCGGAAGATCGATCGCGAAACCAGCCGCGAAGTGGCCCGTGTAACGTTAGACCAACACGAGGCTCGGCGATTTCCAGGCACCCTGGTCTGTTTAATGTGTACAATGTACATTCTTCGAGCTAAAGTGCAGAATGGAAGCTTCTGTTATTAATGGAGGCTTCTATTATTGAATACGAATTACTCACCGAGGCGAAGCGTCTTGGAGCGAATGATCCATTCGGACTGTATGCTCCTCCGACTACTTGTAGGGATCCTAACAAGGACATCAGCTGGTTGCCTTATCGTACGTGGGTTCTTTCATTACGCCGTTCATTTATGCTGCGGCCATGTGGCTCGGTGGTAATCCTTCCTGCGGCGCTTCCTGTTTCTTACTGTGATAACAAAATGTTTTACCCCGCAAACGTTTTGACGTAGTTCAATCTTCCATGATAACGAATTTGAAATAATTCCTCTGTGCACGGTGTATAAACATATTTGTGGGAAGACCACCGCAGCGGAATTCTGTCCTCCTTATTTAAAATGTTCTATCCAACATTTTTCCATTTTTCAAGAAATATTGAAATATTTAAAGCACCATCTTCTACCTTTTAAGTAAAGTTAGAAAACCCTACGTGCTTCGTAGAGATCTAGAACAGCTTAATATATTTATTTTTTTATAAAAACAGCACAAAGAAAATGACAAAACTCCAGGTTTCTTGGATGTTTCGAATTGCTAGATAGGATATTTTAACTAAAGAGGGTAGAATTCTACATATTCCTTGACCCAGAAATTCAAGGTCAATTTTTTTATTTTAACCCTCATCCGTTCCTCATTTGACGAACAGAATTTGTCTCTCGGTGTCAAATTGACACAGTGGTGTGAGATCGATGAAACGACAAGGTAAACAGTTATTTCTCGATATTTCTTTATTCAAATTGATGAGTTACATTTACATGACTTAGATCTTTCAAAACTTTCGCATAAAATAAGACGATGTGCAGGATACACTGCTTGTTCACAAGAATCACAAATAATAGAACAGTATAACTTATTGCGGAGAAAACAAAATATGTCAAATTGACACTAGGAACGGATGAGGGTTAAATTTGTGTTATTTTTCATTTTCAAATAAAACAAAAGGCTTTTGTTAATACCTACAAAAAATTTCACTCGCTGTGAAAAAATTGCATTCTAAAATAAGTATTTATAATTAAACATAAACGGCGGGGAAAAGCGAATCGAGGAGCCAGATCGGGTCCTGGATCAAAGGTATATGACACGCTGCCGTATCCAACGAGAACGGGTGACACGTTTATCGCCGATCACAACTGGCACCAGCCTCTTGGTCGCCGACTGGCCCAGCTGTGACATTTCGCGCACGATCGTGCTCGGACCCCGGGGCCGATTATTATTGCTTCCTCTTTTCTCCCCTTTCGCCTGTGAAAGTAGCCGCGCGTGTGCCCGCGACGCGGCCATGTAAGGCCTAGGCGGGGGTGCGTGCCGGTCGCTAATTTTAGTACCGTCTCCAGGGTTCCTGGAGTCGTCGGCGAATCGGCAGCTGGTGATTCAAGACGGTAGCCTTGCACGTGGCTACGTGTCTCACCGTTCACGCGCCACGGACATCCCCCTTGTTTCTCCTCTCGATGGAGGTCGACGTGTCCACTCCAGATGTGCGTTGCATCTGATGTCACCCGATCTTTGCTACATCGCTGGATGCTGCGTCGATTATCGGAACCACGCCGCGCGCAGCTTCCGATCTAACTGAAACAAGTTGATCTAAACGAAATTAGAACCGAAGGAACCCTTCGAGGCCATTCGCTACACCGTTGTATTCTTTGGGTTGCTTTTTTTAAAGGGGAGGTGTATAACAAATGCCATTAATCAGATCTTCCATCGAGTTGATTATTTGAAAGAAAAAAATTGCTAAACGAAACCTACGACTTCCATGCGTTCAAGGTGCCACATCCCTTTAAATCTTTGAAAGTTCATCGTCGCGTTTACGTTCAGGTGTTCCTCGATTCCTCTTGGCATTTGGTATTGGGCCCTTTAACTGTGGAAAATGAGGGGGTGAAAGGGGGAGGATGAAGGGATGCGCGTGTCTCCTCGGCAAGGAACTAAAGGGGAAGAGATGAGGCAGAAGGAGATCTGGCGGCGGCTGGTGCAGCGGATGTTTGAAGCTGCTGAAACTGAAGCGGTGGTTCCTTTCGCGTTCCGTCTCTGTCTTTCCTGCCGCGTTTCCTTCGTCAGCTACCCGCGATCGCGGTGAAACACGGTCCGCGGGAGGAAGCACCTCGGCGGATGTGATGTTTAGGACACGACGCGGACAAAAAATCTTCACCGTATAAATAGGCAAACGGTGGTTGGCACCGCCGATGCCGGTTAACTTTTGACCCACATATTTCCACTGATTGTTTGTGAAAGCCCGAACCTCCCCTTTTTTTCTCCCCCAAGTCGCCTTCGTCCACATTTGCATAGCTGAGAAGACTTTCTCTGGCTTCACTGACTTCACTTCTTTCAAATTAACGTTTCCAATTTACGTGCAAGCACGAATTCAAAAAGTTCTCAAACTTTGTAGGTATATGTAGGGGATTTCCTTTTGATTGCATCGCAATTTTTGTTTGCCGTGCAAATTCACTCTAAGGGGGTGTAATTGACCCCTAAAAATCCGGCTACTTTCCGATTTTTTGTTATAACTCGTGAACCGTAAAATAATTTTTTTTACCAAATGATAGATCTAATTAAAAGAAGTAACTATTGTGTTGAAACTTTTTTCTATTTCTTTCAGTTCGCGAGTTACAACACAAAATTGGATAATAGCCGAATTTTCAAGGATTAATTTCACCCCCTTCGAATGAATTTCGACAGCAAACAAAAATTGTAATCAGGAGGAAATCCCCTACATATTTACAAAGTTTCAGAATTTTTTGAATTTCCAAAGTTCCTGGCGTTGCCTGGGTTAAATATTTTTTTTCCATGAAGGAGTTGGAGTTCTTAAAAAAAAAATTCTTAGCGAGCACCTAGGGGTTAATAGGAACCCACCCACCAAATTTCATGGTCATGGATTCCGTGTTTCCAAAGAAATCGTGATGAGTCAGTCAGGACTTCTTCTTTTATATATTACACATAGATTACCGCACGAATATCGATCGCATCGAATTAATCAATACTCGAGTATCCATCTAAATATGAAAATGTTCATAACCCCTTCACTTGTCTTTCGCGTTTGCAAAACCACGATTATCCAGAGACGACAAAACGAGTATCATTGTCATCCGGGCTATTTAATCAATTAGAACACCTGTCTTTATCCATCGTCGCTTCACTTTAACCAACAATAGGCTTAACCCTTCGTGGTCACACCTTCTTATAATCACAAGTTGGTCACACGGGGTTCACTGTACCCCAGCGTCATTTTTTGTTACCATTGTCGTATTTTTGAATCTTTTAACTTTTCAGTGATAATTCTACGTTCGTAATACTTATACAGTCATGGTCTAATAGTCTTTTTCTAGAAATGTAAATTTTGATATGCTAAAATTTGTAGTTGAAAACGAGCGATTTTCCATCGTCGTGGTAAAATACAGATTTTTTAAAAAGTTTTTTATTTTTTTTTTGGCGTTAAATCCCCTTTGTAAGATGTAAAGGTGTGGAATTTCAAATCAAAAATTGCTCTTGGGGTACAATACACCCCGTGTGACCACGAAGGGTTAAATATACTGTCTTCCATTTCTCCGGGAATCCCCCCATTTTCAACGAGATAATTGTTGGACAACAGTGGATTCCAACGGAGCTAAACGTTTCGGTAACATGATCACCATAAAGAGCTGCACTTGTTGGCCTGTTTCCACTCAGGTTTCGGTAGCCAAATCTTTTCTGACCTGCAACCTGCTGGCCCGCAGAGAACCGCACGACACGACCCTCTTCACAGCGAGGGTCGCGCCCGGTATAATAAAATGATTAAGCAATAATGCACTTAGTGTGCTCGACTGTAAACAATTCCATCTAGCCCCCGCCGTATTTAGCGCCCCCTTCCCTTTCAGCGCCGTACTCTATAGAGATAAATGTTAAGTGGCAGCGAAGAAGTATATCTTTGTAATATGTAAATCGACGATGTTTATGGGCCAATTTGGTGAAAGCCAAAGGGGTGCGCGACGCGTGGATCACAGTCAGATATGCTCGACACGTGGTTGTCGATAGTCCGGGCTCCTGCCGAGAGACGCGGACCTCCCGGTGTCGTCCGACCACCATGTGCACCGAAACCTCGGTGTAGCCGAGTCCCTCGCAGGTTTTTAAATTCCCTTCGTATTTGTCCTCGGTGTCACCGTGGCCGAATGGCGCGTACGGAGAAAAAAAAAACCAACCGGAGCAACCGTCCCCGAAAGACCAACGCACGGTTTACACCGAGGAGGTGTGCTCCTCGATGGAAATTTAAATAGATCTCGTCTGTACGGCGAGCGCGGGCCGTGTACTCCGCGGGAGAGGTTGTCTCTCTTGACAAGATGGACTCGTAAAAAAAACAGAAAGAAAAACACGAAAGGTCGAAGTTCAAAGGGGTAATTAATATCATGGTTTACCCCAAGTGTGTTGGTTTCCACTTTCCACACGGTCAACCCTAATTTCTACTAAGAATTGTATTTTTTTTTTTTTGGCAGAAGTTTGGGGATTCAAAAAATACTTTAAGGGTAAGGGGAAATTAGGAAATGTCACGAAACAGCGTTATCGAGAAAATTAAGTTTTAATAATTTAGTCCATCGGTAAAGAAAGAAGGTTCAATGAATTTAATTTTTATATATAAGTTTCTTCATAATTAGACAAAGAGAGGGGACATTCCGTATTTTGTTATAGTGCATGGTGGATATGTCCTGTTTTTAATTAGTTTTCCTGTTTTTATTTGAATTTTACAACCGTTTGTGACTCGACATTTCTGTAGTTCCTGTTGCCGCCAACAAAATCTTAATATATAAAGCAGAAAGTGTTTGTGTGCTTGTCTGTCGTCTAAAAACTTTCTAACGGTGAATTCTGGGGTCCCGAAATGTGTCCAAGCTCATTCTAATCGACATAAATGAGACATATTTTCACCCCAAAAAATACATAAAAGAATTTTTTATAAAATCAGAATCTCAATTTCGAAAACTGAACATACCCTTCACTCAAGGCGAACGTTATTAGCGCAAATGGATTTACAAATTAGAAACGGTTCGATCAGGTCGATGCTAAAAAAGTATCGCGAGCCTTGCAAACGGCACTGGAAAGGGCACCCGCGGTGGGTGTATTTTCCATTGTGGCTGTCACCTGCTCTTATTGCTTGGCGAATTGTAGCAAACCGACGTCTGAAGTGCACCGGGTGCACGGCTGATTCATAAGAACACGACACCCTTACTTTTACGACACATTGCGCGACCCATATGCCTCTTAAAGTTCTTGTTATTCATTTGGGTATTCAGATACGAGCTAAACTTGGACAAGTGCCAATTACAATTTTAAAAATCAACGCCACCTAGTATCGTAGAATAACAGACTGAAAAATACTAAAAATCGAAAGACTCGAACGTCATCGTTTTCATATCCAGGACATCGTAAAGCCACTTGGGCCTGAAGATCATTTTCAGGGTGTGTGGAAACTGGTACCCCTCGAAGCAATACGAGACCTAGGGACGAGGCTCGTGGGAAATGCAATTCTTCAGTGTAAACTAAATGGTAACGCAAATATAGGCAACTCACGTCGATCGGGAAATCAGGTGGATACGACTGGTTTACTGCGATATGGAAGAATACGCTGACTGTAACACGAGGTTCGGGGAACGCTGGGGTGGGTACGCTCCAAAGAACCTCGTAGGTATAAAATTCCGTAGTTCTTTTAAGCTGAAGACCAACGAAGGTCGCGTGAAACATCCAATCCTTCAAAGGCTACAAAAGCATTGCACAATATTCACGACTACCTGCGCGAGCAAATATTTTCAGAATACTCGTACTGGTAATGCATTCCAAGTCTTCATTTCTTGAATCACGCATTCTAGGCCGTTTTGCGCGTTCAAGCCACCATTCGTGGGCCACTCGTTCCCGTAGCGGCCCATTTTCCGTACAGTCCCGCATCGGGGGTTGGAAGAGAGCGGGCCCTAATTTCATTTTTATCAGAAGCTTTTTCTTTCGTGTGGAAATGATACTTCCCGCACTTTCTACACACCATATTATCAATGATCTTCAACGCATTGAGAAACGCTTGATTGACGCACCTTTTAACGAAATCAGTCATGCAGCGATAATATCCGTAAGAATGATCGGTGCGTTCAACACACACATTGAACATCGACCGTTGTTTTCCGCTATGCATCTTCGCGGAAGATTATAGGGATCGTAATAGCGAGTAGATCCTTTCGTCGAGCTTTCAAGGATTTATTTCAACGAATAATTACATTCGTCACTGCGTTCGTGTTAAAAAAAAAAAAAAAAAAGAAACGAGAAAAGATCGTCGAGGACTTCGTGCTTCCGCTCGTGCGTGTTTCTTCTAATCGCTATACATACATACATACATACGCCTACAGTCGTATACAAGACATACCTAAGTACACGGATTAAAACGCGGGTACACAATTAAATTATACGAAGACTTTAGTTCAGACAAACGGCTGTCTATATAAATACGATATATTAAAACTTATGCCGAAGTTAACAGTCGCTTTTTGAATTGTTAGGATGATCCTGCTGAGCCCTCGCCGCCTTCGCCGACGCGTCTAAGCCTGTAACGGCCGCCAACACTTGGAACAAACTCTCCATTAGTCTACTAAATATCTCTGACATCTCGTCGTCCTTTCTCGTGACCACAAAAATATCTGCAAATAGAGAAGTTACAATTAGCGACAATCCCGACGCAGTTCTGCATCGCCGAGCGTTCACAAGTTACCAGATCTCTCTTGTCCTAAGTATTTGCAGTACATATTAACAGCAGTCGTCACATCGTCGTCGTCGTGAAACGGGTCGCCAGGCCACTGAGCTCTGTGCAGTCTTACCGCTTCAAGAGCGGGACACCATCGCGCGTTTCTCAGCAATTCCGCGACTCGAGCTACTTCTTCTACGGCGCCAGTGCCTGGCAGAGGGCTGGGGCTAGGAGTTGGCGTCGGTGTGCCTCTTTCGCTCTCCGTGCTCTCTTCGAGCGCTCTGCTCAGAGCGATCTTCATATTAGCGATTTCTGCGGATATGTCTTGAAGAGGGATTGGCACGTTCCTCGCGGCGTTCATCAGAGTGCCTAACATCTTGTTTGAGGCCTCGATTAAAAGTAACAGTTGGAGATGAAGCTTGTAAAGCGCCCTGCCCAGATCTAGCAGCATTTCTTCAAGGCCTGCCTCAGTGGCATGGCCACCTCCTAGTGACTGAAGCTTCGCTGATGCTTTAGCAGCTTCCAGACACTGAAAGGGTTTTAAACAATTAGGCATTAGTAACAGGGCATGTGCAGGCATTCGACAAGTGACTACTTACTTCGGTAGCATGGTCTTTTTTATCCAGGAACGTTTCGAGATGCTCTTGGATTTCCAACATTCCAAAACGCAAGGATTCGTTCAATCTTTGGTTCGCGAAGATGGCGATCGAAAACCATATCAAAGGCGGCTCACACTTTGAACTGAGCAACTCTGCGTGACTGGACAAATGATAGCCCAGTTGAGTGGAGGCGGAACTGCCGTTACAGAGTAACGCGCTAGCTTCTCGCGTGAGGGTTACAGATTTACAGCTCACGTCCTAAAAAAGATAAAAAGGAACTAGTGTATTACAGTTTCTGCTGCTGTGTAAAACAAATACACGATATACTTACTCTTACGATTCTGCTGAGTAGCTGGAAGAAGTCTAGTGTATTGTAGAGAGATTGCGAGATGAGGGTTTGTATTTGTTGACGCCAAATCTCTTCGACGTCGTCTCTCACGACTTGTCTGAAGGGCATGAGTGCTGAGAGGTTCGGGGATGCGTTGCAAGGCGTCACGTCTCCTAAATCTCCGGCGCTGGAGCCACTGAAAATAGGCAATAGAAATGAATCAATTAAACGCGTATTTTACATGTTCCAATGAGAAACTTACGATGTGTCAGACCTTGTCGAAGAGTCATGACGGGTGCGACTAGGTATCAGTGAAAGGGAGGATGGCGGGAACATGCCGGGAATGTTGTTTGCCTCTTGCCCCGTTCCAGATCCACCGGGTACTTCGTCTAAAGGCGATTCCGAACCAGCCTCGTCATCCGATGACTCTTCCGTAACTCCATGCTGTAATTTCAAGGTTGTACGACTTCCTAATTGTCCTTAATAAAATAGTTTGGTACTAGATAACTATTTATTTACCCGACTAGTATGTTTACTCGACGATTGCGTCTTCTCGCTTAAACTTTCCTCAAACTGTCTCAAACTCGGCTCTCTTTCCTCTCCCTCGATGGGAGGATGTCGTCTCACTCCCCAATTGAAATTGTCAGTGCTTTCACCCTGCAATACAATAATAAGCAATTTGAAATTACGAGACAGGAAAACAAAATCGGGCAAAATGTATTTGGAATGCTTGCCTCGACACTTTCGCTCTCGTATTCGAGGAAATCGAAGTCTTTGAATACACCGAACTGCTCGTCGTCTCGTCTAGAGCCTCCGCTCAGATCATTGTTTGCGCCAGAAACTTCTTCCGTCGAAGAAGCCATAGACGATTGCCTTTCCATCAAGTCTGAGCTTTGACTGAATATCACCTGCATTATAAATGTTCGTTTTATTTGAGGGGAAAGAACGGCACTGACGTAGCGACAGGATTCTTATTCAACACGACGACTCGTTTCTCTTTACTATGTGACAATGCTGTGAACTTTAGCGATTATTGTGCGTTTACGTGTCTAATATTCAAGTCTTTTACATAGATCTTGTTGGCATAGTTTCCCACATAGCGGTCATTTAACAATTACGATAATGCACGCGTACACTGTAGATCTTGTATTATGCCACCTTTCATACAATCAACATGCTACACAAAGATCTACTGCGCATTAATAATCCTACGAAAATGAGAAGAAATCTTTCCCGTTCCTCCGAAAACTCTGTGCAGGTCAACATATTTGTACGAAGCATGTAGTAAAGCGTGAATGTACTTTGAATCGATGAGACATCACAGATGAGAATGAACGGACATCTTTACTCTTGTGATAATGAGTGCATGACTGCATTTAAAGAAACCTGTTACCTTGCTATACAATGTCATTGAACTAATGTGTTCATCCTAAAAAGGGGCACATAACCAGAGTCAGTTTTGATAATAGATACATCCTTTCGTAGGAAAGCTATTTGAATAGGAATGTATAAGCGACGCAACAAGTTTATGAAAAAGATTTGAAGCCGTTGAAAACTTACAGATGGGCTCTTTGGTAGTCCAACCCGTTGTCCACACGTTGTTAGGAGATTCACTAAACATTCTCTGACGCGACCCTGGGAAAGAGATTCTATTAGATGCGGCCTTTAGACATTTTCTATTTTCAAACCGTGTTGTTTATCTAACCTGCGACATCCATGGCCTTTTCCAACCAGACACGGCATTGCTATCAGCTGGCGACAGGGACAATGAACACTGAGGGGAAGAAAGTGACTTTTCTTCAACTCCTTGGCGTATTAACCATCGTCTACCAATCACTGGTGTTTGAGACAAGTCAAACGTGAAATCCATAGTCCTTCCTGTTTGTAAATATCGTATAATAATTAAACTGAAGGTCGCGTATCCTTCAGACGAAGGGATCGCACAATAATAATTGGTAGGTATACTTTATTACATATATTTCGCCTTTTTTAAGAAAATATATTCAAAAGTTTGAACAATAAGCCTTTGAAAAAAAAGAGGTACTGAAAGCTTAAGTCGACTTTAAATAAACTAAGCAAGCGTGTAAATAGAAATTAATTAAGAAAATAGTAACTATATTTCGTGAACAATTTACAACTTATACAGCTTATTGTCGTTATTATTCTTATCGCAACCTGTGCATCGTCACATAAGCGATCCATGCAGTGAGCGTGTTCCGCATTGTAAGGGGGAAAAAGAGAGCTTAATGTCTTTTAAACGTTCAGAGCCATGCACAGTACGTAGTAAGGATTATCATTTTACCGGGTAATTCTTTTTTGGTAAAGATTTCGGTATCGGTGAAGCTCGGATGCGGAGATGCTAACGAAGATTCCCAGGACGAACCGTGCACTGAAGTGGGTGGTGCTACTAAAGTCGACGATCTCGTTACTACGAGCTTTAATATTTTAAGAGCTTCTTTCCAATGGGGACCCTAGTATCATACCATCACATATCAACTACTTCAAAAAAAAAAGAAAAGAAGATCGCTTACAGCTTACTATCGTTTAAAAGAAGCATTCCTTCGTACCTCGACGTATTTCGAAATCACTCGCAGGAGTTCGGTGTTGATCGGTTGCGCAGCTTGCGAAGCTAAGTCAACGTAATGCAACATACAGTGTATAATGCTAAGCACAGGCAACGCGACGCTTCCTGGCCCCTTTTCAAGCACTTCCACCAGGAAAGCGAGCATATTGAAGCTGAGATGAGCGTACGTATCGTAAAGATACTTGACAACGCACTTTGTCCACTGGAAACTTTCTTTGCTAAATGTACGTCGGCTGTACAGTGTCATGACAGTGCCTAAGTTCTCCAATTTCTTTCCCTTTTCGGCGCTCACCTGTGAAATCAGAAAATTATGATTATTACAAGAAGAAAGAGACCGTGGAGTCGTAGCTATCGACGTAATACGTAATAGTTACTTGTGCGATATTTTCAGCGCTCCTGATACACAACTCATTAGCATCCTCGTAATTCAGAAGCATGTAGGGGAGCAATGAGACAACATTCATTGGAAATGCGAGGCTCTGTGTGGGATCAACCACCGGCAGCTCCAACAGCGGTGTGAACTGCGATAGTAACGTGACCACTGGCTCGTACGTATTTGGACTCGTGCATCCTTTCAGCAGCAACGCGTGAACGCCGGGGAACGAATTCCATCTCAATTGCTGTTGCAATTTCTCAACTTTGTCCCTAGCGTCTGGCCGATCTAATGGCAATCTGTGCAACACGCGGCTGAGCAATCTCAACGCCAACAGGAACTCGTGCTCGTAGTCCGATTCAAGCAGGGATACCGATAACCAGAACAGTTGTGCCAAAATAGTCATTTTGTCATCTTGAGTCGCCGAATCTCCTAGTAGCTTCAGAGACTGGGCCGATCTCGAGCGGGAAAGATTGGAATTCGGAAACTTGTTGCATCTGTTATCCAATTCTGCGAAAGATATTCAGATTATACTTTACGTAGTTCATGTGCGCAGAAGTATCGGTAGATATAAATTCCACAGACCTTTCATTTCACTTCCCGCCAAGTTACCGCCGCTTGATTTCTTCATGCAGTAACTAACCGAGTAACTGGTGCTCCTCGTGTGACCACCTTGATTTAGGTGAGAAAACATATGCGGTCCAGCTGGGTACCCGTTTCCTCCTCCTGGGCTACGTTTCCCGCCAATCAAACCACCCGATGCTGGGTCTTTGTTGTTCAGATTTGGAGTGGACTTGAATATTTCTTTCATGAAATCCAGAGGCCGGAAGTCAGACTCTAGCGAATCGACGGCTGCTTCGAGCGTTAACAGCAATTCCGTCACGTAGCCCTACGCAAATATTTAGCGATACAAAACCGTATTAGATACAAAAACAAGTACATTGACCACAATAATGGGCATCTTAGATACCTGCATGTCCTCCCCCTGTTCGGCCACCGTCTCTACCAATCTAGATAGGATATCAGACAACATTCGAGACGTAATAGGAACTCGTAGTGCTCTGAACACTTGAAGAGATCTTCCTGCATAATGTCTAGACGAACACGATAGACCTAATTGCAGCGCGGTTTGTGCCCATCGTTGACTAACTAGCGCGTGTGGCAACGAGTCTCTAAAGACTCGTAACACGTGTCGCAGTAATACTGTTAGTTGCTCAGCACTCCGAACCCACCACACTTTGGCAGTCATGTCTTCATAATTCCATAATGGTTGGTTTATCCTATCAAAAAATAAAGCACGCTTACAGATATTTAATCGCAAAGTATTCTTATTAACGAAGATAGTCGTAGACGTACCTGGATGCAAGGAAGTTTATCAAAGACTTGATCACGTCTTGGATAGGCATGTTTGGGCCAGGTTGCGGTCCAACCCAATTATTTGCGTCCTCTGGCGTGACTATAACAGGGGGCACCGTGGTTGTTGACCCCGTGGTCGATTGCCAGTTATTGCACACTGCGGACTCTGTAACATTAATATTATTAGGTAATACAACGAGTGTTCCTTCATTGAAAGGTCTACTTGACTGCTGAATTCATTCCGGTCTAGAGAGCTCATACAAATAGGTGATCTTTAGGAATTAATTAAAGGAAAACTACTATATATAATTTAATGAGAGTTTTTGCATTGTATTAAGGATGTGTTCAATTATAGAAATATATTTTTTGTTTTATAATTAATCGTTGCAGACGGCACTGGAGAGTCGTTCAAGTCGAGGCATCAAAAAATTCATCCAAAACGGGGGGACCAAAAGGACAAAAAGTTTTACGTGAGTGCCGAGTGGCCGGTTGTTACCCATGCATTTGCCGCTACTCAAAAAAACTTTAGGAATTTTGCAAATTCCAACAAATCCTTTTAAACACATAATCCTAAACGGTGGAACATTCGAAAAATGAAATAAAAAGAAATCAATTTTTAGACCGGAGCTTCCCCTTAAAGTGAGTCCTACCAATAAAAAAAATACTGCGTCTATACAATCTTAAATATATACGCTACTCACCATATGCATGAGAATTCGAATAATCCTTGCAGTTCTCCATGATCGATTGATTCACGTGGTTCATCGATACCGGGGGTGTAGACGTTGAAGTAGGAATTGGCGAATGAGTAGGCGTTCCGTTATTAGAGGGTGGAAATGGGGGAGGAGGAGGAGGAGGTGGAGGTGGCGGCGGAGCGGCATTGAATATGGAGGACTCTGGTGGTGGAGGTGGTAGAGGAGGTGGCGGTGGCGGAGGAGGAGGAGGCGGAGAGGATGAAGGTGGCGGTGGCGATGATGACGGGGGAGGCGTTGTAGGAGGTGGTATCGGCGGAGGGCCATACAAGTAACTATCGAACTCTGGATCAACTTCAGTAAAATTGTGCTCCAGTACTGGCAAAGCTGTAGTGGAGAGGCCCAAACCCAATTGCTCAGTCTTTGATGCCAGCAACACTCGCGCCACGCCCAAATGATCTCGATGATCCCCAAGGACCACCAACAAGTTTAACAAGAGACAGCGACAGTGATCCCTTACAAGAGGCCTCGAATGATCCAAGCCAAGGAAAACTATGTGCAACATTAAGGGTACATGGATGGCCCAATCGAGTTGTATACCATCGACAACAACATCGGTAAGCAGCATCACAGCGATGTTGCATCTGAAATTTGTAAACGCATCGATTAAGTCAAGTTTCCAGGGTCCACGCATCGATACTCGGGTCTTTGACGCTTTCGCGACTTTCACTGGTTGTAAACTGTGTCCTTTTGGAACGGTTTATAATATCAAGCGGAACGCAGTGACGGATTTAAGGAAAGAGGCCCAGGTGGCAAACGTTCTGAGGGGTCCATTTTTCAAGAAAAGAAATATAGTGTTTGGATAAAATCATAATTTCTTTTTGAAAATGGGACCTTATGGGCCTTCTGGACAGGAGCCCCGGCGTTAAATCCGCCACTATCTGAACCATTTCAAAAGCACACAACTTACAATCGAAAGCCTTAACGAGTACACATCATATAAATAACAAGGTTTCACCTGTGAAATCCACTTATGGGTTGCGAGCTATCCGGCAAGTACTCCGTCAGGGGAGCGAAATAGCCACCGTACTCGGGCATAGGTAGAGGGTGCGGCTGAGGGATGTCAAACTTTTCTCCGCCGCAGGAAATTTTCCCATTTACTCCCGCGGGTCCGTTGCGCGCACCGTAGCAGGATTCGTCGGTGGTCAACTAAAGTGAAACACGGAAAAGACCGATAACACAGGCTTGTTGAAGTTAAGGGCAATAAAACGTACCTCGGCTTCTGTCGTAGGAGTGGACAGATCGTCCGGAAGAACCGGTGGACCGCTCGCAGTCCTCGTCTTTTCGGCCCTTGGGGTTTGAAACCCAGCGAGCGCGCGCAAAGCTGTGTCTGACTTCGAGCTGGACACAAAGAACTTGTGTAAAAATCAGCGTTGTGTTATATAGTATGCTTGGCTTAAGTTATAAGCACACAGCAGTGCTTCAAACTACTGAAGACTGAATCGAGAGGATTTACGAGGATCGAAAATTCAAATTCAATGCTATGTGTATTTATGCAAATCAATTAGCTGTCTTGTATCTTCAATACTTTGAAAAATTGCATATATATACTTAGGCCAGGCATACTGTGTAGCCATCTACCCTGCAAAGTTTACCCGGTTTTAACGGGATCCTCGCCCGAGTGCCTTTTCGTATGAATCGTCCCTTTCTCGACGCCGAGGTCGCGAGGAGGGTTGCCTGGATCCGCGGCCGGAGCATCGCTATGAGAAGAAGCTTTCCTCATGCTAGTCAATCTGTAAAATGGTGGTGTCTCGGTTCTCTCGATTAAGCAGTTCAGAGTCTCGACTGTCTGCAGCTCGGTCATCATTTCGTCCACCAAGCGATCCGGGCGAGCTCTTGCTAAATATAGGACGACGCGTTTTGCCTGAAAATTTTGATAATGTTTTATGGATTCTGGTGAAGATGATGAATTTAGAGGTTGAAAGGTCACTAGCTTACGTAAGGGAGTAATTCTTGCGGCGCCATTCCCGAGACGATAATTAAGTAACGAATGATTACTTTGAGATTGTTAGGCCAACAACTGCATAACGTTGCCCAAAGCTCTTCAGTTTCTTTAGGGTGCTCGTCAGAAAACTATGGAGAAGAGATAATGTATGTTAGAGTTTTCAGTATTAATCTTTTTTTAGACCAATGAGAAATAACGTGTACAATATACCTTTGCAGTTATGTAGAATAAATTATTTAGAACCATTTCTGTTGCCTCAGCGCTACCCCAACCCTCTCTGCGCCCTCCACCTCGAGACATGTCGCTGGCGTAATACTGTTTGAAAAAGTAATTAAAACTGAATCATAACAATCCAAGCTTAAACGGCAGAACGTTGATTTTTTAGTTTTCAGTTACGTGCAGAATATACAGTCCAATATTTTTAGTTTTCAAAGGGGGTTCCTCTTTGCGAAACTGGTACATAGTTAACTATAATCAGTCACCCATGAGTTTGAAAATTTGAATAGCTCTAAATGGAGGTAGAAGGTGGAAAACAGGAACTAGGATATTCAATAGAAAATCGAGAATATGGGAATCCCAGTTAATAGGATATATTTTATGTATTCCCATTCGAGCCAAGTAGTTACATCGATTATTCTAAAAAATTCTACTGCCTAAACGGGGTCATTAATTCTGAAGTCGAGTCCACAGAAGTGGGTGCTTCAAAAGGCGTTCATATTAAGGGATGGAAATTGTACATTTAACTAAAATAAACCAACGGGGGCGTAGCTCAGATGGTAGAGCGCTCGCTTAGCATGCGAGAGGTACCGGGATCGATGCCCGGCGCCTCCAAATATCCTTTTTTAATCCTTTCACCAAAAGTAGATCACATGGAACAATCAAAATGACACTTGAGTCCAACTAGATCAAGGGGGGCGTAGCTCAGATGGTAGAGCGCTCGCTTAGCATGCGAGAGGTACCGGGATCGATGCCCGGCGCCTCCAAAATTCCTTTTTTTTTTACACAATTTAATTTCAAAATACTATTTATTTTTCTAAAAACCATTCCATAACGCTGCAGTTCAGAAAACAGTGCACCGTTGTACCAAAAGAAGAATTTTTATTGAAATTTCTTACAATATTCATCAAGTCCTTTTAATCTCATATTAAGCCGCGTTCCCACGTGTCTAAAGCAGGGTGCAGGATGTACCTGATGAATTTAAAGTGATCCTTTCTTCGAATGCATTACACATTGAAGACGTATTTTAAGTTTTCCCCAGGGTAACAAAATAACAGAGTACGGTAAAAATAAGTCCATTTGTTTTTGTTTAGAGTACCCCCACTTGTTAAAAGAAGTAAAAAAAAGCTACATGTGTACTTTTACCATGGTTTCATTTGTAACGTTTCGTATTCTCTGTTCCTAAATCGTACAAACTAAAACCGAAGAGAATTAAGTGTGTTTTACTTCACGCAGTGTACATGTGGAATTAAGGCATAAGGATTGAAATCATCCCTTTCCCAACGAAACCTAGAAAAGGTAGTCATACTGTCCAAATGAAATAGAGTACGAGTGATATTCTACCGGCACACAAAAGCTTACAGAATCGACGTATAATGCCACCAAGGATAAATCTCTGATCCTTTATTAAAAGTAGATCACATGGAACAATCAAAATAAGACTTGAGTCAAACTAGATCGAAGGGGGCGTAGCTCAGATGGTAGAGCGCTCGCTTAGCATGCGAGAGGTACCGGGATCGATGCCCGGCGCCTCCAGAATCCTTTTTTGATCCTTTCACCAAAAGTAGATCAGATTGCACAGCAAAATGTCACCTGAATTCAATGAGACCGAAGGGGGCGTAGCTCAGATGGTAGAGCGCTCGCTTAGCATGCGAGAGGTACCGGGATCGATGCCCGGCGCCTCCAGGAACTTTTTTAATAATTTTATATAAACAAAATTCCTTTTTTTTTTAAATAAAAAAAAAGTAAATATTGCTGCAATTATACTTGGAGTTTCCATCAATCTGTTCCTCGAATTTCATTTCAAATTAATTCGAAACGTGAATGGGTTGTTTTACAAGTTTCCTGTACATCGTACATACTTTACCTGGTAATAACTCAACGGATTGGAGGGTGGCGGGACATTAGGGTCGACCAGTTCCATGTTATGCAGCCAGGGTAACAAATATTGAAGTAACAGCTGTCGAACTTCCCTCCTGGCCGTTTGAAATCTGTGTGTAATTTCTGAAAACGATATTTAACAAGTGTTCATGTTACGGCGCGTGTACCTCTTCCTGTCCGTTGGTAATTGTCACAATGAAATATTAATTGTATTTGTATGTATTCTCAATTCGATACGCATTATACTGAATAGAGCGGTCGATTTATTTGGGTCACCTACATCGCAATCCTCAAATGGTCTGCTCATTGTCACTTTACCTATCTCTGCTTACTGAATTCACCAACATATTGCTTTTTCAATTGTTATATTTGATGTTCCACGTAATGATTATTTCAATTTAATTACCTATTTTTTTCTAGCTACATATGTACAAGGAATTCAATTTTAACTTAATACAAAATAACGAGGAAAATGATTTTTCTCCTCCTTATTATTATTAACGTTAAGAATTCTACTTCCCTTTCTCGTTAAGCAGAATTTGTGATTGCATACGCCAGTGATTATACAAATGAACTCGCTTTTGTATATTTACAACGTTGACCGAATTCTGTTTGATGATACCACTAGTTGTCGTTTATTGGGAATGATGCTTAGAAAGTAAACCGGAGGAAGAGGTTTTAGGTCGAGTTATGTGTAAATGGAATCCAAAAGGTTTGGATTGTCTGATGTATTTTCACCTTTGAATCTTGCACTCGATAAACACTTTTAGAACGAATATTTACATGTACTGATTGATGCAAAAAATCAAAAAACATTGGAAGGAAAGAGAACTTACCGCTGAACATGGGCATCGTAAGTTCCGGATGTAACTGGGCAAGTTGACGAGAAAGATACATTTGATTGCGGCAATAAGTGGTCGATAGAAGCACGTCGAGGGTGCCACCCCTAATTATACCACTCGAGGACATTCCACCTATAGGGTTAGTTTGCTGTCCTGGAGCAGAAGCTGCCGTGGTTGATGAACCACCAACGAGATCATCCTGGCCTGAAACCACAAACGGGGGAATTGCATTACAAATTGTACTGTTTTACTGTAGCTTATGTATTTTTTCTCTTAAGGGGGAACACCACTGTGACGGCCGGAAAAGTAAACCATTTTTAAGAATTTTTTTACGAATAATTTATAGTTATCATATCAAAATTTGAGTACCCACCTTTAGTACAATGTCTTAATAGACTATAAAAAAATAAATAAATAGAAAAACGTTTTTTTATTTACTTTTTTTGTACATTCTCTTAAGACAGCGTACTGAAGGTAGGCAGTACAAATTTTCTATGAAAACTGTAAATTATTTCTGGAAAAAAATTCTTAAAAATGGCTTACTTTTCCGGCCTGAACGTCATCTCGAATTAAAGCTCGTTACAAGCCTTTAAACGTAATATTTCTCTTTCGAAGGATGAAATAAACAAGATAAATTGTATAGACCTACCGCTCTCTGGTTCTGTAGCTGGAAGAGGGCCCACGTTCCCGAAGAATCTCTGATCCAGCAGCTGGAGAAGCTGAAGAGCTGCGTCGTGAACGGGGGCACGGGGACAGCCCGTACTCATCAAGGTAACGTTAATGATGCTTGTATAATGATCACAAGGATATTCTCTATAAAACGAAACGAAAGGAAACATTAAGAATACTATGTACCATATTTATGTATGACTGAGCCAATGAAACCTTTCGTACTCTCTTACCGCATTTTAAAATAAACTCTTTGTAACGTAGAATGTTTAAACAGTCAAAAAGGTATCTATGTCGCTGACCTTGCGCTAAAAATTGTTGCCAAGGCGAGGAAACAACCGTCAGCCACTTGCGGAGCTCCCGTGTAGCATCTGTCGACCACCCAGTCGAGAAGGGTTCCAATATCCGGGTTACACTCCAACAACAAAACCACTGTTTCACGAGCAAGGGCGTAAATCTGAAAGAGATTTTTCCCAACATGTAACATCGCAGCTCCCTAAATAAATCAGCAGTAAATTATGCGTCACGAATCGATTTAAAATTTACTTTCTCATCCTTGCTGGCTAGCAATAAGTCCAGCCACTGGTACAGTATCGCGCCTTCTTCCGAGAGCGATTGGGAGTTAAAGCAGGGCCCGCAGCACAATAGTCCGCTCATAGCTTGGAGTGCTGAGAGCTGTAACTCTGTGCAGGACTTCTCCTCTTCGTGTAGCGAGGAAGTGCTCGCAAGTGGTCGACCGTAAGGGCCAGCCCAACTCGCGAACAGCATGAATAAATTTCGCCTCAGATCTCTCTTTAACAATGTATGACACGTCTCCACTGAAATACAAAAAAGAAATGTGAGTTCCATGGAAACGCTATACCGGACACTCTTTTCGCGATGGGAACACTTACGCGAGAAGCTCTTGATCATCTTTCTGATGAAGTTGCAGAAATGTAGCTTAATGTCTCGCACTACTGGCGCCTCTTTATCGGTCTCGTTCTCCAAGTACAAGCGTGCACCGTCAATGTACTCGACGAATGTTGGATGAAGCGATTGCGTCTCGCGATCCAACACTGCAGGGCTGAGGGGAAGTGTAGAAGAGTGACTTTAACTCAAACTGAGATACTATAAGATAGTATTAATTCAAGCTCGACTAACCAAATACCAAATGTTCCGTATTCAGCGATTAACTCTAACACCCTAACCAGCTGTAATCTCAATGCATCTCTCCTCCTTCTTCGCCTCATGTTCTCTTGCTTGCGGTCAACTGCTTCCCGAATATAAGGAACCAATTCCTCCATTAAGTCTCTGAAAGTAAATAACGATTATTCACGGTATTCTAAGCCGAATGGCTTCGCCGAATCACTTACTTCAAAGCATCTGCGTTCACTTTGCCAATCGCTTGTACAGCAGCGTCCCTGACATCGACCACCTCGCATCTCAGCAGAGGTACGGTCAATTTGTACAAAGCTGCGGGGCTTGCGTTTGTGCCGGGTGACTTGTTGTCGCCGCGTTCAGCAGACAGGCTGTCCGGCGAGGAGCTATGGGAACGATCGAATTTGTTCATGTACCAGAATGAGCGCGCGCGAGTGCTATTGGCATACGGTGTTGCAGACACACAGATCGTGCGCGATTGGTAAGTCTAAGTTTCCGACAAAAGCGATCGGGAACGGTCGTAAGGCTAGGCGGGGAGGGGTAGAAAATAAACTATGCATGTACAGGGCGGCCGTGAGGCAGGAGGCTGATCAGAGCTAAGAAGACATAGAAATAAAGAAAGTCTGGTGAGAAGAAAGTAGTGCAAATTACCAACGACCGTTTTTAATCCCGGGTGACTTCGAAGCATGGTCGTTCGCGAATGGTTAATTAGGCTCACCTGGTCCGCTTATGCCTGGTGTAGATGCCGGAAATGGACGGAACGGAGAAGCGACCCGGCAGGGTCTGCGCCCCGCCGAGATTCTCCAGGCTCTGACTCAACTCCTTACTCATGCACAACACACCAAACTCCACCGTATGCTGACCACTAGAGTATGCAATACAGTGTACCACCAATGCTCCTTGTATCAGACATTATTTACTGCTCAGAAACTACTACTCTAAGATTCCGTATGTACGTGTGCGAGAGACAGTGACGAGTACGGCATGCGAATTCGGAATGGTGTTATTACAGATAGAATGAAGCGAGATGTGCGCTGAGGGAAGTGTGCGAGAATCGAGGCCCGCTCCCGAGTGCAAAGCGCGCGCCTGCCTTGGTACGAATTGGTGCTTCTCCGGGTTATCATGGGACACATTTCATTGCTAGTACAACGACAGACTCCACGGGGGACGGTGTGCACGGCAGACAAGAAGGTACGGTGAGATTAGAGACATTCTTGCGTAGTATCAGACATCAGAGATACAAAATGCCACGTGCGTGCCACAGCAGAATATGCATGTCATGACTAACAGTTACTTCACGTCCCGCACAGCTCTACAATGTAATCTTATGTTAAAACACGTTTAAAAGAGACGAGAACTGGCACCGATTAAGTGGTTCCGTGGTACAACAGACATAAGCAGACACGACCCCACACCAATTGATACCAAATAGTATTAACTCCGCCTGATAATCCATTCTTTTCATGAACACACGTAAAGCTCTAAGTGACAGAACTGTAAATTCAATTGTAAAGTCTCAATCTATCATTGATCTGCGCCCAACGGAATTAATGTAATCTTAGAACTACGTAACTAATACACCACTGAATACTCATCTCTCATGTCCCGATAAAATGACTTCAAGAGTGTTGGTAATAGTAATAAAATGGAATGACATGATGCTACATGTTCCTGAAATGATGCCCAATTGTCAACTTACCTGAGGATCAGATCTGGACTGGCGCACCGTACAACGGGGCTTGGGACTGGCGGCACAACTCTGTATCCGAATGTTAAGTAATTCTTCCAGACGTGCATGTAGACGTCCCTCTCGTTTACAGGCTTTCGAACTGCGGTCGAGCTTCTTAAAAGAGACGCTCTATTGTCATTCACGGGTCTGAAAGATGAATTAGAATGAAATCTCACCTTTATTGTAATAGTAAATATTTTGGCTACTCTTAAATCTTTCAATTTAGTCTTACGTAGGATCGATCACTGAGAATAGAGAGTTTACTCGAGTGAAAACAATAGGCCACGAGTGGGCAACAGCGCTGGGACACAGGGTGAGTACTCTGTCTTTCTCTAAAAATGCAAACAGACAACTTCCCCATGGATCCGCCCCATTTAAATTCAAAGAGGAGGAACTTTTTGTGCTGGTATCGTCGTGAAGGCCTGCAAACATGTGTATTCGTGGATTTTACTAACTTATCCAATGTATAAAACTATGTATTACGATTACCTGCTGTCCATACGCAACTGCTTCTTTCAGCTATCCATTGCAAATCGACATTGGAGGTAGACGCAGCAGCCGCTTTCTCCGCGGGCGGTAACATGTGATAGCACTTCTCCAAAACCACTGGACAGCAAGCATCTATTACATCGATCACAGATTGATCGTCTTCCAAACCGCCTGGAACAAAGTGTTCTTTTTTAACTTGTAACAATTTTACGTTCATTCATGTTTTAATATAACTAACTCACCTAATGTCTTCAATAAATGTTTCACCTCCCGCAATATATGAACAGCTATTCTGCGAGGATAAAGTCGACAGTTGCATAGCATGACCAATGCGAAACCCTCCACTAAATGAAAGACACTGGAGACAGGCTCTATCTTCTGCCCCGACTCGCTCTTCTTAATGCTACCATCGATGCGCGCATTTGTTCTCGCGCTGTCTCCAGATTGCTCCTTAGACCTTATACTGGGACTTATCAATGCATTTTTCCAGCTTGTAAGAAGCTGTAGGAGCATTCTCAGGCCATTATCAACTAGCTGCGGGAAAGTGTCCTGGACGTCTCTGGCGAGAAACTGAGTGAACCCAAGGACAACGTCCTGTCTCCAGTCGGGGAAATCTAGCACTAAAGTCTGCAAACTTTGGTACGCCAGACCACGGAGCTCTTCGTCCATATGGACGGTTAAACGAGATAATAAATCGACTAATTCGGCGCCGGTCATCCCGTCAGGTATCAAACGAGGAACCGCGGCAACGCAAGTCCGAAAGAGATCTATTCTAGGTTTTCGTTCCCCGGTGATCATTTCGTCAGGCTCTTTGTTCATGTTCTGGGTGCTCGTCATCATAAGAGGCCTTCCATAATGAACGTCTAAAGCACGTAATATATCGACAAACACTCGTCGAACGTGTGGAAAGTACGAAGACATTCCTATACTTCGCGCGGTGTCCTCTGTCAACATCTAAATTGTATAAAACAAAATGTTACAATGAGAGTGTTTCTTAATTGATTGAACTGTGGATAGAATTCTTTGCCACGCTTACTTTATTGAGAAACGTCTTTTTAACGCGCATAGTATTACCGCTAGGCAACACACCCATCGTGCGAGGCATGGGAGGTTCTCCTTCCTTCTGTTGCAGACTATCAGCTACAACCAGGAAAGCTCTAAGTCCAATGCTCATGCGTTCCGGGGTTAGAATTATTTTCACCGGCCGACCCACGGACAGCAGATCGAACACTATTTCTCTCATCGCGAAGTCCAATCTCTCCTGCGCGATGAACTGAATGATTTTTACAAAAATATTCAGTGGCGTGTCGCGGGGCACTACCGCCTTGGAACCTTTAGGGAACAGTGAGTTCACTATGCTCTGCAGCCTGCTTTGGGTTGCCGAGTTGCTTTCACATTTAATGCGTATCATGTACACCCACAATAAACGATACAACGCCTCTGAAAAGGAAATATGAATAATATGTGCGCTGTTTCACTACAGGGTTGTACTTTCTAAGGCAGACATACCCAAAGCAACGCGGCACATTTTAGGATCCCGATTCTTCAAGTGCGAAAGGCACATGGCTAGAAAGTAATGCCAATTCTGTAAGAAAAACGTCTTCTGACTCACGCACAACAAGCAAGTTACAAGTGGGAAAAGAGCCAGTCTGTGTTTCGATTTGGTACACATATCTAAAGTGGTGGAATATAACATCTCCACGAAATTCTTTAAACAGGGTACGTTGACTTCGTTTTTTACAGCCTAGAATAGAGGAAATAAATATTGAGGAAATACGACGCGCGTGTAGCACTGTAAAATATAATAAACTTACAGCAGCAACAGGGACAAGAATCTCAACAAAAAGACCAGCCAAAGCGTGTTTCACATCCTTATCTTTTACTTCTAAAAAGTACTGGGCACACTCCTGCATAAATTGAAACGAGGCCTCGAATTCTTCTATTGGTACCATCTGCAAATTCACGTAATACATAATTAATTTTGAGAACGTTAAGAGATAACTTCTATCGGTTAATTACCTTCACTCTGAAAAACTTCATTCCCATTAATAATGAAATAATACTCTGAGTGGTGTGAGGTCCTGGCTCTTTAGCACGTAGTTCTTTCAATTCGATCATAAAACGTTTTCTGACCGACATAAATCTAGATTGGGCGAGAACGCCTATTACTTCTGCATAAAGGTCAGCAATGATATGAATATTTGCTGCATTTGGTTCGTTTTGGATGCTGTAAAATCAAATATATAATTTAATACCGTACAGAGAAGTTTCTACAAGATTTCTATTACTTACCCTTCCCTGTATTTGAAGTGCTTGAAAGCTATATTCTCTATGTAAGTTACCAAGTCTTCGTGACCAGGATGAAATGGTAATTGACGTAAAACTTCTATCAGCATTAAACAAAATATAAATTCAACCGCAAGATCCCTCCGCTCTTGAAGCAAGTCCGCTTCGCTTCTCTCAACAGTTTCCACGCTGCCTGATACTATTGTGTACATGATACTGGAACAGAATACTTAATTTAAAATCCTTAGAACCTCTAACATAAAAGTTTCTCAAGAAATCCTTCTACCTTTTTCCTTTCTGGTCTTCTTTTCCAGGAGCGGGCTTCTTCTGATCGCTACCCTGATCAACCAACTGGCGTTCGTACCAATTGAACAGTGCTTTCAGGATCGAAGGCAAACAGTGTTCCGCGACAGAGCCGAATGCGGATAAGAGTTGATCGAATTGCGGATCCTCTCCCCTTTGCAATACTTTTGACAGTGGCTTCTCCTGTAACAGACTTACCATTAGAAATAAATAAACACTACAGAAACGTGCTACTTACATGCTCCGTCATGACTGCTTCCATTTTCTTCTCTGCTTGCGAAGTGAACTCTGCGAACAAGGTACGCATCACAAACTCGCCGGGCCTCAGATCCATATCTCCCATTTGTTGCGGCTTCACGGTTTCCTTCTGAGCACCCCAAGGTAACACTACAGTTATAGCGCTCACTCTACTGGAGCTCGATTCTAAAACACAGTGGGGCTTAACGCTCGCTCGTCTTCTGGTAACCGTTGTTACAAGTGTCGCGCGTTTACCATTGCCGGAGACCGAGGTGCTAGCGGTATGGATGCTAACGGCGTCGCTACTCTCTCCCTGCGTCGTTCCATGAACGGTGAGCAGGTCTTGGGAGGATTCAGGTACACTTTGAGAAGACGATTCCGCCGTCGTCTCGTGCAAACCCTCGCCATACACGGCTCTGGGTTCGGAAGCTTCTAGCAGAACAAAAGATTTACATATTGGGAAGTCCCTGCACTCTTCTTCGAATATCTCTTAAAGCCAACTATCCTTTACGCGTAATGTCTAAGTGCTACTACTAAAGGAATATTCTCTAACGCTAGTAAGTCCACATGATGGCAGGGACTAACAGATGAAGCCCCATTCTGTAACGTAACAGATGCCTGCAATGAACGCTAACTCAATTATGTTAAGCTTGATACTTGACTTTCTCCCTATGGAAATCTGCGAACCTTCAAATGTATGAAAATTAATAGTAGAAATCAAATCGTACCGGGTTGAGCCTCATTCCCAGGGGTTGGTTGTGTCTCTCCCCCTGCAATACAATAGTTTCCATCGCATCATTTTTTCAAATAGGTATCAGTGACTAAAGTGAGCGGAAGATGTCGTATATAGAATTTCAAGGACAACAATGGACTATAAACAATCGTGTTAACCAACCTTCGGTCATCTTGTTTATGTATGCCTTATCTTCAGGCTGCATTAATACACAATAATGTCATGCTGCGGATACACAGCATTTTCGTTCTAAAACAATAGAGGAAGCGTATTATGTAAGATACTTCTTTTAACATTTATTTTTGTCGAAAATAAAAAAATGCAAAAACACAAAAGGATGTAGACGAACAGACATGTATGAACATTGTTGTTTGATCTATCAATTGGAGCATTGTCGTGACGTCGGAAACTGCGATGCCCGATGTGCATTAGCGTTTATTAACAAAAACATTTATGATCCGCTGTAATTGAAAAGTAACACCATCGCATCTCGGCTTCGATGTATTGTCACGGATACACCGCGGGTGCATTGGGCTTTAATTCTTGATCCGGGGAAAACGATGCTCGATGACAAATGCGAAATAAGCATTATTCAATTAAAATGTAATGATTGATTGCGGGAAGCCATAACCTGAGATGCAAAGTGGTATCACTGTGAAACGATAAACCGCGTAAAAAGTCCCGCCGCGACGTTCGTTATCATTGCTGATAGATATCTGTTAGATAACCGGGAAACCTTAGCGACAAGCACGTTATTTACCGTAAAATGCCGTTAAACTATAATTCAATTCCTAGTCTGACGTTTCATAAATGTCCGGCTTGATTCGTGTGTGTACTTCGCAGTTTCATATTCCACGCGTTCCTTTAATTTAATATGCTCTTCGTGTCACCACTAGAGGGTGTTGGGCCTACATTTGTTGATTAAAATCTTGAGAAAAAGACCGATATTAAACGTTTCCGCGTTTGTTTATGATAGCTTAGATACTCCGCTACGTTTACGTTGTAAATCACTGTGACTGTACAATGTTACTGACGCAGACGTTAATTTCAAATACGAATCCCTAATGCCCGTGCCAAATGGCATTAGGTATTTCCCATTATGCTGTAAAGAATTCGCGAAAGATAGACGTCGAACATATAATTTACTATCATTTTCAACTTAATCTATTTCGGTAGCGATTGACATTGGGCTTATACTTCCGTACCAACAGTAGATATATCGCACTGCAGAAACCATTGAACGTGTCATTAATAGCTTCCAATGCGCGTGGAACGGCCCTGGCAATGAAGCACTTTGCATTACGCTGGTAATTATGAGGCAAAGACTCGCTTCTCATCCACATCTTTATTTATCTCTGCGCATTTGAATAATTGAGCAGAAATAAGTAAAGATTGTTATCAGCGACACCTGCCACTGGCGAATATGCGTGGCTAACTTGTTCAATCGGTTCGTTTAAAGTAAACGAAGATATCAAATTTTCGCTTTTTGTAGCTGGCGCATTGGGCAACAGAAAATTTTCGAATGCCATATTTATTTTTATATAATGCAGCTGCCCGTCGGTAACAGGGGCCAAACTATACTTCATTTTTTAATGAGGATGGACAACTAAATAGGTGTAATCGTGGTTTTCGCAAGACGTGGAGGATGCACGTGCTAGCATATAATCAGCTTTCAAAAGGAATACATGCAAATGCAGTTTCACGCGATTTAAATAGATTCGCCGTGTTCGCGAAATATATCAGGCGTGCACATTTTGTACGTATTCATGGGCGATAACGTGGGCACATATCAACTACGAAACCGCTTCGAACTGCTTTTTCAGGTGCATTGACCATCCATTGACCATCGTGACTTTAGTTACTACACTAATGCAGACAGCCTCCTACGTCATCAAGGTCGTTATTTAATCCAATCCATACACTTGAGTCCTGCGTCCCAAGTTCGATGCAGCGCGTGTAGAGGCAGTAATTGCGCGTTCTAACATTCCTACGCGTTCAACGCGATGACGTGTACTCGATATCCAACGTCAATCATTTTCCTGATACAACCGAGGAAAACGTGCAGTCCCCGCCTCGTTTCGTGTCCATTTTAATTTTATAGATGTCGCGGTTCACACTCCCACTTCCCTATTGATGTTATAGACTTGGGCCAGGGTTACGTAATGCTGGTTGAAAGCCAGGAAATCCATTGTGATTTGCTAATGCGTGGTCGCATCATCGAGGGCCGTGTTTATTCATTATTGATAGAAAAGGGTTGTCCTGCGAGCTAATCAAAAAATACATATCGCAGTTTTTCATCGAGTCGTCTCGGTTACATCCGCGAAAGGATTATCAGACGGCAGATACGAACGCCTCGCGATAAGCATGGAATTTCCTGGTGGAATACAGACATATAGGTTAATGAATGGAGATAAATGCGTATTAAAAAGAGCAGACAAGGGGCATAATAGTAGATATAAATGTATTTTAATACGAAAAATATCTTTCCTACAGAGATATCTTTCGAGAACTTTTTTAGACGCTGTATTGTGCTAATGTTACAGAGTCCATCGCTTGAGTAATTGACTCCGAGCTGTGATATGAATCATTATCATTATCGCCGCGCATGTAACGTTACCCTTCACGTCACTTTCTTCTTAACCTCTACTCGTTCGCCCAATCGGAAGCAGGATATATAGGCATCTCGGCGTGTACATATAATACAGCAATTTTGCTTAAACCCTAACTGAAGATCGTTTTGCAATTTTAAGTTCGTAATACCCTAATTAATCCCTCGAACGATTACCCGGTAAAGCTGAAGCTTGCTACGAAAGGTACACGCGTGCTGGTAGAACGATCGTGATAATGACAATGAAACGCCTCTCGAATATAATAAATTTAGCGCTATTGTTTGTGGACCAAGGTGCAATACATCTCATTGATTCTCGTGACGAATGGTTGCACGCGCCGCGGGACAAGCAGTTGGTGCAGTGAGGAGACACATTTAGAATTAGTCTATTCTTTACAAGGTCCGCTACGTATGTACGCATCTTCGAGATGTATAAATACACCTTAACTTGAAGTTACTCCATTGAACTCTGGCGTAGTGCTCCGTAACATACTGGCTGTACGCCAGGGTTACGCAAGTCGCGCCCCGTTGACCTCCTTCTTCACCGAGAGATTGACCTTGTATCTCGTTCTTGTGTCTTTGACGGCGCAAGCTCTGAACCACCCCAAAGATGATCGCTGCACGAAATGCGTAAATTACCCGGATCCCGCATACCGGGGGCTGCCTTTCGCGTTAACGGCTAATCCACCGATGCACGAGAATTCTGGCAACAATGGCTACTGGGATGAAGGAAACGACGAATGCACCCCGGCGCGGCCGTCACAGTTAACACTAGGTGGCATAGGGGTATTCGCGTACATATCGATCGATCGGTACGACGAGAACAACTATGTAGTAACGTCTGCCTCAAATCGGATACCATCATATTAAATTGCACGAGTCTCGGCCACGTTTTGCCATCCTTGACATAGTGCTTCTTTCCCCCTGGTTTACGAAGAAAGCTCACCTTGATTTTAGGCGTTATACCGAATGACCGTTAGTTATATGTAGCTATTGTAGTATAGCATACTACGACGAGGCATAGAGACGGTTAAATATATACATTTGGATAATTCAAATAGTACTCTTCTAGCCCTCAAGGTTACATAGTATATCGGAGATGTTGAGAATTATTAGCTGCTTGCAGAAAATCGTATGGTAACTGCGAATTTTACCACATTGCTAGACGAGGGCGAGTGAAGATGGATGTATGACGCGGGTATTTTAAATATGCACACGATTTTTCTAGGATTTCAATTATTCGAGCTCGTTGGAAGAATTGCAAATGCACGTTTTGCGATGGAAAGGGCCATTATGATGCTCCATTGATATTTGAGGTTATGTTTCCTATATTAGTTAATCGGTATTTGTAAGGAGTTAAGTATAACGTTAGATATTATACGTTTTCCCTGTGCCAATTCTTTCGATATTTGAAGGCGTTTCGTTGCGTCCCTCGACGCGGAAGAAACGTTCTCGGAACAAGCGAGGAACGATAGATATGTGATCGTCTTGTCGAGGGAAATTCCCGCCAATTCGGTTCATATTTCGCATACCTTGACGGTAGCGACAATTTCAATGGATTTCTTTTACCGGAAGCGCGTCACACGCGCGGGTAAACGTCTAATTTTGAACGCTGCGACCGTGAACGCATTTTCTCAAGCCGATACACGCGTGGCGACCGTGAAAATGAGACAGGAAGGCAAAGGATGTCGCAAGACACGCGAAGAAAGGTCACGAATTCGGGAACAGAGTGCGCGTTGGAAGTGCACGAAGTGTCAGGGTCCCAAGGTGCGGTCGTGCCAGAAGATTGAACCTGCGCAGAAGTCTGCACGTGACCTGCGCAGCTATTCTTAGCAGAGGTCCGTTCAACGAGAAGAACTCTGCCTCGCTCACTCGTCGTCCGGCGCGCGTCCGAATCGTAGGAGCTCATCTCTCCTCTTCCTTTTGTTAATCCGTTTCTCACATACTAAAAACTACCCGCAATAATGTCTGGTCTCGCGGATCCCGTGGCTTTCGCCAAGGATTTCATTGCTGGCGGTGTGGCCGCCGCTATCTCGAAAACGGCGGTCGCGCCGATCGAGCGTGTGAAGCTGTTGCTGCAGGTTCAGCACATCTCCAAGCAGATCGCGGAGGATCAGCGTTACAAGGGTAAGTTGGCATTGACAGAAAATTCACTTTCGCTCGGTAATTTTGCGTGGAAAAGTAGTCGGGATTAGATGGAGTCGGGCGGTAAATGGCCCGAAGAATGCCAGTCACGAGGGCCCCGTGCGTAACTGTAGGAGATCAGAGACGTTCGAAACATGTGACAGAAGCATTTCTTTCGCGTCGACGACGTTCTCGAAAAGTGCCGCACGATTTCGCTGAGAGTGCTCGCACGCTACGGTTAGAGTGGCGAGATTCCCGTTATGTAATGCCTCATTTCGCACTGTATATCGGTCGTTCGTGGTCGGGCAGTCGAAAAGTGCTCTAATTTCCTACTTTATGTAACGAAGATTAGATGTTTCGGGTCTTACATAACTTTCGCAATATCGATTCAACGAGGTTTTCTGACAAACCAGTGGGTCGATATTCGATGAAACGACTCGCCTACCAGATGGCAGCGCGTGGCTTTGCTCTTTGAACAAGGACTTCCCGTGTGCCGATCGATGACTGTGCGGCTCAACATGGCCGCCTTTTCTACTGCAAAGTGGAACGTTGGGCTTTCAATTTTCGGCAACGAGAAATTTAAATAATGCTCGCGCGGATGCTCCTTTCGGGACAAATCTCAATTGTCTATGAAAAATAATTCATGTTTCTTTCAAAAGAAGCTAGAATACCTGATAATAAAATGCTAACGTTTAAGCGTGAATATTCATGCATTTCTGGAGCGAACGATTACTTACAGTAATCGTTTCGACGATAATTTCGGCAATTACCACTCGTGAAATGAAGCGTAAATCGTTGCCAGTCCTTTTCATGACGCGTTGCTATTTATCTATGTAACATGTAAGTTATAGAACGTGCTTGAGTAATGTAAGTTCATGACCTTGAATGTAGTCGGAGATTAAGAAGTACAATTCTGCGGTTTTTGTGAGGAAAAGAGTATCACGAATATATTAGATGTAGTTTTGAATTATAAAACTACCGAGTATTGATCTATTACATAATAATTTGCCGTTTTAAGCATAGAATAAAAACGTGTACATATATGCACAACTCTCAAACATGGCAGCTAAATAATTCGATATATTCGAATTTTAATAATTTCAATCTCGTTCGTTTACTGCAAAATAAAACATTATTCTTTCTTTACAAAACGAACAACTTACAAATAAAAAACATTAATTTTCCAGGTATGGTAGATTGTTTTGTGCGCATTCCAAAAGAACAAGGATTCCTCAGCTACTGGCGTGGTAACTTCGCCAACGTCATTAGATACTTCCCCACCCAGGCTTTGAACTTTGCCTTCAAAGACAAGTACAAGCAAGTTTTCCTCGGCGGTGTCGACAAGAACACCCAGTTTATGCGCTACTTCCTTGGTAATCTTGCCTCTGGTGGTGCTGCTGGAGCCACTTCTCTCTGCTTTGTCTACCCACTCGACTTTGCCAGAACTAGGTACCGTATACACTTTCCCCTTCAACAGAACTTACGCTCGAACCGCGTATGAAAAAGTATCGAAAGACTAATGCGCACACGATTGTTACATATAGGTTGGCTGCCGACGTAGGCAAGGCTGGAGGCGAACGTGAGTTCTCTGGTCTTGGAAACTGCTTGACCAAAATTTTCAAAGCTGACGGTCTTGGTGGACTCTACCGTGGATTCGGTGTATCCGTACAGGGTATCATTATCTACCGTGCAGCCTACTTTGGTTTCTATGACACTGCCCGCGGTATGCTGCCCGATCCCAAGAAGACGCCGTTCCTTGTCTCATGGGGTATTGCTCAAGTAAGTAACTGCGTTCCACTCTGGCGGCCGTCTCTCGCGGCCGTAATTCGTCCGTTAATGATCACCGCTGTGACTTTCCTTGTAGGCCGTCACCACCGTCGCCGGTATTGTATCTTATCCATTCGACACAGTACGTAGGCGCATGATGATGCAGTCCGGTCGTGCAAAATCCGAAATCTTGTACAAGAGCACCGCCCACTGCTGGGCCACCATCTTGAAATCAGAAGGTGGCAACGCTTTCTTCAAGGGAGCGTTCTCAAACGTACTCCGTGGTACAGGCGGCGCGCTTGTGTTGGTACTCTATGACGAAATTAAGAATCTCCTTTAAAACGTTCTAACCAATCCTCACCTCATTACCTTCACAATTCACAATTGTAAGTACCATCTTTGTTGCCCTTACCATTCGATTTGAAAGCAGTTTGTCAGACCGAGCGACTCCCAGACTGGAGGCAGCGTACGAAAGCTGCCGGGAAATTCGGGAACAGCCCCCCCCGGACAGCGGGGGGCATGTTCCGGTAGTAACTTGTGAAACGCATGAAGCTCGGCAGAATATACGTAACTTGATTGTAGAAGAGAGAATTCGCTTAATTTATTGCCGGATTCAGTATTTTATTGCAACGGTTCACATGTGCTATTTTCATATTCCATTTTCTTAAAACGAAGGGAGGGTCAGAGGATATATTCCTGTATATATCCGAGGGATTTAAGGGTATGAAGTTCACAGCAATGATGGGTATATGAAGCATGTGGCCATGTAAACGATGGTCGGGACACTAAGTATGTAGTGGAATTAATTGTCTAAAATGAAAATAACAAACCTATACAATTGAGCGAGAGAAGGACGCGCGACGAAATACCATTACGGCGATGGCGGGGCGCGTAGACTTGGGCCGCCCCCTGCCCTAATTCTCGGCCCGTTGTAGATAAATAATAAACGATCATTTTAACGATGTCAGTGATGTTCATCGAGTCTTCAGTGAACAGTAATTTAATTTCGCACTTCAGACAACAACGTGTAAGATAATGAGAAGCGTTACTCTGAGTGTATGCATCTAATCTGTTTATGTTAGGATGCATGCAGAGAAACCAGCAGAATCAATAAAAGTGATATAAAATTTCATGTTTGGCATAAATTACTTTGTACAACCCACCCCCGTGCTCCGATTCGGTTACAGTTACCTCCTCCACCCGATAAACCATCCACAGCTAAGACACCCCAAGTTACAAAACCCATTAATCACTCGAATAGACTCTTGCTGTATTTTCGTTTCGACGGAATAATTAGATTCGGTACACATTATACATCTTTTAAGCTTCATTCATTATTTTCTTATTACAAACACTCGAAATGAAAAATACATCGATTTTGCTTCCGGTATCATTAATCTACTGATACAGTAAATTAGTGACTGTAAAACAAACGTTCGTTTCGTTTAAATTTTAATTCCCATCTTGCTTAAACGTCAGATTTCCGGAATGCCTTTTAAAACTCACATAGAAACCGCTTAGCGATACATCACGCTTATATGAAAATGAAAAATTTATATATTACTTCTATATAGGGATTAATATTAAACTGAATGACACACTATACATGTATAAATTGAACTCTGTCTCGTGCTTCGTATTTACACGGTACAAAAAGAGATCTGTGACACTGTAAGAAGGAATGACGGGAAACATCGGGGCACGATATAAAATAGTTTGACTTTATATACATTGTTTGAGCGATGATATAAAATATAGAACGCATCATACGGTTGTTCTGTTCGAATCCCCCGCGATCAAGTCTAGAACTCTACTCAGACCTGGCATATTTAAGACGGTTCCCAAAACAGGTACCCTTCGCAGAAAGTTTATCGCCACTGGCAGGAAACCACTGCAAAGTCAAGACGACGCATATTTAAATCTATTTAAAGAATTGCTACACGGCCGATGATAGAGCGACTGTCGGATACATACCTGAATAATAATACAAAACCATATGTTTCTAGGATCATGCCCACGATGGGCCAACCCATAAGTACAATGATAACGCCTCCTAAAAACGCGATGCTGGCTTTTATCTTGTACCTTTGGAAGAAAAAGTTGAGCGTCCTCCTCGGTCCAATAACGCACGCTAACCCAGATATAAATAGAATCTGTATGAAAACAATGCATTAGTTCAGCGAGGGTGCAGAGAAGTGTAGGAGTTCACACTGGTGCATAGAAAGAATTCTTACATTTCCGATGGCGAGCAGACCTTTATCAAAGAGTAGCAAAACTCCGAGGAAAACGAATGATATCCCAAATGCGGCGAGTCCCACTCCGATTTCTAAAAATCAGTATCTTATCGTCAGGCAATGTTTCGAAACTAACTTATTGTCCCCGACCATAGGGCCGCAGATTTTTTACAGTTCGCGAAAGGATTTTTATAAATAACAGATTGCACGTTACTTACTCTGCGTATCCGTGATTTCGAACATTATTTATGATTCGCCTTGGGTGAGAGATTTTTAAACTGTTTTTAGTGATAATGTTACGCTAAGATTGAGGTAACAATAGTGACGACGTGCATAACCTAACCTATATCCACGTCATTAATTGTGATGCGGCACGATTCAGCTAAGCACTATTTTTCATCAACTCGTGAAATTCATGGATCGAGTATTGCGCACGTTTTGTGGTGACCACATTAGTGATATGTTTATCAAATTCAAATATATTTGATATTCATTACTGAAGCGACCACCACTGTACGCACACAATACGAGATTACGCGAATTCTCGCGTGTCACACAGGAATGCTCTGTGCACGTGCTTCTTTCCTATTGTTCAAATAAACTTGCTGCACGTTTCCGTATTCTTCGTAGGTTTCATTCAGCTTATTACGATGAATTTCCAGCATATGTATATTCAAATAAAAGAATTTTATCTGTACTAGTAAGAAAAAATTATTGGCAATTATTTACTTTCAAGTAAAAAACATTTATGTAACTTGTTACAGAATGTAGTCAATTATCTGTTTCTTTTAATCGCAACTACCGAAGTTTGGGAATTGTGTTTAGAAAATTCATGATTCATTGAAGAATCAGAGTCCTTGTCGATAACGTCACGATCGTTGTTATCGTACCCAATTAATTATAGATAAAATAATTACAAATACTATGCGGGAAGCTAGTCAAGGGTTTATACTTTACGTCAAACAACAGTTTGTCTTGTAAAGTAGTGATAAATTCTGTCCATTTGTTATGGTTTTACCGACTGATATAAGCGCCCCGGTGATCGGCGTGTTGCCGTGCTTCAGGCGATTCTGCCCCGAATTTTCAAACATTAATAACTAAAAAACTAAGCCTCCGCCGCAATTTTGCTGCTCTTGATTTGTGTTTTATTTTGTCACACAGAATCACTCATTTTATTTTCCACTTATTGTTGAACACTTTGTATAAATTACGGGGTATGTGTAGTGATGGGCTCAAGACCCATAGAATCGCTTCGACTATTATTCGAAACAAAAATTTCTTAAAACTCTTGATAGGTCTTGAAAGTCTTCTAATCGATTTTGAAGTTGCTGTCTTGAGCCCATCACTAGGTATGCGACCAGCGGCGCACTCAGAATTTAATCTTGGGGGAGCCGAGTTGAACGGATGAAAATATTTTAATGCAAATTCATTAGGTGATTATAAAAATTGATTTAAAGAATAAAATCTAGTTTCCTTTTCTTTTTACAACGCCCATTCCGTGGGGGTGCCAGGGCTCTCTCTGAGTGCGGCACTGTATGCGACGAGTTATACTTTCAAAAATGTGTTTATTACGTACAAATCTAAAAGTAAATTATTTATACTCCTTTTGGATAAACGGACTGTACAAAATAAGCTTAACTTTATTATCCAGTACGAATATCTTATACAAACAACGTATTATACATAGTCATTTATAATGTTTCATTGGATGAAGGAATGATGATCGCTAATGGAGGTAATAATGATATTTTACAAACAGCAAAGAAATGGGTACGATCATTAATCGTTAATATGGCTAAGACTTAGGTCTACGTATGACAATAAAAAATATTATTTACAGATGTTTTGTTTCAAGGTACACGGATTACGCCCAGTAATGGATTCAGCACATCAAAGATGATCTGAGCCACTGAAAGCACAAATTCATATTTCCCAAGATAATTCAATTCTTCGCGTCTAGAATGCTCGATTGAATAATGAATAGAATCTTACCTCTGCCAGACTTAGCTTTATGGTCCCATTTTGCAAAGGATCTTTGCTTTCGAATATGCCTGAAATAAAATTAAAGAATCTCAGTAATCTCAGAATACAAAGCTAGAGAAACTGAATTCTTCAAGACATACCAAATGCATCACTCAAGTGCAATATTGCCGAGACGAAATCCCCAAATCTGAGTGTCCCATCTTTCCTCATATATCGCAGAATTAAAATTGAGAGTACATCGGTGTTCAGTTGAAATCCTAATAAGAACACCTTTCTTAGATTACAAGTTCGATACGTGGGGCATTAACAGTTTTTTTATCTAAACAAACGCCAACTAACCAACTTCCAGCAACGCATCCCTCAATCTTTCAGCCTTGAGTATCCCAGTCTTCTCCTTCGTGTGGTTCTTGAACGCGGCTTGCCAATACTTCAAGCTGCACATGAGATCTTTGAAATCATTGAACTTCAGCCTGCCGCTTCCAGAGCTCTGTTTAATATTAATTTAAGGAAAACTGCGAAGATATTCCGGAGGGATAATAGAGCCATTGGAGGCTTTAAAACTAAGTTGCTAATGCTAAGGATACATCCATCGTGAGAACTACTTGTCGACACACCTCCATGCAGGCACAGCTCTTGATATAGTCTGCGAATTGAATATAAGTAGATTTCACAAGGTCCAATTTAATTCTCCTCAATTCAGATCCTTACTAGAGAGATATTTACCATTCGGCAAACACGCCTCGAGAAGCTCCTGCAGTTCAAAAGCGTTTACCGTTCTGTGCTCGTCAGCCAGTTGCAAGAAGACAGCTTCGTATTGCGAGAAGCCTTTGCCCTCGAGGGGCGGCGCTTTTATGATGGCCGATTTCATTAAGGACGGCGGTGTATCGAGAAGTCTAATAAAACCGTACAAAGCATGATTTATATTTCACAATTTCTTAGGCTACAATCTATCTATATCCAATGTAGAATCAGTCTGCATCCTTACTTCAGTTTCAAAGGTTTACTGCTGTAAACCCGCAACGTGAAGCTCGTTTCCTGGGTCGGCTCGAAAGTGGTGGGCACTAACAAGTAGCCACCTTGCTCCAACTGACACCTGTGGCTCACCTGTCGACTGTTCGTGTACTGCGAGTTCACCAGTGACTTGTTCTTCTTGAAGAACTGTTTGTTTATCGATTCCGTGCTGTTCTTCGGCAAAGTGTACGCCGTGAAGCCTATCACCTTCAACAGATTGCAATATCATCAGTAACATTTTATCAAGCTTCCCGTTTACGCTGCTTTTATAATTAGAAGATAATCTCACTTTTGGCTCCATGATCGAGTGCTGGTTCAACGAGACGATGACTTCCTCCATTTCGCTCAAGATCAGGTGTAGTTGCGGGTTGATATGAAAGGTCTCTGCGATAGATGCAGTCATAGAAAATATTTATTATAATTTAAACACGCAGTCACGTGAAAGATTGCCGGATTTCCTGCGCAACGTTCATTATTTAAGTAAACCGCGAACGAACCTTGATTGTTTCGACATCCTCCCGCGGTCACGCCCCTTCTCCAGCTACCTTGGTAGAGTTTCATTTGCCAGGTGTGTTTGATATGCAACGACGGCTCATCCCTGGACGTCTCGGCGTCGAGATGTACGACTTCCAGGTGAGTGAATGTCTTCACGAAGTCGGAGTACGATATCCTGCAGTTGGTAAGTCGATTCTTTTAGTATATTTTCAGCTCGATCAGTATGGAGTTGAAAGGAATGGTTATTAGGGGAGCAGAGTTGGGCATTAAAGTAAGTAAAAATTTGTTTAAGTAACGGATGGAATAAAAGTTACTTTAACTTAAGATTAATCGACGAATAAAGTTAATCTTTTTATTCATCGAGGGTTTCAACTTGCGTAAAATAAATCTTTCAAGTTCACTGGGGTTAATTTTATTCCTCCCATGAAGAATAATTTTTTTAACTTTTATTCGTTGTTTGATATTTTATTTAAATAAAAATTTTGCCCATCTCTGCGAGGGAGATACTCGAAATTACCACTTTGGCAGAGAAGTGTTGTACAGTTTTAAAGGGCTTGTAAGATGGAGGTTTGTGATCTTCGGTGGAAAGTTATTTTTGATACAGAAACGTGGTACATTTACTGCCGTAGTAAAAGGAACTTTATTTGATCCTTGAATAATTTATTCGCTCTTTTTTTTTGTTTTATCCAGGTATGATAATATTTGAGCACCTACATCGAGGTGGTAATTTCGAGTGCATTACGCCAAATTGCTAGCGTTCGAAAACTTCGATTCTCTCACCAGAATTCCCCTTCGGCCATGTTTCTGACCGCTAAACGCTCCCTTTCCATCGGCGGCACTTCGTCCCATTCGAGGCCACCTCTTGCCCAAGCGCCGACGTACTCCCCACCAGGTCCAAGAGGATTTCTTAATTTTACTAACTGGACCGCCTCGCCGCTGAACGTCTCCACCTGCATTTTACGCAACGATCCTTCGTGAAGTACGAATAATAGTTAATTACAAAGCCACCCTGGCGGTCCCTGGTATTTACCCTCTCGATAGCGTAGAGCCTGTAGTTGATGCCCATCTGTATTCCATTTGCTAGCTTCTCCGTGCTGGCGCGAATCTGCATTGCAAACGAACGGCGGGGTTCTATTTAGGTGGTTCGAATTTGAACTCATCGAACGCGCACAAGGTGCTTCGAACAGATTAGTCAATAAAAATTCATGCAAGGCCGTTCGATCATCGCCACATCGCAATTCCAAAAAACGAGTAAATTACTCGCAAGGTTTTGTTTTTCGTTAACATAACTTTTTCTTCGTTAGTTTCGAAAAATCTGACTTTCCTCGATTTCCACCCACGATATTGCATGCAATCGTTTTTGGTGAAATTGTAGTTGCATTGCGGCGGGTGACGAACGGCCTAAGCTTCGAGCACGTGTTCTTCCCTTATTTTTTTGGATACACGTTTATCAGGAGCCGTGATTTTAATTCTAAATTTTGACCAATTGTTTTCGAACGATTTGTGTGATAGCAATGCCACTTACTTGCTGCTGATTATTATTCACTGTACACGTGATAAGGGACGTCATATCGAGGAGCTTCGCGAGAGCTCTTCCGCAGGCCGTTGGATCTTGGCGTATCGCGATGCTCTCCGTGATTCCCCCCGTCAGGTCCGACAGGCCGTCCAAGAGGGTGCCGTATTTGAGAGCCTCGTACGATCCATGAAGCCTGAAAGGTACCGAGGAGATTAATCTCTCGCTTCTGGAAAGGAACTCTTCGCTTGCTTTCCGTAAATTCGCGTAACCATTCGATTCTCGGGTATCAAATTTCCTTTCATCGTGAAATGTAGTACACTTTGCATAAAACATTGTTTAAAGCGGCTCAGATGTAAGAACTATTTTGGGGCATCATACAATTTCTTAAGGGTAAAGAGCATAAAATCTTTTCACGAGAAAAGAATAATAATACAGAAACTAAAGAAAATAAGGAAAATAAAGAAAATAAGGAAAATAAAGAAAATAAGGAAAATAAAGAAAATAAGGAAAATAAAGAAAATAAGGAAAATATAGAAAATAAGGAAAATAAAGAAAATAAGGAAAATAAAGAAAATAAGGAAAATAAAGAAAATAAGGAAAATAAAGAAAATAAAGAAAATAAAGAAAATAAAGAAAATAAAGAAGATAAATAAGATAAATAAGATAAAGAAAATAAAGAAAATAAAGAAAATGAAGGAAATAAAGAAAATAAAGAAAATAAAAAATAATTTTTATTGCCATATCAATAACATTAAAAATTATAATCTAATTTCTTTTTTTGACAGTCTTCGCATACTCAGGTATCCTTACCACCGTACTATGTTCAGTTCTGTGTTTAGAGCGTGAAATTCGAGTCGCTTTATAAAATTAAATTAATTTTAATGAAATAAAAAAAATTTCGTTCTCATTTCTTTCTTCTTTTATTTTCTCTCTTCTTCATTCTCCCTTTTTCTGGAGCCCCCGTACAGTCCAGGGTTTACGTTTCGCTCTGCATTGGCCCGATTGCACTACCAGGTATCATAGAAATATTAAAATACTTTCAACGAACTCTTATATCCAGGACCATTATCAAGTTTCTTCCCGTACTAATGACTGTACGACTATCTCTAGAATTCCTAGCCATCGACTTTTAATTGCACTTGGAGCAGGGTCGGTAGGTTCGCGGGAAACCCAATGGTTCCGTTCCGTTTTAACGAGATCGTTGGAATCCCGCGGCGAGCCGGCGCAGATCGCGGAGAAAACTCGCACGACGATCTTTTCCAGCGTGCACGACTGCCAGGCGGGTCGTCGCAGGGAAAGTCGGATGGCAGGGAATTTTTGCGACCTACGACCTCTCTAGTCGGCGATCAGCGATTCCCGGCGCGCGCGATCGCGATTTCTCGCCCATTCCTCATCGATTCCGCGAAGTGCCCGCCGTGGAAAGTTTACCGCCCCGATCGTTAATCTCCCCGGCGCGATTCGAGAGCAAGCTGCCATTGTTCCCGGCGGCGGGATGATGACGCGGCTGATGAAGTCGAGCCGGTGTTTTCGCTGGAAATCGTCGCGCGAGATAGAGAAAGGTGAGACGATAACCCGGGGTGCCACCCAAGGATAATCAAGAGAGGTGGCGATGCTATCTGACTCTGTGTGCCGTTCCTACGGGAATTAGCATTCTCGAGATAACGGGGTTTCTCTCTCTCTCTCTCTTTCCCTCTTTCCCTCTCTGGCGACTCGTCCTAGTAACGCCGACGCCTCTAGACGCCCGCGTATAGCAGATAGCGCGCGAGTTAATCTCTAAACCGTAACCATTCACACGCACGAGTAAGGCAGTCACATGGGTATTTTCTCAGGGAAGACCAGCGTAAGCGCGTCGGGGAGATCCGTTTTCCAATTGTGCCCCGTATGGCCTTCGGATTCGGTGCTCTCCGACTACCACGTGGAAAAGGCACCTGTAGCGCTCTTCAGAGGCCTGTAAGGCAGTGCCTTCGAGCACTGGGTGCAAGGGGTGACTTTATAGCGAATTCGGGAGCCCCGCACTGGCCGCACGGAGTGCAACTTTTAGCCAATTGGAAGCGAGAAAACTCGCACTCAGTGCGGCCAGTGCGGGTCTCCCGAATTCGCTATTAGCTTCTTAGTACGTAAAGATATGAGGCAGATGAGTTGTGATATTCAGGTGGGATGAATGCATATGTGCGCGTTTGAATGGTAAAATGTTAATATTCTGATAAGGTACACACAGATCTCTAGTGGACATATGAGTGTATTAACAATTTTACCTCAAGCTTAAACAGTTTCTTTTTTGTTATTTTTCTTGCCGAAGAATCGGAGTTAAAAGTAAAATTTTCATTTAACATATATGTTATCAATTTTCAAGTAAAAAATTTAACACCTGACCTTGCATAGCACTTTAAATATTTTAAGTGTCTTCCTGGAAAGCTAATAATTATATTCGTTGGTCCCTCCTACCAGATATACCTACATATATCAATGGAATACTGAGCATTTCTAGGTTTCTCATAGGACATTCGAACACTTGCTGTAAGAAAATAATTTTCTTCAATTATTAATATCTGATTTTCTCAATTTTCTTCCATTATTAATATCTAATTTTCTCAATTTTTTTCCATTATTAATATCTAATTTTTTCAATTTTCTTCAATCATTAATATCTAATATTCTCAATTTTCTTCAATCGTTAATATCTAGTTTCCTCAATCTTCTTCCATTATTAACATCATTTTCTCAATTTTCTCGAATTATTAACATCATTTTCTCAATTTTCTTCCATTATCAACATCATTTTCTCAATTTTCTCGAATTATTAACATCATTTTCTCATTTTTCTCGAATTATTAATATTTAATTTTCTTCAATTATTAATATTTAATTTTTTTCAAACATTACTATCCAATTTTTTTCAAACATTACTATCCAATTTTCTTCAGTTATTAATATCTTTTTCTCAAATTTTCTCAAATTATTAATATCTAATTTTCTTCACATATTAATCTAATTTTCTTCAATTATTAATCTAATTTTCTTCAATTATTAATCTAATTTTCTTCAATTATTAATCTGATTTTCTTCAATTATTAATCTAATTTTCTTCAATTATTAATCTACTTTTCTTCAATTATTAATCTAATTTTCTTCAATTATTAATCAAATTTTCTTCAATTATTAATCTAATTTTCTTCAATTATTAATCAAATTTTCTTCAATTATTAATCTAATTTTCTTCAATTATTAATTTTTGAATCCCCCAAACTTCAACACCGTCATCCTTAAAATCTACGCGAAAGGAAACCGACGCAGTTGCATGTTGCCAGTGCATCGCTGCACCTTCTGAGCAGAATATGGTCATGGAAAGGAACGACTCACCAAGCACTGCAAGCTTCTCTCTATCAATCCTTTCTACCTTCACATATCCTAGAATCTATATTCCCCGTACATTCCTTCCACCTACTGTGCACAGGTAGAACTGCGTACCGAATAGAAACGGGGCAAGCTAATGACAGAGCATAACGACGCCGAGCTGGCTCACGTTCGCTCATTTCATTGAGCGAATCACGTTTAACGGAAATGAGTGATTTAGCATGAATGGGCATTAAGCGCCACGGTGACCAATGGCCCGATCCCCGTTCCCCTCCGTTCGCGGAGGGAACCGTCTCGCGGGAACGATGCAAAGTACTCGCTCGCTGCTGTTCGATGCAATAGAGGGGAATCGAAGAGAGTTGTTAAAATAGAGGCAAGCCGCAGCTGTCGCCAGGGGTCACCGCACCTTCCACCGAACTTGTAACACACTGCTGACTGTGTAACTTCTACGGTTTGTCAGTTTGCGAGGCAACGGTAACGCGAGTCCTGCCATTGATGTACTTCCGTCCCGTGACCACCTAACGGGGTGACGAAGTCCCATGCAGGGACGTGCAATGTCATTTGTAAGCCTCTTCACGCGATCGCACCACGATCTCTGTCATTCTTTAATAAACACAACCATTCCGCTGATTATGAAACGTCACTGCGAACGTACATTACGTAACAGAATTACAGCATGCCTCATTTACCGGGGACCATCGAAGTTGGAACGCGGTATCACAAAAACAGCAAATCGATTCGACCTCAATGTCGATTTTTCAATTGAAAGGTAAGTGGGAAAACGAGGAATGTCACAAAACAGTTTTATCCAGAAAATTAACTGTTTTGTTCCGGTGCAGAGTAGACATTAGCTATTTTTAACCAGTATACCAAAATTTCAACGTTATTTTACGGGGCCATTTGAATTTTATAAACCCTTTTTTATTCGACAGTTCTTTAATCCCAGTTGCCACCAACAAAATATGCTATAAATTGCAAATTTTCCTTTTCTTCTTCAACTGCAAACTAGGGCTGGGACTATTCGAATAATTTAATATTCGAATATTTTACAAGTATTCGAATAATACGAATAAACTTCGAATATTTCAGTATTCGAATGTTATTATTCGAATACTATTCGAATAGTATGGTGTGAAGTGGGTCAAAATTAGCGTACAAGATTTCACCCTGACAAATGAACCTAAAGAACTTGATTTATAATTCACACCATACTATTCGAATATATCAGTATTCGAATACTTTAATATTCGAATATTATTCGAATACTAGGATATTCGAATTATATTCGCCAAATAATTGAGCAACTGAAGTATTCGAATATTCGAATACCGAAAAATTCGACAAATAGTCCCAGCCCTACTGCAAACGCATTTAACAGATTAGCCTCGACTTGAATGATTATTTCCTAAAGTTGGAATATGCACGAGTTCTAAAAGCAAATGTTGAAAAATGAAATAAAGGAACCTGGAAGGTACGATTCAGTTGGACCACCTCGAATTAAGAATGATATACCGTTCTACCCGTTTCGCTCGTAAAACGAAGGAAATTCGGATACTTAGGAACGGAGATAGGCGAACGAGCTGTTAATGAGGGTGATTTTCGAGTGGCATTAGCGTGCCACGATCTTGTAGCAGTTTCGTGGCCGGGGATCTCCGAGCATGGACTGTGGTCGCCGGTGCACTGACCTCCGATCCATTGCTGGCAACCAACGAACCGACTACTCGCCGAGTGAAAGTATCCGCGGTTATACTTGCTTAGTATACCCGTGGCTGGCATGTGCGTGAGCAAATATACACACGGGGGCCGAATATAGCCCCGCATACCGTCGTATCCCGATGCTATGCCGAATTCTGATTTCTCGTTGGTCACGCATCGGACGCACCTCGGCGAAGATCATTCGGCACGAATACTAACCGAATGACTCGCTCATCTCTAGCTTCCGTCTGTACGAAAAGACGAGAGACACGTGAATCTCGAAAAGAGAAAAGAGGACTTTCGTACTTAATTGGGTAGACCGCTGTAAAAAATCGGGAAAATCGATTTTTTCTTTTTCACATTTTCTGAAAGACGTACACTAAGGGCCAAAATCGGCTTCCCTTCGGAAATTTGGCAACGTTGCATGTCACTAGAATTACTGAGTTATGCCTAGTGACATGCAACGTTGCCAAATTTCCGAAGGGAAGCCGATTTTGGCCCTTAGTGTACATTACAAGAATGCTCTCTCCAAATTTTGACGACGAGTATTGGGAAACCAAGAATTTCGATACGCCAACTAGTGGCAGAAAATTAAACTACTGTGAATAAGCTGAAATCCGTCGAAGTCCATACGATTATCAGTGTTTATATAGACATATTGTGAAAAACGAGTGTTTTTAAATTTTTTTCACCACTAAATTTTTACTTCTTCGATTTATAAATACTTATTCGGAATCTTTCGTGGGAGCCGAGCCTACTTGCAATAGTTTGCCAACTTACCACCGCAGCGCTGAAATCTGAGCCACGCCTCCACTTGGTTTCCCAATACAGGAAATGGATTTATGAATTTGATTGAAAATAAAATTTCTTACCCTTCGATGTGTACATTATTAACTATACTAAGCGGCAAAATATATATCGCCCCGACCTTAGTTCGCGAACGAGGGATTTTTGTTTTTGATGCGAACTCTATTTTTAATTTACGAAGAACGAACAATTCAGACAACGAAAAATCATGATTTTGCGTTAAACGACCACCACTTTGTCTGAAATCATTTTTTTTTTCTCGAACGAGATAAACTCGCATATTAACAGAATCTTCTTTAATTCAGAAATTGTGCTCACCGTGCAGGGCCATTATAAAAACAGCTTCCGCGAGAATGGCTGTTATTCCTTTATTATTTAATATTTTCCTATATCAAAATTCCTGAGGGTTGCTGAATATATGTACTTCTAAAATAAGAAAATATTTGTAAGAAACTCACATCACATTTTTCACAAAAAATTCCCGAAAATTACGTTCTTTTTCGTTTGCCAACTAGGCATGGCCCCTTAAACGGTGAAGAGAAATATTCGTATTTCTCAGTCAACAATGAAGTTACAACTTAATTCACTATGAAAGTAAACAGAAGGAGCTTAAGACTTAAAACCTGTTATTACCTCAAATTATAAAAATTTGCTCTTACACCACTACGATTCTCAGCCCTCCATGTGTTTTTTTTTTAAATTTCAAATAAATAGATACTTATTGTTAGTATTCTCTCCTCAATTTTCAGTGGCAATTATTACTTCTGCATAGGTAGTTTCATTGCGAGTTTCCACGTCACAGCGCACTGATCTTCCAACGAAAGTCAACGGTCAGCAGAACATTTTCACTGGCGCAATGAGGTGGTTGTAAAACGGTTACTAAGCAATTGAAAATGAAAAGCGGGAGATTATTATTGCAGAGCTGAGCGTAAAGTGGACGCGTGCGTTAGTTCGCAATCCGCGGACGGCTCAGGCACCGTGGTGAACGCAGCCAGTGATTTCTAATGGAAATCGCGGCGCAGCGCGTCGAGCATAATTCTTTCATTCTGCGCGCGCGCTGGCACGCGAATGTACGAGCTTTCTAACTGATTTTAATGCCGGCGCCGGTTTAATAAGCCTGGATTCGCCGGACGTTCCGGATCGATGGGATCTACGACGGGGTTATCGTGGACGAGGAAAGGTCAGGCGACGAATGGTTCTCTCCCTCTTCCGCGGAAATAAGTGTGTCAATGGGTAGGTGGTGGTTTACGGTGCCTGGCATCTTGGAGAACAACCATTTGGATTAAACCAGGACGAATGGAATAGTAATAGAAGAACAATCAACCAAAGCGAATGGAATAATAAAATAATGAAAGAAAGAATTGATAATAATAAAGAATTACTATTATCAAGATAAGTGGCGATTTAAACTTTTAATAACAAAATTATTTAATGAAGAAAATCCAATTTTCTTTTCTTTTTACAAAGACCCCTCTTTGTAGATATAAAGAATTACTATTATCAAGATAAGTGGCGATTTAAACTTTTAATAACAAAATTATTTAATGAACAAAATCCAATTTTCTTTTCTTTTTACAAAGACCCCTCTTTGTAGATATAAATAATTACTATTATCAAGATAAGTGGCGATTTAAACTTTTAATAACAAAATTATTTAAAGAACAAAATCCAATTTTCTTTTCTTTTTACAAAGACTCCTCTTTGTAGATATAAAGAATTACTATTATCAAGATAAGTGGCGATTTAAACTTTTAATAACAAAATTATTTAAAGAACAAAATCCAATTTTCTTTTCTTTTTACAAAGACCCCTCTTTGTAGATATAAAGAATTACTATTATCAAGATAAGTGGCGATTTAAACTTTTAATACCAAAATTATTTAAAGAACAAAATCCAATTTTCTTTTCTTTTTACAAAGGCCCCTCTTTGTAGGGTACCAAATCCCTTCGCCCTCCTCTGGCTGCGCCACTTTAATCAAGATCATACCGATTTTCAACTAAAAAAGGTGCCGCGTTCGACCGGCGACAATTTTCGTTAATAAAATTTTGTAATCCAGCAAACGAACGTCACACGAGTTGTCTATTTGCTCTTCCCGCTCGAAGGACGAACGCAAACCACAGGGCTGCGGAACGATTGTTATCCAGGACCTTCAATTACTCCTACTACCGTGCAATTATCGTTAGAATCGCGACGGTGGTCGGAAATTGCTGTATCCAATGACGTGGCACGCGGCGAAAATTGACGTTCATCGTCTAAGAATGGATACCTTTAAACGATTGTCGTAACGCGGCAAATCTAGCCATCGGCTGCGACAGAAGCTGTCGCAAGAAACGATTACGATTTCATCCACGCGAAGCCCATCGCGTTCGCAATCGATTTTCGCTGGCCGGCGATTTCGAGCGATCCAGCATTTAATCGGTTGCATAGCCCATTCCGCGGCGAGCGGAAGTCATCGAGAGGCAGCGACACGCTATCAATTATTAATGAATCCCGGCCTCGATTCCTCTGCCGATGCTGTTGACCGATGTAATCGTCACTCCGGTAGGGTGGATGTACCAGTAAATGAACACGTACCAGTGAATGAACATTTTTTATTAAAATGAGTAAAATAAGTTATTAAAGCAAGCAACTAATTAATTAGAGACTTCGTTTCATTTCTTGCTTCATATCCAAACAATTTCTGCAGCACGTGGAATCATTCGCGTTGCAAACATAATTTTATAATAGTGTTCATTCGTTAGCCTTAACTGTTCATTTACTGGTGCGTTTACCCTACAAACGTAGGCACATTATTTTCTGTACATTGATTCCAGAGCGCGACGGAGCTTGCTAATTTTTCTATCAGGTCACAAGAAGACCGGTGGAACCGATTGTTCAGAGACGAATCAGGACGATTACGTTTACAGAAAATGTTCACGACGTGACATCACGGTTTAATAATTTTTACGCCACTCGACCCATTCTGATTGCGAAACAATTCGCTCGTCCCAGCCTCGCAGCGCGTTTTCGTACTTTCCATTTTTACAACTCAGGAGCAATCGTATCGCTGTAACGATGGTCAAGCAGGTGTATCGGTGTTGCGCGAAGCCACGTATCGATTACTTAACGTTCGCATGCTCTTCTAACGCAAATCACAGCTCGCGATCGTTCTGCTTTCCCCTGGCAGCCACGACAATTCCTCGTTACGCGTGTTCATACGAATCCGCTATTGTGACGCAACGGGCGCTCGTTCGGTGACGAAATTATAGCAAAGTGCGTTCTCGGTCGTTAAGCAAGGCTACGAGTGCTCCTCATCGGCGTTTAAGCGAGCACCGCGATTTCCATCGGCTGGCCTGATTTATTAGTCGAGCGTATTTTATTGCAGCTGGTCAACTGACCACCTAGAATCGCCAAAAAAAAAAAAAAACAGAAGCTGATGTGTTACAAGATTAGAATCCTGTCGCTGTGAAACCGTCGAATATTTTAACCAAAACGAGTAGAACTTGAATCTGCAGCAGGAAGCTTTAAACCAGCACGAGGTTCCGTGGTTTCGTTTTATAATGTCTAAATGTCGAACCAGCGGGAATTCGTGCTTCTCGTACTTTTGCTGACAAGTTACTTTGCTTGATGAATGCGGCGCGTTAACGGAAGCAAACCAACCGGCGTCACCCGAGTCTGGTGATGACAGTGCTAACCAAGCGTTGGAATCTTCAGCGAAAATGTAGGACGGTGCAATTTAGTTAAAAATATTGAGAGTCGACGAATATAATTCACTATTTTAAACAAGAACACCTTTACTAGCCTCTTCCATTTTTCCAATTTTTCATTTTTTTTTCCTTTAAATTACAGCCAATCCCAGGGTAAACTATCTAAATTTAAGAAACTTTTCTCTTTTTTGCTATTCAGTATCGTCGAAGAGGTTAACAAGATTCCACAATAATTAATAAATAATAAGTATCGACATAAAAAAAATTATGCAAGTTTAAACATGCCTCCTTACATCCCAGAAGAGTTTAATCCAAAACTAAAAACACTTTTTAAAAAAAAATTATAAAGATTAGTTAAATTTGAGGGCTGTTACACGAGAATCCGCCCTTAAAACATTTGACCCATTAGAACTGAGGCAGAGAAATATTTTATCACTTTACTAAACTTGGTAAACTTTATTCAACTTTATTCGACTTTACTAAACTTGGTAAACTTTATTCAACTTTACTAAACTTGGTAAACTTTATTCAACTTTATTAAACTTGGTAAACATTATTAAACTTGTTAAACTTTATTAAACTTGATAGACTTTATTAAACTTTATTAAATATGGTAAACTATATTAAACTTTGCTAACCTTTATTAATAAATAATAAGTATCGACATAAAAAAAATGATGCAAGTTTAAACATGCCTCCTTACATCCCAGAAGAGTTTAATCCAAAATTAAAAACACTTTTTAAAAAAAATTATAAAGATTAGTTACATTTGAGGGCTGTTACACGAGAATCCGCCCTTAAAACATTTGACCCATTAGAACTGAGGCAGAGAAATATTTTATCAGAAGCGAAAATTCGAAGCAGAAGGCAAAGGGAGAGGCTCGCCTATTCTTATCGGGGATCCTGCTCCTCTTTTGTCCCTCGGATCGCGCGAGGTCGTCTTCCTCTCCGAGGCCGTCACGTTGCAGTCGTTTCGAGAGCAACGCCCAGGCCGGCTCTTATATTCCTGACGGCAAGAAACGGGAGGGAGCCGCGAAGGGAGTCCGGTAAGAAGCGGATAACGAGGTGAAGGAGAAGAAGGAAGGAGAGGAACGGTCATCAGTGGAAAGATTAAGAGGAGGAGCAAGGACCTCCGGCAGAACCGGTCATCGTCGTTCGTTCATCCGCGTAAACGCGTCTTCCACCGCGGGTGAGGAGATCGCGCGGAGCCATTACCCGCCTCGAGGATCCGCTTCGTAGATCCTCCGGGACACGGCGAAATAAATACACCCCGTCCCTCCTCGATATGACGCGCGCGGCCCGTTTCCGAGCGTTGCTCGATCGCTTCGTTGCCGATACTGTCGTTAAACTCTCCATACGTTTCCATTAAAACCGTCTCCGCGATGGTCGACGTAATGGCACTCGAATGCGACTCCGTTAAAATAAAGAACGGGGGTTGAAACGCCAATTAGAGGTGTCTTGGGCAATGTTCCCGAGGCAGCTTTGTAATGAGCATTCAAATATGGTTTAATCACTTCTCCCTGCCCACGCGACTTGCGCAAAAAAAACATTGAAAATTGGACTGGCCAGTGGGGACTTTCGAATTTGTTACGAGGCTGGGAGACCCGTGGGACGGGTGGATGCGAAACCAGCTACTTCGGGCGATACTGTAAGTTCCGGTGGGTGGCGTGGGCGTTCTCCAGGTGGACGTTCATGGCGCGTTAGCACGAGGATCGACCTTACCGAGATCGATCGATGAACCGAGATCGCCCATCGCCATCCACGCCCACGTGAAATCGCGCGCGATCCACGCTGGTTAATTGGTCGGTTTGTTTGGTGTTGTAGCGTTCGAAGGCATGCTGAATATTCAAGTATAGTATCTTGCTTTTTCCATATTCCGCAAATATAATAAATTTATAAATACAACTACAGAAATCTCAGGCGACGCAAGCTCCTCAAGATAATAAATCAGCTTCCACTCCACGGACGTGAATTTAAATTTCGAAATGAATAAACAGTAAGTAATTTCGAGTCACAACTCTAGCTACCGACTTTCAACTGAAGATTTCTTTTTAATGTTACGCTATGTAAAGTCCACTGTTCGTAGCTCGAGTATTTCGATTCGCTTTACGAGGTAAAGGAAATTGAAGTGCAGAGCGATGGAAAATCTCACATGCGACTGTTCGCGCGAGCGACATGTCAATGTTGACGAGGTCTCGAGATTTAAGAGGACTGGGAAGTATGTACTACTCACTTGGCGTACGCTTTCTCCAGAAGAGCTGGCCAGAATTGATCGCTGTGACGACTCTGCACGAAAGCTAGCCGCCCATGTATCGCAGGTAGCCTGTCGTCGACGAGAACTTCGACCCATGCGCCGCACCACCATAATCGGAACCTGAACACCCCGGCGTACTCCGCTGTCGGCGAGCCTTGAGGCTCTCCGCTGCTTCCGAATCCTTGGTCCGCTGGCACCACCCTGTAGAAGAGGCCTTTGCTCAGGTGCAGAACGCCCAGGCAGGAGACCAACCACTTGTCGCCTAATTCAACAACAAACACGTGGATGTGAAACTATGATTTCGAGGAGATTCAGCAAAGTTTGTTAAACATAATTAAATCTGGTAAACTTAATTCAACTTTGTTAAATTTTATTAAATTTGGTAAACTGTATTCAACTTTATTAAACTTGCTAAACTTTATTAAACTTGGTAAACTTTATTCAACTTTACTAAACTTGCTAAACTTTATTCAACTTTATTAAACTTGGTAAACTTTATTCAACTTTACTAAACTTGCTAAACTTTATTCAACTTTATTAAACTTGGTAAACTTTATTCAACTTTACTAAACTTGGTAAACTTTATTCAACTTTACTAAACTTGGTAAACTTTACTAAACTTGGTAAACTTTATTCAACTTTACTAAACTTGGTAAACTTTATTTAACTTTACTAAACTTGGTAAATTTTATTCAACTTTACTAAACTTGGTAAACTTTATTCAACTTGGTAAATTTTATTCAACTTTATTAAACTGGGTAAACTTTCTTCAACTTTATTAAACTTGATAGACTTTATTAAATATGATAGACTTTATTAAACTTTATTAAATTTGGTAAACTATATTAAACTTTGCTAAACTTTATTAAACGTGGTAGACTTTATTAAACTTCGTTTTACTCGAAGAAGGATTTTCTTTAGGCGTTGTAACGTTATTCATTCTCATCTTTTATGTTAATGAAAAAGTCATTGTCAAGAACGCTGTAATAGCCAAAAATAAGATTGTACATAGGTATACTATAGTATTACCACTGGCACGTAGAATATTTACCAATAAATTTCTTTTTCTTTAATTTTGGCACTTACCCCGTTTTCTACAAGACCTCTTCAATTTCATATCACAATATTACCTACCTTTTACTAAAACGTAATACCCTAGTTATTTCAAATTTAAATCTCAAATGTGTTAGACTGCATTAAAGATTTCTCTCGAGGCTAAAGGAGCTTCTTCCTTGCCACCCATTTGAATAAGATTAATCTGCAGCGTCTGAGCGAAGCCGACAAACTTTTACTGAATAGAAATGAAGTTCTATGTGCAAATTACCAGGGGAATTCAGATTCGCGGATGGATTGCTACTTAGTAATAGAACAATAAGGGGTGGAGAAACTTGACTCACGAACGAAGGAAGTTACAGCTGAATTTTCTCGTTTGCGAATATTCTTCGTGGGATCATGCACGCGGGATGAACTGCGCTATGATCTAAATTAATTGACTCTAGCAGAGGAACGTTGCATGATCCAAGCTCGTATCGTTAATTATTCAAATGGAAAAGTGGGGGAATAAATTATAGGTAAGATAAAACGTATGTAAATCATATTTGTTTCTCCGAGAAGAAACTGCTGTATGAACGGCGACGATTAGACCTTTAAAAACGAAAGTGAGGCGAACTATATAGCTAAACGCGGCAAAACGTTCTGTCGCCCCTTCGATCCCCTGAAAATTCTCCCACGGCGTTACGACACATCCAGCGAAGATTACGGCTCTATTTCCCCCTCCGCGAAGTTCACCGACGCGAAAGGAAGCACCGTTCCATAATTTATAGAATAATTATAAACACATTCGCGCCGCGTTTTATTCATGGATTCTCACGTTCGCTTCTATTCTGATACAGAGCGCGTACGCATCGTTACGTAACGTATACCGTTTAATTACTCAACTTCTGGGAGAAATTGGGTTCGTGCCTGTTGAATGAAAGCACGGCATCCGCCAGGTAATATAAACTCCAACCGCTCGCGAGTTTATTATACGCGCGCGCGCAGGCCTGGCCGATGAATAAAAATACCTCTCGATTTCCAAGTTTCCGATCGTAACGTATAATTTACTAAAAATAGCCGCGGTTTAAAGTTCCCTCGCCGATTTTCCCGTGGACGAAGAAGAAATCCGACGATCGTTGCGACACACCGAAGACAGAAGTATTGCCCCGGACGGGCTTCTTAATTCTCGTCTGGGGCCGAGCGGTTTCGGCGGATCGACGTAAATGCGATCGACGATCAATCATTTCGCGTAATCGAGGGCTCGATTAAACCGCGGCGCGTCTCTATTCGATCGGAGGCACGTCGATCCCACTTTCACTATGCCGACCAGAGAGACCTGGTTTCGTACCGCAACGATTACCGATGAGTTAACCGGTGTCCAGTTTATGCAAGTAAACAAATATTTTTCCACGCGGGCAAACCTGTCCCGCTGATCGAGCGGTTTGAATAACTCGCGTCGGGCGGAGTGATTGTAATTGAACGCTTCGGGCTCGACGCCTCGGCCGATTTTCAGGCACATCGGCGCCGAGAGTCGAGGGCGAGCATTGTGCAACTTGTCGAAAGATCGCGGTCGAACTCGAACGAGAGCTACTCGCGGGGGAGAATATCGATTGGCGCGATGTTTAATTCGCTGATCAGGAACGGCAAGGGAAAGTGATTTGAAATTAATGCGAATTAGGGACGGGAGCTTTCTCCGTTGCTGGCATGAAAATGAGAAATAATCGCACGGTGGATTACAAATGGTAATTACAAAGCCCGTAACAATCCTGTAACCGTTGTTTCCGCTTTAATGGGTTCCCTAAGGTAGGACGCGAGCGCGCTGATTAGAGAAGGCTGTTAAACGTTAAAATAATTGTTACCACGGTCGCGTTACGCGCCTGCATTTTTCACTCCCTGGCTAGATCCTAAACGCATGTGTGCCAGCGCTTGTAGAGCGGAAAAAAGGTGCCTCGGTTAGGTATTCAAATAAACGAGCAAGCACGAGCGTTTGTATTTATTGTGCGAGCATGCAATATCGCTGGCCAGGGTTTCTCAACGTTTAGTTTCTAGTAGTTCAAGACACTAATTGTAAAAACATGAAAGAGAATCCAAAATGCAAAATTGAATTACCTGTAACCTAAATAAAATTCCCACAACAAGACTTTCATCGTGATGAAGCTTGAAATAAATTCGATTACTTTCGGAAAGTCATATTTTTAGTTCCAACACCAAGAGCAAACAATTGTTATTATTATTTTTATTTTTTTCAATTTTATCTTTTTATAAAAGGGAATTCCCATAGAATAGTATTTTTTATTTTTTTCAATTTTATTTTTTTATAAACGAGAATTCCTATAGTACAGTATTTTTTTCACTTTTATCTTTTTATAAATGGGAATTTCCATAGTATAATATATTTTTTATTTTTTTCAATTTTATCTTTTTATAAATGGGAATTCCCATAGTATAGTATTTTTTATTTTTTTCAATTTTATCTTTTTATAAACGGGAATTCCCATAGTATAGTATTTTTTTCAATTTTATCTTTTTATAAACGGGAATTCCCATAGTATAGTATTTTTATTTTTTTTCAACTTTATCTTTTTATAAACGGGAATTCCCATAGTATAGTATTTTTTTCAATTTTATCTTTTTATAAACGGGAATTCCCATAGTATAGTATTTTTATTTTTTTTCAACTTTATCTTTTTATAAACGGGAATTCCCATAGTATAGTATTTTTTTCAATTTTATCTTTTTATAAACGGGAATTCCCATAGTATAGTATTTTTTATTTTTTTTAATTTTATCTTTTTATAAACGGGAATTCCTATAGTATAGTATTTTTTTATTTTTTTTTTAATTTGATCTTATAAACGGGAATTCCCATAGTACAGTATTTTTTTCAATTTTATCTTTTTATAAACGGGAATTCCCATAGTATAGTATTTTTTATTTTTTTCAATTTTATCTTTTTATAAACGGGAATTCCCATACTATAGTAGTTTTTTATTTTTTTTCAATTTTATCTTTTAATAAACGGGAATCCCCATAGTATATTATTTAAATTCCCCGTTCTCTACTCAACACTGAAACGAGCAAAAACCGAAAGGGCATGAATTAATACATTTTGCTCGACTCGATATAGGTCGACGCAAAGGAAGCGATCGCGTGCGATTGCCCAGGTAACTCTCGCGTGTTCCTGCGCGTTAACGGGACACGTTGCAGCCGCGAACAAACGGCGCATCTTGAGGAATGCGTTTGCACGAATTCCCAGATCGCCCGACTTCCGTCCACCGCGAAGCTGGACAAGCCACCGGGTGAATTACGCCGACTTCCCGCGAGACGGGATTAAGACCGCGGATGCATTCTCCGCGGTCCCGTCCGCGCTTGGCGTCGCAGTAATTCTCCCAGCACAGGGTGCGGACGATCGACGAGGGATCCGCGCGATAAACATCCGCAGCGACGTAAACCGCCTGCGTTACGGACGGGTGGAACATGAAATATGAAAATTGCGGACTGTTAATTCGAGAAAGGGTGGAAGGGGAGGCTTCGAAGGCAGAGAAGCTGAGCGCGGGATTATCCAGGCACACTTCCGTGTACAATAAACTGCGCGGCTCGATTAGACTCGCCCGGCATCCAGCGTGTAAATTGCCTCTTCAGCTCCCGCAACGCTTCGACGGCCGTGCTTGGTGGAAGACTAATCGAGTTGGATGTGTTTATTAAACCGTAGGTACAGCTAGACTTGACGTTTATTCTGTAGGCTAAGAGAGACGCGAGCGAATTGCGAAGAATTGTGGAGGTCGCGGGGAAGATAAAAGTCACAATTGAAAATTGAAAGTGAACGACGGGTGTTGCTGAAACGCGCAGCTATTTCCCACTTTTGAGAACCGCTGAGGAGTCTACATTCTTCCAGGGTGACGTAAAAACGAAGATGCACGAGGCACTCGCTTAGGATTATCACACAATACACATTGGCTCTTGGTTGTACGTTAATTAAATCGCCGCGGAATATCGACTGGCACGGTGGTTGGTGGCGTTTTCGCACAAGATCGAAACTGCTGGAAAGAAAGTCGCGGTTGCGAGGTTCGAGCTGGGAAGTCCGTGGAAACGACCACGCTTTATCTCCCACGTTCGTCAAAGGTTAGCAGAGTTGGTTTCAGGGTTTGCGCGATTTCGAGGTCGTTCGTGGAACGAGTTTACACCGGGGTGTTGAAATTAAGGTGACCATTCGTCCCTGGGACTCGATTTATGTGCCCGGCAATTTTTTTTACCGATTTTGACCGCATTCTGAATTTAAGAAAATCATTTGTTCCCCATTTTCGACAATTGGCACCCATTCTGTGTTTCTTCTTTAAAGTTACAGAATAATCAAAATGAAACCGAAGCCACGAGTTTGTTATTAAAATTCTACTATATAATTTGAGAACAGTGTAACTTCCTTAAAAGAAAATATCTGATTTTCCCGAAAACCCCAAGAAAAAAGTGGTCACCCTATTCTAAATAGATCAGAAAACTTGAAGACCTTGAATTATTAACTGACTTAACATCAATTTTCAACAAATACCAAGCTTTTATCACTTTAACTGTGTCCAGGTAACTTTAGTTCTTTTTATTTGTATTAGTTTTAGTTTAGTTCTTAGTTTTAGGTAATTAATGCTTAGGCTTATCACCAGCTTAACAATTCATATAATTTATTATCCATGAGTAATAAAGAAGGAATAATAATTATTCCTCCAAGTTTGCAGTTAAACAGTTCGTTAGGAATGGAGAATATTGAACTCCACGAAGCGGGGCAGATTTAAGCAAACTACACTGAACTCCTCTGACCTTAGATCGAATTAAGGGATGCACCTCGGTGCAGTGATTCACAGGTTTGTTAACGCGCGTACACGTGAGCCATATCATTATGTTTTATCACGCGGGGATTCTGCGCTCTGCGGAGTAAAAGGATAAAGTGGGAAGGCGAAACCGGAACGGCTAGCACGGTCATTTCTCCACTTCTTCCTCGTTCGTTTTGCCCCTCGAAACGTTTTTGCCCCCCATTCCCAATGATCTAAGGGGAATGCACCGAATGCCGATAGCTCGCCGGACTAAACCGTAGAAAACTAGTCTATAATCTGCAGCACACGAGAAACGTTCCGCGCGTATCAAGCATAACTTTCTACCTTCCGTGCTCGAGAATGAAATAAACAATCATTGTGCCGACATCTTCTTACCCATTTTCCCTGGTATCACGTCGAACTGGGCAGGTGTGTCGCTGACGAATATCGGACGGTTGCATAATTCCTGTAACAAAAAAATAAATGCAATTCACTCGCGAGTTCTGCGATTCCCGTTTAATCCCTCGCTAATGGAGGAAGTGACTCATTATTCTCCTCGTGTGAATAGAGATTCATTTATTCCAGAAAACTCGTGTTACTAATCTCACGATAAAACCGTACAACAGGCAGCACGCGTTGCAACAATTTTTCTTAACGCACTGCGATGCAAAACAGTTATCTGTAATCTATAATTACTATGGAAGAATACTTTATAGCGTAGGCTAGATATTATTACTGAGAAGTTAACAGCGTTTGAAAGGCTTTATGCTTTATGCACTCCACGCAACCTCAAGCGTGTGTAAAGATTTTTTTAGCAATTAAAATATCTGTTTCATACCGCGGTATCAATTTGTCACGACTTACTTGCTGAAACTTCAGCCGCGGAACAAAGACTGATTGTATAACGCACCTTCTGCTGCAACGTGTAATTATATATTCGCAGACGGAGGAGGAGCGCGAATCGCGATGGGTTGTTCGCATTCCCGAGCCATCTGAGCATTCTGAACGCAGTTTCCTGCGGCACGAGCCTTTTTGTCGTCCCTTTCGCAAGCCGCTGAAACGGTTTCCACCGCGTTTCCCGCTTCGGGGGAAACATTTCCACGGAATTCCGCGCGACCACTCGAGTCGCTGGATTTAGACTACAAGCGCAACGTGACAGAGCAGTCGTTAATTACTGCTAATCGCGATCCTGGTGCGCGCCTTGAAACGACTGCCGTTCGTCGTTTACGTTTTCATTGTCACGTTCGCTCCGCTTTTACCGCGCTTCACGCTGGGACTCCAAATTTCTGGGCTTTGTAACGATCTAAATAGCTGATAATTAGAAATCCGTCCGTCGCGTTCATGAAATCACATACAGTGGCTCACATCCATAATCGTACTCTCTTTAAAATCGGATAATATTTTTAAAATTGCTCCAAACGACTTGAGTTTTTTTAGAAGCTAGGAGGATTAGTTTGTTAAGAGACGTGTTACGCCGTTTTGTAGGAATAGCAAAAAAAAAAATAGGAAAGGTCGTTTTTATTTTTCACTTTTTTCCTGAGCCTGTAATGAAAATTCGAAAAATCCGTTTGTAGATTTATTATACATTAGCATGCTTTCAATGAACTTTTCTTCACACCCCGAAAATAAATCCCCTATTTCTGGAATTTTTATAAATAACTGCTTGACCATGAATATATGTTTCCCTTGAAGCTTCTACTTTATAAAACCTCAAACGTTTTCGATTTAATTCTGACCAGGCGATTGTGCAGTCCAGTCCAGTCCAACATTACTCTTCCCCTTTCTTCTTCCCACGTCGTGCAAAGACGCCAAAAAATACGGAGCTCACATTTCAAAAATCTGTTTTCGCCCCGTTTCCTGTGGAATCGCAAACTAAAATGCCACAAGTGTTAACCAGCGGAGTTAAAAGCCACTTTTCTCCCCCGAATTCTCAAGGACCCACCCCTTTTTAAAGAACTCTCGTGGAACAGACTGTACCCATAGTTTTACGTCACCAACAGCCATTAAATTATTAAACGGTAACCTTTTGTGTCGCGCTTTATTCATCGACGACGTTCATTTTTAGCACAGGAAATTCAGTTCATCGTTGCTGTTCACCACTCGTGTCACGCTTCCCTTCGATCCTTTCCGGTCGCGCCGGAACACCTGAACAGGCGCGTGCTGTTGCGCGCATCGCGTAATGGGCTAACGCAATCGTCGACCTTGTCGTAGATACGCACCACTGTCGGTGGCTTTTATTGCGATCATTATACGCAATGCAAAGAGCCATAATGTCTCGTTCGCAAGGCAGAATAGGCTCCAGTTACCGCGACTGCAAGCCCGCGCCCGCTCTTTTCCTCGTTTCGCGGTGCACGTTTACGTAACCGAGCCGCAGGATCGTTGATCCCTCGGCTGGTTCTCGTAATCTGATCGAATTAATATTTAGCTTGCAATAATATATTCCGGCGGAGCGTTGGAATCGACGGCTACTTCCGTCTCTTTGCATGCGAGGATCCCATTGCGACGTAAGAAAGCGAGGGAATTATGATTTTCGAATTGGAATTTCAACGGCAGGCAGTTTGCGGCTTAAGCTGACAATGAGTTTACATTAGCCCAGTCGCTGGATTAGTGGTGGAGAACTATCGATGGTACTTTTAGATAGTTGACGATGGTTCTCGCTATCGAAATTTGTAATGATATTACAAATTAAATTTGGAATTCTGAATTTCAGCTGGTATTATTTTTACGATTTTCAATACCGATAATATTATCGATAGTGTAAAGAAGTCATCTATAGTTCTCACTATCGAAATTTGTAATGATGTTACAAATTAAATTTGGGATTCTGAATTTCAGCTGTTATTATTTTTTAATTGACTAACCTACGATTTTCAATGCCGATAATTATCGATAGTGAAAATAAGCTATCTATAGTTCTCACTCTCAAAATTTGTAATAATATTAGAAATTAAATTTGGGATTCTGAATTTCAGCTGTTATTATTTTTGAATCGACTAACCCACGATTTTCAATACCGATAATTATCGATAGTGAAAATAAGCCATCTATAGTTCTCACTCTCGAAATTTGTAATAATATTAGAAATTAAATTTGGGATTCTGTTATTATTTTTGAATCGACTAACCCACGATTTTCAATACCGATAATTATCGATAGTGAAAATAAGCCATCTATAGTTTTCGATAGTGAGAACCATCGCAAGTACATACCATCGATAGTTCTCCATCACTACGCTGGATCCAGCGAGTGGTTTGACTGGAAATCACGTCGACGTCTACATTATTCCAGTCGCTGGATTCAGCGAGTGGTTCGACTGGAAATCAGGCGATATCTTGATTATTCCAGTCGTTTCTGAACCGTTGAAAGTGGTAGAGTGTAATAATAATGGATTCACGCAAAAGAAGGATAAAAAAACATAAAAGTAGCATCGAAAAGTAGACTTTCGATCCAGTCGAAATCTGCTGGAATGACAGCACTGTACTGGAATCAACACACTGTTTACATTATTCCAGTTCTAATCCAGTGCTGTACTGGATCACTGGACTGGACTAATGTAAACCCAGCTTTACTTCGAGGAAGTGAATTCGAATGAATTTTGAAAGATGTGTCGGGGAAGTGTAGACTCGCTCGCGTTGTAATGGAGAAGCTAGTAATTGCTACGCAACGTGATTTCTTTAGGAAAAGGAACCGCTAGTCTCGGCGTGTTCGTTGAAGATGCTGTCACGCGATTATAAGCACGAAGATGACAAAGACACAGACTACGTGTCAAGGTTGCGTACTGTTTCCGTTACGGTTCCTAGGTTTCAGATGCCTCGTCCTTCCGTTCCGGAGGAACTAGAGCAAACCGATGTGACTAAATTGCTTAAGCGGTGTTGCTGATTAGACGTCAAGTATCGGATGGTAACTTAATCAATGTCCACGGTTTTGGAATGTATTTGTGCAGATTGGGCTGCTAATTTATAGAAATGTATAACATAAGACAGCAAACTTACTGAAATTTGACGAAACCAGTGTAGATTCAAATTTTGTAGTCAAAGGTGAATCTTTCTCTTTAAATAAGACACATTTTTCAATATTTAAATTTTATTATAAGATAACTTTTTGTGGAACCCTAAACTTCGTAGCGCGGAACACAAATTGGGAAACGCTGGCTTAGACCAGAGTTGGGTATTATTCGAATAAATTTTTATTCGGAATAAAAATGCAAAACTCTTATTTGCTGCTTCGAATAAATTTTTATTCGAAATAAAAATGCGAAACTCTTATTCGCTGCTTCGAATAAATTTTTATTCCGAATAAAAATGCAAAACTCTTATTCTCTGCTTCGAATAAATTTTTATTCCGAACAAACAGTGATTCGGATAAAAAATTATTCATTATTCTGGAATAATTTCATTTTATTCGAGAAACTTATTCGAATAAAATATTATTTGAATACAAATTTGGTTGAATACTGTCCAACTCGTGTATGCAACGATTGGTGTTAAACGTATTTAAATATGCTTAATAAATGCTGGAATACCTTCGGCCTCTTCCACTGGAACTGGAACGGAGGTGTTTGATGATAAAAGACGGACGTCTGGGTCGCTGGAAATTCAGGGTCCTCCCAGAGTTCGCCACGTTTCAAGCACGAACGCTTGATTCGTTCGTACTCGCTCATTACGTCCTGGAACAATGAAATCACCAATAACAATTATTCCCAGGCACTGAAACACCACTCAGATTATCTAAATCATCTCTATAATTTCCGTCAATATCTTACGCAACGAAGTAACTCCGTAAGTATTAAGTAACTGTTTACTTCATTGAATGTCAATCAGCATTCGTGTAACGTCGCGAAGGCAACTGGATCAACATATTACATTACCTAATTAATATTTATAACAAGAAATTAACAGTAACTCTACACGCAGCGCCTACATAGGTGCTAGATTTCATCACCTCTCACAATCTCCATACAACTTG